>JAODKC010000064.1:9555794-9571494 GCA_026777985.1 Mormyrops attenuatus
CCCCCCCCCCCCCCCCCCCCCCCCCCCCCCCCCCCCCCCCCCCCCCCCCCCCCCCCCCCCCCCCCGCTATCCCCATCCACAACTGCAGAGCAGACATTCAAACCTCATTCTTCAGTCATACCAGCAAGACAAAATGCAACTGGCATAATCTGAAATCTCATCTAAGTGTGCTGTACACCAGCAGGTATCACCAAAATTAACTGTTGTTTCCTGCAAAACTTAATTTCCATATTTAAGAGGAGAAATAACCGGGTGCATAAATTCACTTACGCTGCGGCGGGTGTCTTGGGGATAACTTCGATGATGTACGCTCCAGAGCTGACATCAGGGAAATCTTTCTGCCCAGCCTTCAGCTTCACAGCAAGTCTACAGAAGAGTATACACACTTCAACCCAATAGCACATGATGCTGTACTGTAAAACAGTTTGGTAACACTTAAGGCCATGTTTGTAGTAATTTATAAACACATTAAATATATATATTATAATGCATTCATGAAGCATTATAAACATGGCTATAAATATTTATATAAAGGCATAACACATTACAGCCATGCTTATTATGCATTATGACTACCTTATGAAGCTCTCATCTACACTGCACTATAGATACCTTTATAATGCAGTACAAGCATCCTTAATGCTCATACCGACTATTACAGTGTAATGCACTATGAAGGTATCTATAGTGCATTATAGACAAGAGCTTCATAAAGCATTCAAAATGTATAACACATATGACTATAATGAATATAGTCATAAATATTTTAGCCAAGTTTATAATGCTTTATGAATGCATTATTATTTGTTAAGAATGTGTTTATAAATTACTAAAAACATGGCTTCAAGTAGTTTTACTAAGTTTTTTTTTTAAGAATAGCAAAAATACTTACGCTGCTGTGAGTGTCGTCATCTTTACTCCGATGTATTTCTTCTTTAATGTTGTTTTCACTGAAAAAACATAACATCAAGTGCAAACAGCACCGGAGTCAACTTGCTGAGATATGGATATTTTAGGAGGTTACTTATATGACTTATGATGTTTGGTCTGGACAATCAGAAAGTGCTCAGCCAAGTGCAGAGTGAAATGAAACTCGGTGGATGGATCTATGAGCATGATGGGCTATCACACGGTACCTTTGGCCTGCCTGCCGTATGATTCGGCCAGGAACTGCCGTATTTTGTCAGAGGGGATGGCGAATGAGATGCCTGCCGTGACCTTCAGGGTGTTGATTCCAATCACCTCGCCATCCTACACGAGTAAATCCCGTCAGAGCTCTGCTCCCTGAAATCATTACCACGGCGCAAAGCACACTGTATGGCCAAACGTATGTGGACGCCAGCTGGACCAACATCTCATTCCAAAACTAAGGATATTAAAATGAAGTTGGTTGGCTCATTGTTGCTGTAATAGCCTCTACTCTTCAGGGAAAGCTTTCCATTAGATGTTGAAATGAAGATTGCTACTGAAATTCAGGGTGGGTATTGATAATGGATGATCAGGCCCCTTTCCGCAAGCTTGTTTGGCTTGGGCAATATCATGGTATTTTTGTTTTGAAACATACCCCAAACCTGCCACCACCCCCACTTCCACCCACATGGCAAATTTTAGCAGGAAAAAACATAAAAATATATCATACGATATAGTATAATGTTGGTATCCTGTTGCAAAGGTAAGACTTCTGAATAGCGGGGTAACACTGACACTGGGACACTGAACATTATTCCTGGCTGTCAAGAAGCCACTAGAATATCCGGGAAATGTGGGACGTCTGCAGTGGGTGTGGTTTAATGAGCCAATTTCTCTAATTAACAGGGGCATCCACATAATAAGCATAATATGATTTATGTGTAACAGGGTATATGAAAGAGAAATCCACCTTACCAGATTCACCAGTGGGCCTCCGGAATTCCCATACTAACAAATAGAAACATACATTCATATGTTTAGACGCAAAGCAAAAAAAAAATATTTTTTATATATATAAAGTTTAACAGGGTGTATTCTGCTAATGCCTTTCTGAGACATTTGTGTCTTCTTTTCATTTACTGAACATATTCAATTGCTTGTTGTTGCGAGAGAAAGAGTGCAGCTTTATTACCCATGGCAGAAAGGTTTTACCTTCATTTACTATAATTCTACTGAAATACAGGAGCAATTTACAGCACTGCTGGTTGCAAAATCTGTCAGTCCTCTTGCGGAAAACAGAAAAAAGGTCTTTCTTGTTGTTTTGTTTTACGGCTGCCAATATTTCAGCCACAGGCAAAGACTATACTATAACTGGGCACAAACTCAATTAGACACCACTTCGTATTACTGCATGAAAATGTGTAATACATATACGTCACGTGTAGAGCTAACTACACAGGCATGATTGATGGCAGTTGTTTTAACTTTAATTTGTGTTGCTAGTTGAGTTTATTATTGTATAGTTGGTGAAGGATATAAATTAATTACAACCTTCGCGACACTTAATGACATCAGTTCCATTTTTTTCCAGCCATTTAGTTTAATTGATTGAGTAACACAAAAGTAGCATCTAGAAGGGTGTGTGTCGAGTTAAATCTATACCACTTGTTTTAAACAAATTAATAAACCAAAAATTCCATCCATCCACCCATCCATCCATCCATCCATCCACCCGCATGGGATCCGGAGCCCATCCCAAGTAGCACAGGGATGGAGGAGAAAAGCCCTTTACTTTTATCTTTTGTTCAGTTTAGGTAGTGCTGCCTAATGACTGCTAAGTGTTATTAAGCAGATTATGGTACTATGACGCAAGACTTAACCCACGTTGATGATGGCATCTGTCTGGATATAATCCATGTCAGAGTTGCGCAGGCCCAGCTCTTTGCCCCCTCGCTGGGTTGTGCTAACGATTCCTGTGGTGACGGTGTTCTGCAAGGAGAAGGGACTGCCAATGGCCACCACAAACTCCCCCGGTCGCAGGTCAGCTGATCTGCCAAGCAGCAGCACAGGAAGCTTCATCTGCAAACGAGGGGAAGGATTGAGGCCTAAGTGCAAACACATAAAAGGATATGCTTCTAGATATCTACTGAACTCCAAAGGATGTTACACTTTTCTAAACTTAGTTTCTTATTTATAGAAGGAGCACTTCTGTTTCCAACACAGCTCAGTCAGGGACATAAAATATTAATGACCAGTCTAATTGCAAGTTCACTCCACAAACACATAAAACATTTTAACTGGTTTTAAACAGCGACATGTGCATTTGTAATTCTAACCAGATATGTACACGCAATGTATACAACGAAACTTTCTGATTTTTGAGTTCTAACGTGGCTGTCAGAGCAGGCAAATAACTAGTAGGACAGAACATGGATACGATTACTAATTATTTTTGTATCTAGCCTCGTACACGAAGGTAATAGTACAAATGGTCCCGCGCGCTGAATTCTACAACATGCTCGAATGACATCTACGAGCAGCGGTTATAAATAGAGGAAGACAAGAGAGTGAAAGGTCACTGAGGAATGAAGGAGGAGGAGACAAAATTTTCCTCCATGTCCTTGTCACAGGAAGAACCCAAGCATGACAGAGGAATAACTGGCTGCTTGGGGCAAGCAGGTAAACAGATAGAAGTGCAAAGAGGCCAATCCTGACGCCAGGTAGCTCGATAGTGAGGTGCTTAAATGAGCTGCTGTCTATGTCCTTATTAGCCTCATTTTCTTCCTTGAGCTGGTGTTGATTCTATACACGCAGCATAAATTTTAGATTAGCTTTTGGCTGGATTTAATATAAAATAAAAGTTTACTAAGTCTTGAGGAAGGGTCATGCTTGCTATATAACCTGATTTTTGGTATAATACATGCATTTTATAGACGAGACTTGGAAGCATTGCAAGATTAATGATACAAATATATTATGCATCACTGACATCAATTTATTGGGTTACATGGCAATTAAATTACAGAAAACCTTCTGAATATCTTTTAGCCAAGAAATGCTGTATACTAAATTCGCTGCAGTAAAGATTTACGATTCAAAGCTTTGATTATTATTTTTTCACTAAAGTGAATTGATAGATTATTCTTAAGTTAATAAGAAGAAAACATGAATGAAAAAAATTATAATTTCTTCAACATCCAAGATCATTAACAGTTCTTTTAAATAAGTTACGGCGGTAGGAGCTATGAACAACATGGGGCACAATTAAGCTACAAGTGTGATCAATACTGTAATTACCTGCGCATCCAGATATAACGCAGCAGTACTGAATACAGGATTCCCCAAGAACACTGACTCTTTTCAACTTAGATGAGCTGACTGATATTTTGAATTGGATTTTCATTGATTTAAAGCCATTGACCAAAACTGAGCCCCAAAAGTCAATTCACCAATCAAAAATAGGTAATGCACTCTTGTGGGGTTTACCTTAAAGCATCACAAAAGCACTTTATTTTCTGGGCATTTTGGGAAGTCCCATAAAATAGCAGAGCTAAGGGCGAAACCCTTATTTATTCTAAGTTATCTTGTGAAATGTTTGCAAAAGTTGCCCATTCACATCTGCTGAAACTATTACCTCAGTCTTCTCACACAAAAACTACACTTCCAGTTTCATGTCCTTCTCCTGCTCAGTGCTGCCCTGCCACAGAGGCCACAACGGTCTACAGTGTCATCATTTGGAAATCTGCCACTGGAAACTCATCTGACCAAAGAAGCTACTTTAAGCATGAATAGGGAAATAAATGATGTTAATTTAATACTGGGACCCAATGTGTCAGTATAATTTGCCAAAATTTATTGACAGTTAAGTTGCACCAAATATATTTATTTCAAGAAATTTTCCATGCTCAGTTTTTCTGTTTGACCTCCAGGTTCTTTACTGCAATATAATTTCTGCATTCGTATGCAGCGGTTGGAAGAAAACCAGCCTTTTTAGAATATAAACATACTGGTGTTGAATTTCTCCCTAGGCTGTGCAGTGGAAATGAACATTGAATCTGACAGTTATCCATGTAAAACAGAAGATTTTGTTTGAGTAACGTCAAGCAAAACGGTTAAGGAGTTCACAGCCTCAACGCTATATAATTATATGCAACTGAGCTATCCCTATAAAACACTGATTGCTGATTGCTAGCAGTGTTAAAGCAATGTGAAATAACTGGAAACAAACAGCCATATCCTCCTGGAATGGAAAGAAGGGTAGCTCAATTTTCCTTGCTCATAATACCCCATAAAAAGAGTTCCGCAAGTGTTCCTTTCTAATCACTGATTCTCAAAAACCAAGGGACCAGTATTTAGTCATTTTATAAATCCATGCTTAGCTTTATTGGAAATGGAAACTTTCCCCATCTTTGCTGTATTACCCTTTGGTGAAAGAGAAGTAGTTTGTAATTGATAAAGAAGGAAACATGTTTGCGGGACATTACTCTAAAGATGCAGAGCAAAGGAAGGCAGATATATAATAAAAAGTACAGTATTACATGTATGACTCAACTGTATTTGCAAGCTAGATACCAGATGCCCTTAATTAAAAGCATCTACTCTGAGCTAATGTGGTTGGTTTTTTCTCCCACAGAATGAGAAACCGACACTCTATGGCACATTTAAATTGAAATTTAGAGAATAAAAGCAGCCAGAAGCAGCTTTCCTTAGGATTATTGCTATATATACAAACTAGGCTACACTAATTATGACTTAAGTCTCATGGAAAATAATGAGGCAATTCACACAGACAGACTGTCGCTAAACTGCACATTTGTAAATTTTAATAGTAAAATACAACCTCTAGAAGATAACTGCTGCTGTCTGGTTAAAAAGAAACAATAACCATTTCCTCATGAGAATGCGGAGATTTAATAAAACCCCAAATTAACAGAGATGTTTGAATATCTCCTAACAAAAGCTCTCCATAAAAAAAAATAAGAGGCCAAACGAAATTTGCATATGGCAGTCCAATCCTGATTGAGAAGAGTTACTTTAAAACACACTGCATGTTACAGAAGAATTTGTTCTAAGGCTTCAGTATAGAATTTCTATCACTTTGCTGCTGGTTTTTCTGCCGTCTGCATGGCATTAGTCAACACTGAATAAAAAAGAGGTTTTGGAGTAAAGTTTCAAAAAGGTGGCCTTTCTCAATTTAATCCATGGGGTGCCATCAGATGGCATTGCAGTTCACTGTAGAGGCTTAAGTAAGTAAGTAAGTAAGTAAGTAGAGCTTTATTGTCATCCCAAACAATACACAATAAAGTATACAGTGAGACGAAATATCGTTCTCCAAGACCATGAGTGCAACATAAAACACAAACAACACACAAGACAGATCACAATGAGGGTGAGATGTTACACTACACTTACTGATACAATGTGTGACCTCTGGCTGTTCATCTCACACTGCATTCAGACTTTATACAAATCTGAGCAAAAGAGATTTTACATTGTTTATAGCCAGGTGTGTAGCTCGGCAGGTTATGACTTTGTGCCTGTGAGCAGAAGGTCGCCAGTTCAAAATCCCATGGTTGGCAGAGTGATTTCACCATTGAGTCCGTGAACTAGGCCCTTAACCCCAATTCCTTCAGGGCCTGGCTAACCCTGCTCTGTGAACCTTACTTGTATGTCCAGGGGCGCCATAACGGGGGGAAAGTTGGGGCGATTCCAAGGGCCGCAGAGTGACAGGGGCCCTAAACATTTCAGAATAGAATTGGACTGGTCTGGGTTAGGGGACCAATATGATATGCTTTCATGAGACCCAAAATATTTAGTGGCACCCCTGCATATATCACTTTGGACAGAAGCATTTGCTAAGGAAGTAAAATGCAACAAAAAAATTAGGGGTCCAAAAAAAAAAAAAACAACAGATCATAGGATAATATAGAGTTGTGAAAAAAATGAAGAGACCACAGCACAATTTTCAGTTTCACTGATTTCTCAATTTATGGGTGTGCGTCTGTGAATAATATATATTTTTCTGCAAACTGCAGTCTGGTTCTTCCCTGTTTCTCATTATTGGAGGGCTTCTTCCTTGCTTCAGTCCTGCTTCTAGGAGCCCGATACGAACTGTCCTAGCCGTGCACTTCATACTTACACAATGTTTTCCCATTCCCAACGACAGAACTCCACACACAGAACACAGGCAAGATTCAAGCCTGTTATTTTGCTTTTGTATTCACTGTTTTGTAAATTTTGTACAGAAGTGTTTCACTCAACTACACTCTACAAAGTGTCAAGTGATGCGCCAAAGTGATTTCATTTGAGTCTTAAGGCAACACTTACCCATCAGACATTGAGATACCGCATATTCTTCTCTAGATTTCGTACAGCTATCACATTTTCACTAATTTACAACTAAAGCCAAATTTACTTAGAACGAAAGGCTACTAGAATCTTGTGTTCATTTAGCATGTTCACCAAAATGCTCAGTAATGACACAGACAACACGAATTTATGCTTATGTGGCAGGCCACAAACATCTTACCGGGGTGTCAATCTTAATAAGTGCAATATCAGCCTTCTCATCCACATCCTTGATCTTGGCATCATAGGTGGCCCCATTCTTCAGCTCCACCTTGACCCGATGCTTGTTGGCTACCACATGTGCATTGGTTACGATAAGCCCGTTTTCCGAGACCACGAACCCCGAACCACTCGCCACAGCCACTTCACGCATGGAAAACATCATCCTGGTTTAGGGAGAGAGAAACTACAAGTTACATTTTAAAAAGCTGATTAACACCTTGTACATTTGAACATTTTCCATGGAAAAGAAAATCTAATGCAGATCACTGGCGACCTTTAAAGGCCAGGAACCTTCCCATGGTCTTATAAATGTTCAACTATGCTGCATTTTGCAAATCCCAGCGTTGCTGCATGCAACACACCAAAACTCAACATTGCGGGTTCATAGGGTTCACAAAACGGAGAAAGAGAGAGAGAAGTTTGGACAGTGGCTTATTGTTTAGTCTTGTAACTTTTACCTACAGGATTGGGGGTCTGAATCCTGCCTTGCGCTCTGTGGCTGTGGGTTTGTATGTACTCTTATTGTTTCTCTCGATTTCCTCCAAGCATTCTGGCTTCCTCCAAAAACCACACATTTAGGTGAATTAGAGACAATTGCCAATGGACTTGTATGCCCTGTGGCAGACTGGCCTCCTATCCATGGAATTTCCCCGACTCAAGCCATATGTTTTACAGGCAGGGTCAAGGCTTGCCAGGACCTTTTCAAGGAGGATGCTTTTGAATGCAATTTGCTTTTTGATAAAAATACATCAATTCTATTAATTTGACTCATTATTTGTGTAATGTGAATAAATAAATAAAAATATAGTTTTGTGCCTCAATAATAGCATTGCAAAAATTCTGATACTGTAAGATTCCACCTATTTATGCTTGACTTGAGGAACTTTATTAATTTCTTCTGAAGCTCCTTTATTCTAAAAGCAGTTGTTTGAAACATCTACTTTAAACTCTAGTTTAATAGCATCAATAGTCTTTATTGTTTGGACCCATTACCTTAGAAGTGTCAAGCGACAGTGTTCCCCGCTGCCCTACCATGCTTCTCATTTGTTTTTATTTTATTAGTCTTAGTGGTTGTAGTGGAATAATGTTCAGGGAACATCAGGAAAACTGGGCACTTTGAACATTTCCATATCGTAATCATATAATTCGGTAAATGTTCATATAAGGAAAAATTAGCAAGGAAGGTGCAGGGCTAGTACATCATGACCAAATAAACCTGACCAAAGGCAAAATCTCATCCAACAGCCAAATGGTCTCTTTTGGATGGAATCCTTCTTTTAAACACACAGTAAAAAACTGGACAAATACAGTCAACATCAGCATGACTGACAACCCTCATGAAAATTAAGTAAAATTAATAATGAGTTATTTTTGGCAAAAACAAATGGATAAGCCTCATGTTTTGATTTTCAAACAGATTTTTTTTTTGTTAACTTACTCGAGATATTATAATAGCCTAGCTTTCAGCATCCCAGTCCCTGCTGAATAGATTAAAATGAACTTCACTTACTATGAAGGGTTCTCTGGTCCCAATAGGTTTTTATGGGTAGCAGAACCAGCGGGGCCACAAAGGCACACGCTCGAAAACTTTGGCAATATCATTAAGAATGTAGTGATGAACGATCATGAAAAAATACCTACATATAATTACAAACCAGTATAGCATTATTAATAAAATCCTGAATTAAAGCTGTGTTTATTATTTTTTTTAGCAAACATGATATTTAATGAAGGCAAACAATACTGGCTATTCATGGAGTGTTGCGGTCTGACATCTACTTTTAAACTGCATATTAAATGTTAATCATATAATTCAGTAAATGTTCATACAAGAAAAAATTAGCAGGGAAGGTGAATTCAACCAGCGGGGATCAATAAATTATCAATTATTATTAAATAATTATTATTATTATTATTATTATGTCATTGGCAGTGTTAGCGCTGCAAGACGGAAAAAAGTGCATCTTCTTCAGATGCATTCTGCAGTCCATGATAGAGCTTCATTCTTGCAGTTATAATATGATTTATGAAATGTGGTTGTCAAACACACAAGGACTCATACCCAGCAGCCCAAGCTTCTAATTAAAGTCCAAAGGCTTCATCAGGCCACATCAGACCACCCAGAAAATCTGAGTTTCTATTAAAGCAGGCCTAGATGTTAGATGTGTTAGTATCAGTCGGCCTTAGTTTACTTGCTGCAGTGCTAATGTGAGATCCCTTACTTGCGAAACAGTTCGATATGGACAACAGCAGGGGCGATTTTCTCCACCACATCAGCAATGAAGTTGTACTTGTGCCTCAAGCTGTTTGGATTCTCTTGTCCTGGAAAACAGTATAAAAAGAATGAAAGATTTTACTTCCACTTCTAAAATAATTAAAACACTTAAAACGTATATATATATATATATATGTGTGTGTGTGTGTGTGTATGTATGTGTGTGTGTGTGTGTACATACATATATATAACAATTCTGCTAAATGTGTTTGTGTGTGTGTGTGTGTGTGTGTGTGTAATATATATACACACTTATATATGCACACAAAATTCTTACTAAAGGAGTGAGTTCTTGGATTATCAATACATACATCCATGAATGGAGAGAATACAGCTAGTAATATGCAGCATTAGATTACTTTACCACAATGCACCTGTGGTCTTTTATCTGCCATTAAATATTCTTCCCCGCTATTTGAATCTGGACGCATCCTGTATTATGTATCACAATACAAAAATAATCATTGGTACTAATTTGTGTGAAATAATCAAATGCATGTTGCGTTTCTCTCTGTTTTTTGAGGAAAATCACACAGCTGTTTTATTACCTCTCAGCCTAAACATAACAACCCACAGATGGAGATGATCAAAACAAGGTACTTATTCAATGGAAATCAAATCTAAATCAAATCTAACACTGCATAAGCTCTAAGTAGCTGCTCCAATATTAAAGTAGGGGCGGTCTACTTTCTCATATCTATCCATGGCTGAAAGTGAAACAAAAAAAGAAAGATCCATGTCATACTGCAGCAATCTTTAGTATGAAAGTAAAAATAAGACCTGCTTCACTTGCCCTTTGCTTACATCAACCAGTGTTTTGAAGATTGTATGTTTTTTTTCCAAGTGAAGTCTTTGCTTTTCATTGGATTAAATATTCACTGGTCATAACAGAAATTCCTTCTCAGGTGGAAAATATCTTCTTGCGTGCCACTCTCAAAAAAAGCACTGCTCATCTATTCTGAGTGAAATGCGCATTCCCCGTCTTCTGCAGGCAGGATAATGAAGGGAGTTCACCCGGCATATCCCTGTCTGAGAAATAATTTAAGAGCAATTTATTCTACTTTGGTGAAGTTTCACAACATATTGAACAAGGAAATAAAATTATATTTGTACCTGTAACCATTTTTATTCTTTCAGATACTGCTCAGTTTGATATGCAATATATTCAGTTTAGTAATATCTAGAAAAATAATTCATTCAGTGGTCTAATCAAAAGTATTCAGGAGCCCCGCTGGAACAAAATCATACACGGCAAGCTAGCAGAGACTTCAGTCCTATTCGACTTCCTTTATATAGGTTGAAGTATGACTGAACGAGAGATGCCGTAATCCAATTGAGCCCAAAGACAGGCTCAGATTTTTTTTGCTAACCTAAATATACCAGTCTATGCATCATATTACATATCTCATATAGTGAAATTCTACCAACATGCATCAGCAGACAGGCGGACATCCAACATAAACAGACATTAGATAGGGCCGGTTCCAGGGAAACATGTTTAGATGCTGACAGCAGACTTTTAGAGGGAGGAGAGGAATCGGTGATGGGAAACATGTGGAAGGCAAATTTATACATTAGTTCTCCCCTGTTTCTCATTAACGACTGGGTTCTTCCTGGCTTTATGGGTCTTCAGTCCTGCTTCTAGGAGCCTGGACTCAAACTGTCCCAGCCGTGCACCTCACACCTGCACTTAACGTTTCTCATTCCTCTTGAAGGTCATTGATGTCGTCCTCCGATTCATGAGAAACTGTCGGATAAGTTAACGGTCATCTCTGCTAACGGAAAGTCACTTCCACCCACGGTCTTAGAAACTTTGAGCCTGGAAGCAGCCTGCCTTGCAGTGTGGCCAGCAGAACCAGGGTTAATCCAGGATTTAAAAATGCAGATTTTCTTTTTGCTTAATGTGGCGTGGTCTCGTAATGTTTTCCAGAGCTGTGTATGTATTTGTGTATGCTTGTGTGTGTGTGTGTGCGTGTATATATATATATATACACACACACACACACACACACACACACACACACACACACACACACACACACACACACGAATAAATAAACATAAAACTTACAGCACCTTGCTGTCTACATCCTACGGATATTAAATCATATACCCACAGGCCATATCTAAAATGTCAAAACTATGCATAACACTTTCTGCATTTTTTATGAGATTGCTGCTCAATTTCAAGTCTGACATTGACATGCTGCAGGGAATAGGTTCTTGTTGTGATTACCACATTGTAGAAGCTTTTACTTCTGAAACACCATCACAGGTACAGAATGGTCTGTTTGAATTCAACAGTGATGGTAATGATTATCGTTACTATAGACACATGTATGAGGATTATTACTTTGTTTTTCATTTAGCTCCTTTCATTCAAAAGGACAGATATATGAAACATATAAAATGTTTCAAATATTGGATTGTTCTCAGGTAAACCTATAAAGATACATGTCTAACTATAAGTAACAGTACAAAAAACACAATGAGAAAATTCTGTAGAAATAGAGGAAGCTAACTGAATATGATGCATAATGCACTTTACTGGGTTTTAAAGTACCAAGCCCCTTGGCCATGGGATGATTTTAACATAGTTTATATACACATGCACATATACGACATAAAATGTATTCTTATTCTTCACACGACTCTTTGCCCAGTTACCTGGCTAAGCTAACAGATCTAATTCCTTTGCAATACAGAAACCAAAGGAGAAACAGTGTCATCGGCAGACAACAGGCGGTTAGCCTAGCGAGGGAATAGTGGCATTATCAAGGTTAGTAAGCATCTTAACGACGTGGATCGAGACTTAAACCTATATTCGGAAGAGAAAAATCAATGCCATGCACTCATAGCGAAGCAAAAGTTACAAAAACAATTGCTGACATAATTATGTATAAGTGTCTTTGTCAAAAGCAACTATAACCCAGGTCTCCCCAGGAACTCTTATCCTGGATGGCTGGAGGGGGCTGAAATCTATCCCAAGCACATCACAAGGCACATACATTATCAGCAATTTGCACATATTTATTTGCCATGTGCCTTTATCCACAGTGCCAGCCAAACGAGAAAGCAAGGTCAGCCAGTGCCTGGAGCAACTAGGGCTAAGGGTCTTGATCAAGGACCCAACAGTCAAATGACATGGGGTTAGAACCGAGAACCTTCCAACCACAAGCACAGAGGTGCCAGTTAACCTAATTGTGTGTCTTTAGAATGTGGGGGAAAAAATTGTCTTGCTTTCTACTCCAGATACTACAAGGAAAACATGCAAACTCTACACACCTAGAGCAAAGGAAGGATTCTATCCTAAAACCCAGGAATCATGAGGACAGCAGTCCTACCCATTTGGACACTGTGCTGCCTTTTACCCCAGGATCTGCTGGACAGAAATACATTAAGCTAACTGCTGCTGACAACTCATGCCTAAAACTGGCCTACAATCTAAAATGCTGCCTTTCACACTCCTTTGCCACTCATAACCAGCCGAAAGAAACACATTTCCTTGAACCAGTCAGTCCCAGGTCACTACTAATGTAGATAAGTAAGTAGCTTGTAGTTTAGACTGCCCCATTCTCGCTCATACATGTGAAACAAGACTGGGCTGCCAGTTGTGTCCCCCTGCCAGCACATTTTCAACTGGCAATGCCAACTGTCTCTGCTTTGGCCGAGCCACCAAAAACAAACTCAGAACTAGGGCTGCTAGGGTGACCAGATAATCCATGTCAGGGAAGACACTTTGAGCTACTTCAGGTTTTACAAACTACTTTCAAACCGAAAGGCTCCGGTGCTCGGCTAAATAGTTTGACTATGACTAGCTTTCACTGGTTTGTCTCCTTGACTGAAAGACTCATCCAGCTGTTTCACATTAGTATTAATGACACATTCATGATTATAGGAGACTGACCAATCAGCACACAGCAAGAACTCAGCACTAAAGTGAAATCCGGGTCCTTTTAATTGAAATGGTAATTTACAATTCCTGTCCTAGCTCAGAGTGTCCTCCCTGACATGGATTATCTGGTCACCCTATTAATGAAGCCTCTGTCCTATTATTACCAAATATGTAATAATACAAAATTACAAAAAGGGCAAAGCTCATCACAAAGACAGGCTGCAGAAGTTCCGATCGATCGCTACTGACCCCAAACCCCCCTGGTCACTCTCAAAGTCTATCACCGGTGTGCTGTATTTGCTATTCGTCCATTTGCTGCTGTGTCAATCCTAGACTGGGTCTTAACAGCATAGAAATTATTAACTTTTACTTCATGGATGAAGGTCTGGAGGCTGATACCGTGCACAAATGACCAGTTGTGCATTTCAAACTTTGTGGAAACACGTAGGGCTAAAAAATATACAAAACCCTTAAAATTCTCTGTTTATATAATAGATATACTTAGATATATATATATTGTACGACTGCCCAGGGTTGGCCCATTGTTCCTTGGATAGGCTCCAGTCCCCCCCGCCCCCTGGTTGGGATTAAGTGGTTTCAGAAAATGGATGGATGTATATATATTGTAATAGTAGTTTAAATTTTAATAAAAAAGAATATTTTAAAACTCTGTATACGTAGTTTAAATGAGTAAACCCACATTTGATTTAGTCATATAAAGAAATAATGCGAATTGTTCTTGACAGTGTATTCACTTTTAACGTGAGAAAGCATGAAAACCTTTATTCCTGGTGTCCGCTTGTCTTACCTGTCATTTTTGACTCCTGAGTCATGGGAACGGGGGCTCAAGAGGATGCGTCGGCAGCCGTCAGCCTTTCTCTCACCTCCGTGCTTCCGATCTTTGGGTGCAAAATGTAGCACCAGGTCATGGGAACCGGTTTGGATCGAGGGGGACGGGTTTCTGCACGCTTTTACACCTCGGTATCACTCCGCAGTTGTGGACACCCTCCCTGAGTCTCACTGGTAATCCACGTGCCGGTGGAATATCAAATATCAAGCGTTTTTGTAATGCATTTAGCTATATTGCAGGATATTAGCACGCGCAGAGCATTTTCAAAAGAAAAAAAAAACGTGTCTGTGGCCATAGTTTAAAACTC
The DNA here is from genome assembly GCA_026777985.1 of Mormyrops attenuatus. Classification (NCBI taxonomy): domain Eukaryota; kingdom Metazoa; phylum Chordata; class Actinopteri; order Osteoglossiformes; family Mormyridae; genus Mormyrops; species Mormyrops attenuatus. The sequence continues at coordinate 9,570,601 of JAODKC010000064.1, forward strand.
CGTATTTTCGCTAAAGGCAAATTATGTTAAATAATTTCTTTGCTCGGGTCATCTTACGTGCTGTTGGGGGAGAACTACGCATGCGCTCCTGTGAAATGCACGTCGATGGTCCATTAGTGTCCAAAGCGCCTTTCCCGCGGTGACACCTTTATAAAATGTCCGAGATTAAAGGACTCGCCGCCGTGGGAAACAGATGGAGGTGAGACGACAGGTTTGACAGACTCCTTTGGCTGTCAGGGTCCATTTGGCTATCTTTCTGGAATTCGTAAAATTTTGATAGATTTTAATAAATAATGGCGTAAGGAATGTAACGTATGGTGATGGTTTTGCATTTAATTAGATTAACGTATAATACCTCCCTCGTGTCTTCAGAGGACTCAGAGGTAATCCTAACCTGAGGCGTCAATGTGTGGTTTGGAACCAGGAAAGGAAAACTCTGCAAAGTCATAAAGGCTGCAAGAGGATTACTGATTCCCGTATGCCCTCCACAAGCACAGGCCATCGCCAAAGACCCCCATCCAGGGCGCGGCAACAAAGTTTGGGCCTCGGACACAGTAGTTCAAACACCCCCCCCCCCCCACACACACACACTTTAGGCTCACCTGTTTTCTGAGAGAAACTTGTAAACAGTTGCCCGCCCCATTAACTTTTCCTCATGCTCTTTGTGCTTCGTGTGGTTCGGAAATCCTGATATTACGGTTTTTGTTGGTTTCATTTTGATTTCAATTTGGTTCCAGAATTGGCAAAAACTACCGACTACATAGGCGTACATTATTTACACAATAGACTTCCGCTGTGGAGAATCAAACCTGTTTCGCCTTTGAGGCGGAGGAGGGGGACAAGGCGGGGGGGGGGGGGGGGGGGGGGGGTGGGGCATAAAAACAAAAATAAAAA
>JAODKC010000064.1:9576159-9596931 GCA_026777985.1 Mormyrops attenuatus
ATACAAGTTTCACTTCTTGAATGGAATTAGTGAAATAAATCAACTTTTTGAAGATATTCTAATTATATGACCAGCACTTGTATGTATATATATATATATATATATACACACACACACACACACACACACACACAATCTAAGACAATCTAAGCAATCACTGTAGTCGGTAATTTCCCAAATGTTACTTCTGTATATGATCACATGACCGTTTTATTTTATCATTAACCCGATTCATTTTTTCTCTTCTGTCGAGGACATTATGTTTTTGTTCATATCTTGATTTGACTGGCGTGTATAGTATGAAAAGGTTTTTTTTTAAAAAAAAAAATCCTAGGAGGACATAGGGATAAATCAGGTTTTCAATGTTTTAGCAAGCTTGACAACAAATATATTAACATTTACAATGTTACAATGCATACAGCAAATAAGACCAAGCAGCCATTGCTTATAACTGTCAAAAGATCCAATCGATATTTATTGAACAAATTTTTAAGTATTCACTTCCTGATTCTTTGAATTAAAATCACAAGTAATATTTACAAGGGGTACATCCTACAAAGGGCTGTTGTAGTACCCTTGAGCAATATATAGAACATGAAGCAGTCCAGTAAAGTACATTTAAATAACATTTATTTGTTTCCAAAGAAATGTTCAACTGAGAAAGCAGTGTCAGACAGTCCCTGGAGCAACTGTGGTTAAGTGTCTTGCTCGAGGGCCTGACTTGTAAAATCATTGTGCTGATCCTGGGATTTGAACTGGTAAACTTCCGAACACAGGCAGTGTCCTAACCCACTGAGCCACACACTGGCTCACTGTGTAAATGCCCAGCTATATAAAAGGGTAATAATATGTAATTGTTTCACAAATGATAAATACGCCTCATGATAGCAAACATCTCCACATTTTTCCAACCTAAGAATGATCACCCCAGGTACCACAAATTCCAGTTCAACCCACAAGCATGGCATATTTCAGCTCAGCGGAAGAGCTACTTCAAAAATCCACAAATAAAATTATGTTCACCCATTATTGATTGATAAATTACAAAGACAAAATGAACAAACATGACTTGAATTAGCTGTACAGAGCAAGCAAGGTATCAGTGAATGCAAGTCATACTGAAACAAAGTAGTCTACTTTTTGCAAAGGACACACATTTAGTAACTGGGACATCAAATTGAGTGGTAAGGAGCGCACACTGATATACATTTATATGACATCAAATGGGACATCCTTATATTATTTCATGATGTAAATGTAGAAAACAGAATATTTTACAATGCCAATACTGAAGTTTTTCAAACCCCAGTTTTATAGCAGAATGTCAAAACTATGTGATGCTAATGTATCTGTAGAGGGCAGTATAGTCCTTAGACTAGACTATAGATTGTACATAAATTCATTTGGAGCTCAAGGTAATGCAAGACATGCAAACTCATTTTTAAAGTATATTTGCCCATTTTTGTGTTTTTTTTTTTTTGCAAATCTAAATAGTTTTATCCAAAGATTTAAAATATTATTTTATATATTATGTCTGCTTGCTGGCACCTACCACCTTTTTAACCTGGAAATATGACCTTTTGGAGAAGTGTCAGATCAATTGAACAGACAAAGAAACTGTACAAAAAGAAGTATTTACTACCTTGGGTTAAAAAAAAGCAAGACATCACAGCAGGTTTGTCAGAGAGCTATTATATTAAAGAGAGTTTTAATGCATTACTTTTCGGTAGAAAATTCTCCAGGAGTGATAACTGTAGTTCACATGGATATCATTTAATATGAAAATATATGATTAACCATGTCAGATTACATTGTGGGAGTTGCTTCATATGACAGAAACATCCAGCTTTTGTCATAATCCATCCATCCATCTATCCATCCCTAGCCTAGCCTAGCCTAGCCCCAATCACGAAAGTATTTCAAGACACTGATTCGACTAAAACATGTCGTTGGACTTGTGAAAGGAAGCTGAAATGCTTAATGATGAAAATGTAAACAAAGGGAAATTATACACACTGTGTAAGTGTTAAGGTCTAATAAAAACATGGCAAAGAATAAGTAAACTAAACAACATCCATTGATTATGTCAGCACTTACAGCAGAATAACATAAGAGTCATTTGGTTTTTAGTATTCTCTTCATGGCAGGACCACATTTTAAACTGGTACTTTTCACACCGAGTTATAAATACAGAACACAATTAAAACAATTTTAAAATACAGCTTTTTTATAGATATAATGCAGGTTCATTGTTTTAACAGGTGTTAGAAATGCAGTGTGGCTGCTGTTATCTGTATTTAACCATACAGGAACTGCCGATCTCAAAATGAGATACACCATGAGATATATGCAATAGGGCAATGGATCTCACAGCTTTAATACAACACACTGATGCAAAGAGCTGGAATAGTGCCCTCAGTCAGGAAATCCTCATTAAATATGGCAGTTGTGGCAGTTTTGGTGGTGCATTACATGAAATTTCATTCAGATATATAAACATGAATTAATCCATTATTCAGAAAACACCGTTTCTACAAATTTTCCTTGTATGCTTGGGATTTAATAACATTTAAAATATTATAAAGTGAATCTGTAAAACAATATATAATTATGCACTAGAAGTGCATGTTTTTTTTGTCCACAGGACTGGAATTTCTCTTTAAGTTGTTGGTATGAAAAACATACCAGCTGACTCTTCCATACTGTCACGTCCCCCTCGACTACAGCCAGACTCTTGTTTCTTCCCTGTCCCAAGTTTCTTGAAGTTCACTTGAATTCACCTGCCTCAGCTCCACTCTACTCTCTTGCCTGGTCTTAGCTTGATATCAGGTTCTCAAAGGATGCCCCCCACTCCACCAAATTGCAGGGTGGGGGGGGTTGGGTGGAAGAGAGATGGTAGAAAAAAATTACTTTAAGGGGCATCAGTATCTTACACCTGACTAACTGGCAGGTCAGCATCATCTAGGTCAAGGCCTCGGGGGCTTGGGGGGCCTTCTCCGAAGCTGCTCCGGCGCCTCCAAGGAGAAGCTGTGCTCATTTGGACAGCCGTGTCTCTTGGAGGGACAGACGTGCAGCTCTCGGCGCCCCATGCTGGCTGGGCCGGGGCAGCAGACTCATGAAGTGCTCGCTGTCCCAGGCCAGGCTGTGAGCAGACAGGGCGCGTGATCGCGGCCCCAACGGGCTGGGTGACGCAGCGCCGAGGGGAGAGCGGCACTGACGAGGGGGTCGAGATGGGGGCGGGAAGCCTCTGGTGGCTGCGGTAGAATGAGGAGATGGAGGAACGGTCGCTGGGCTCCTGTAACGAGTGGGTTGTTCCCACAGATAAACACAGTCAGATACAATACAGATAACTGGAGCGGTGCAGAAGTAGAAGGAGCGGTAGTGCAAGTAATAGTGAAGGAAGTAGAGGTGGTAATGTTCAGTTTGTAAATGTTAGTATTTCAGTGTCCGATTTTACTCTGAAAAACAAAAAAGAGAACGCAGAAGCATTAGCAAAACTGGAACCCAAATGCTGAACCAAGGCATTTAGCTGGGCGGCTGCACAAAGAGTCACCTAACATTAGTGGTCAATTTAATTATTAGGAATTAATCCACATTAGCGATTAATTAAGGGTTGTTGATTTGCATTTATAAAAAAAACACTATTTTGAAATAAAGCAGATGAACAGGAGAGGTGTATTGCTTAAAGTGATTTTAAAGGATTTAATTACTGAAACGCATATAAAATTTCAAAATAAATTCTATAAACCAATATTCATTACATGGAAGGAAAGATACTAGATTGCATCCAGCCAATAAATTGCATAGCCTTGATATATTCAGTAAATCAAAAACCATGGAATAAAGTTTTCATATCTTCTGCTTAAGTCCACCTTAGATTAGTGTGTTGAAGGTACTTTTCTAAGTAAATATATTATTACTCTGTTCAATGGAAGCTGCATCAAGTCCTATACCAACACCATCTGAGTAGGCTTTTAAATTAAGGGTGACCTACCTTTACCCTATAAAATATACCCTATTTATCAGTTAACAAATAGGAGACATAGATGAGCTCCTTGCTTGACAAGGCAGTAAGACAGCAAGATGCTCTTAAATGTCACATGGCCAGAAAACTACAAAAGATGCATTTCTCTCCCTCTAGTCTGTTACGCATCATAACCTCTTGTGCCGTGAATGTGAACCTAGCATACTATGACCACTAGATGGCGCGCAAGATATACATATGAAGAGTAAAAGGTAAACTTTTCAAAAGAGTTTATAGTCCAGGAACACTAAAATCACAATCAAGATGAAGCTGATGCCTTGGCAAAAACATTAATTTCTAAGGCACCCTCAGGTTAAGCAGACTTATACCTATAGCAGGTTCTATAGCACCTTCTGAGAGTTGAGCAGACTGACGCAAGCCAAAGAACAATCAAGCTCTCCATACAGGCACTGAGCATGCATATCAAGACAGATGCCAATAGGCTGTTGTATTTTTTTCTGGCCAATGGGCTGTGACCAATCGGGCATGAAGAGAGAATATTTTTGTGACAAAGTGTCTTGCACTCTCAGTGCAGTTTTCCAAAAAAAAAAAAACAACAACAACGTAGCTCGTCTGCTTTGCTGTCTCACAGGGTCTGGGCAAGACCTTAACAATACTGATATCAAGACTGCCACACCATCATCATCACACAATGTGCCTTATAGAGACATCAACAATACCCTGACAACGGCAGCTATGGTGGAGCCCTGGAGTGGCACGAGGTCACAAGAAGTAAACAAAATGGCAGATGGGTTGGGTGGAGTTCAGGTTCGGGAAGAGAGGTAAGACTGTGTTTGACAGGGATGGGTCAGGGAAGATGAACGTGAGATGAAGCAGCACCTTCAAACGGGAATGGTGCCTCGTGAGTTTAAGAAGCACAAATAACTAAGCAAATAACTAAATAAACCTATGCCGCTTAAGCATCTCAAAATGTTCTGGTCATGAAAGCTCACATACATGCTGCATTCGCCATTTCGGGATGTATACCTCTGTATACAAGGATTCGACAGCCGTCTGGCCTGCCGCATCTGGAACAACACATTGCAGAGCTCTATTAGAGAGGTTCGGAGGAGAGGAACTCCAGTACAGAGTTGAAGTGTAGGGATCTCCTACATCACCCCGAACAAGCGACCACCTCTCCAAAAAAGGAATGGGCAACTTCCAGCAGTCAGTGTGGGCCACCCAGACAAGTTTTACAGAAAATGGACAACTGCAGCTCATGTTTAGCATCTGCTTATATCCTTTTAGCATCGGTGTATATGTCAGGTTGTGCAGCGTACAATCAAACTTATAGAATATTGACTATGAGCAGCTCCATAGATATTTTGAGGACATATGTACAGGTCCACCACCCAAGCAAGGCAGCCTCAATCTCCAAAAAAGCCCATGGGGTGAGGGCTGGGTTTACATACATAAGCCGCTGATCTGCCTGGGCCACGCTGCGCTACAATCGCCCCAGAGACGGCCTTGATCCAGCTGTGCATGTCTTCTGGGCTTTCCGCCTGGATGGGGGGGAGGCACAGAGTAGAAATACGTGTGATTAAAATGCTTTACCTCAAAATGTAGAATAAGAAATGAAAGATGAAACACAGTGGTATTGGGTGAGTAGCCGGCCAAATGGAATCTGTCACACACCTGAATGTAAAAGGTCCTAGAAGCTGTAACAACTTCAAAAAGGTTGTCCCTCATCAATATATCACTGAAATGAAGACATGAGGAATATTAATTCAAATGCATCTCCGTGCTAAAGGTGACATAATATACAACTGAGTTGAAAATGTACCATTTTCAAACATCAACACAAAACTTCTACTACTTTTTACATATAAGAGGTGAGAAAACTTATTGATTCATCTTCTTATACTTTAAATGTCCTGTAGTACCTCTGTTTACACTCCTGAACTTTGTGAACTTCCTTCAGTGGAATTATTCTCAGAGGATCCTTGTCCTGAGGGCAAGAGGGCCATCACACGTTACTGTGTTAATACATCAACTCACATGCACGTCAGTTCTCATATCCTCATACATATAGAGTGTTGCCCTGCTCATTTCTGAGAAATGATTTGCTTAGATAACTCCTGAATGTGATGTGAACACAGTAGCAGACCGCACCAATGTCCTCCAGCCTATCCCAGCCATAATTTATTATAAAGAATAAAGGTCTGTGATGGTGTGTTAGTGTATTTATCATCATGTAGACAATGGACTAACCGCTGGACTAATCGTACATGGGAGACAAACACGGAGATTGCTCAACTTGTGTAATTTCACCTGGATAAAATCCTGAGAGTAACCCATATTTAGAACCAGAAACAGAACTTGATAACCATTACTTCTGAAGATTTAAACCTGACAAGGATTTGCCCCACTACACAGAAACAAATTAAGCATCCAGGCAATTCTATAGCTACAATTTCTCTGAGACCTCACTGCCCTTTAAAGCAAGTGCTTAGCACTGCTGTTAGGATGATACTAAGACCAGGCACGTGTGACTGTTTGAGATTTCTAATATTACTGTCCAAGGTTCAGAGACCCATCTGTCTTCTAACGGCTTAGCACAGTAGGGGTTGTTCAGAGTCATTCCCAGGCAGCCTAGGGTACATGCTGGATGGGTTGCCAGTCCATAACAGGACATATACACACACCAATTTAAAGACAGCTATTATCCTAGCTACATGTCTTTAGATTTCAAGAGGAAACCCATGAGACAGGTGGAGAACATGAAAACTATACAAACACAGAGCGTAGGTGATTTTCAAGTGACAACACAGTAAATTATCCAGTGTAATTTTCAATTAAATGTCATCTGGCAATTATGTACTTTGACAATTATACAATCTTACTGAGTAATGGTCTTACATGTGTTTAATTATAAAAACAGAAACATGTTTTAAAGATTAATAGTGTCCTTTAATGTTGTTATTGTCAGTGTCAACACTTGTAATGTTACGCCTGCTTAATACTTCAAGCCTCATGACAATTGGCTTAAATCACCATTATCTTAACTTGGATAGTGAACTTTGTTTCAGGGATGCAACAAATTAAGATAAGAGAAAGGAATATTCCTTTTCATTTAGCACAAACACTGTAAAACTTATGCATTTATAAGGTTGGCAATATGATAGCTATTTCAGTATGTGTGTAATAAAAACACAAATTATAAATAAAGTGGAAAAAAAAACGCTATCATAAATGAACTTGTTGATCCAACACTGACAACACAGCCCAAGACATAAATCTTAATATAAAATAATTCACATATTATATGCATGCAGGATGAATCAGGCCTGTCAGATTTTTTCATAATAAAGTACATAGAAAGATGCTTATTAAATTGAGTTGCATTTTTGGTACTGAGGGGTGGGTTATCATTATAGATGGAGTTCGCCGATTCATACTACATGCACCCGAAACAGTGCTATGCAATGATAGACTAAACAATGTTCCCAGATGAGGGTCTTAGCAAACGTCCTGTTGAGACATCTGGACCACCTGCCAGGCAATGCAACTGAACACAAGCAGGGTCTTTGTGGTGAGCCAGAGCACTGTAAGTACTAACAAGAACCCTTTGCATGACTTAGTGTTTCTCCTACCTGGCCAATAGCCCAGGCCCATCAATTTATTAACATACGGTATTATGCCCTGTGAGAAGATTCTCTGTAGTGTTTTGGCTCAGTGACAGCACTAGCTGAGAAGAGATGTAATTGAAATGGCCTTGCAGACTGCATGTCAACCATAGTTAAGTAACGCCGATTTCCAGTGTAGAATACATATCCACACATTAAGTGCCCCTGAATCTACTGATGGCTGTGTCCAGAGGAGAATTCCCTAAGGCCACAGATCAAATATCAATTTCAGACTTGGAGGGGGGAGGGAAAGAGATTTTAAGTAACTGCAGCTATAAATGTAAGTAATTCAGGAAATTTCAAAGAAATATACACTCGATCTCACCGTCAACAAAAAACTAAACACTGACTGATAACTAAAAAGCTTGGAATCATACATTTTCAGGTCTGCCGCCTGCTAAAGGAGACAGAGGTCTGTAGGTGAAGCTCATGACTCCTGTCAAATGGCTCTATTTATGGTGCTGTAAATGGCCTGCTGTCACTGACTAGCCGAATACTTTACTACCTGAAATAACACTATGGAAGTTCAGTACGTGGCTTTGGCTTTGGCTTGGAAGCGTCTATCGAGTGAATCCATTCGCATATGTGAACGACAGTCAAAAGGCTTACCAAATCTGATTTGAAGTAACTCACTGAATTTTCATCTAAAACGAAATATCTTCTTTTCCAGTTCTTCATCTGAAAGTCGTATAAAAGGAACAGTTCATCCATCCATTCATCCATCCATTATCGTAACCCCATATTCCCAGTCATTTAAAAACCCTCCACATGCAGCCCCGTCCCAATGTCCTAATCTGGCCATGTAGGACTCAATTATTTGACAAAGAGCTCTTACCACGGCCCCCTGTTTCACACAGTATCCTGCCTTGATAACTGCCGGGTCCTGGTTAGGTTTGCTCAGAACATACGGGGCTTGGCTGTGAGATGTCTTCAGAGCCTCGCGGTCTGTACTGTTCTGTCCACCACAACCTTCCTGCTATGGTTAACAGCGCAGAGGTTAAAAAATACATATTACACATAAGCAGCTGTGTAAACTGTGCAGTCACCTTAGTGAACACACCACTTAACTAACTCCTGCACATAGCTGTGGAGACAATGTCTGATAATTCCTTCCAATATTATAATTATTTTTTACTCATTATTTTTTTAGTCTGAGTTAAATGCCTGTTTTTACACATACTTTTCAAGTCTCAGTGAAATGCACACATTTATTTTTTTATTAATTTCCCTTATTTCTGAATAACCAATAATATTTTTTTTCCCTAAAATCAGTACTTGATTTCTTGAGATATAAACATTTTCATTTCCAGCATATGCTCTGACTTATTACAAAACCTGATTTCCATTCTCATTTAAACAATTAAGCATCAAATTTAAAAAGTAACACTGTCACACGGAATTAGCCTGTTCCTTACCTGTGTCTGGGTAACAATGGGCACACCTCCAATGATGTCAGTTCTGTAGGACACTTGTCTCTTTGGATTCAAAACATCTACAAGAGTCTTTTGATTCTCTGAATTTTGTTGTGGATCACAAGACTTTGGTACCTAGAACCCAGAGAAAATATGAATACAAGTTGTATGGCGTGTTTTAATGTTTTGATTGATAAAGAATTAAAGTATGGAAGTTAAATTCAGATATCTATTGCTAAAATAATAAGAAATAGCAAACACAATATAATGATTCTGAACATGTGAATACTGTAGATATACTCAAGAATGTCATTTCAGATAACCTGCAAATTTATTCTGGCATAAAAAAAGAAGGTGTTTAGCAATCAAGATTAAATTCCATGGAGAACTACAGTATAAACATAAAATAGATTTACACATAGGAAAATCCACTTTTAGACTAAGAAAATCATCAAAATCTAGCTCATTAATTGCACACATGGACAAAAACAACTGATATAGTATGTGCTAAAGTGCCAATGACTTGTGCTTCAATACAAGCCCTGACTAGCTTTACTATCTCTGTGAGATCACACAGCAGACTCTGTGGTATGCATAAAGCCATTGTACAATATGAGTGGCAGTGATCAGGGAGGGAGTTGTTAAAGAGCATATCTCATAAACCTGCTAGACTGTTACACCTTTAATATTATCGCCTTGTATGATAATTATAATGACAGCATCTCATAGGAACTAATTACCACTAAATATATGTTATGTTTATTTAAGTCGAAGTCAATATTCATTTTTATTTGACATACTGTATGAAGACCAATACTGCATATTTGTCACGGAGATAATCCAGGTTGTGTTTTCTCCATGTTAAAAAGCTAATTGCCGTTATACCCCCAATCAGAGATTTTAATGGGATGAAAAAATAAAAAAAATGAAACCCAAGGAGCATGTCAATTAACAATTGATTGACAAGTAATGACAACTGATTTAATTAGCATCATGTGTGCCAATTTGGCCAACTTGCAATTAAATAAAACATACAGGAAAATTACCCCGTAATAAATACAGTCATTTCTAAAATTAAAAACAAAAGTGGAAAATAATGCACTGGTATAGATGATACATCCGTTTGCCTATAGATCCCAAACAGGTACTGAATTGTGTGGAATAGCAGGCGATACTGCATCTCCAATAGAGAAATCTCACCATTGCCACATACAGTGTCCTGCATCCTGGTACAGGCATCCTAAAATGCTGATGAAGCAGATATGTTCTGTATTACCATACGGAAATGGGGGTGCGTTACTCAGGGGGTATGAACGACTAAGCCAGGTATAGGTGGGTTAGAACCATCTATACTCCAACTCTGCGGTTATGGTACATGGCTGGCTGGACTAACCATTCAATTCCCAAATTTGTTTTTTTCCTTTTTTCTTTCCTAATACCGACATTAAATGGAATTCCGTGCATAATGCCAATGGCTTTTACAGTGGGGTAAAAACTAACATGCACTTCCTGCAAACCTGTGAGCTGAAAGTTTCATGAAGCACATGCTTTGAGGAGACCTGCACAGCCCACAATCCTGCAGGCACTCAACCAACAGGCGACACTGATGTACAGCAATGTGAGAAAGTGGGGCCCAAATCATCATACGATAGGGTTCTCTCATCCCAAATGTTATGCTGACTCAATTACTGCTTTAATGTCAAAATAAAAGGGACAATGACCCACTGTGATTTTGGTGGCCTTGTTGAGCACGTTCACCCACTCCACCAGGTCCTGCTGGTCATTAGCTTGTAGAAAGAACTTCCTCATTCCAGCATTAATAACTGAAGTGGGGGAAACAGGAGAAGAAAGTAAATGTCACCTACCTGCCAAAAAGAAAGGAAACAACAGGGGTGAACAAAAGTGTTTTAGTCATTAGGTATGCTAATACCAATAAGCTGTGCGAGAGAATAATGGCTACAATAAAGCCACCTGAATGTGCTTGTGACCGATAGCATCCCCAACATTTACTGCTTGTGGGGTTGGGGCAACAAATTAAGAATCTTCATTGGCTAAAGTCTGAAAAAGTAAAATAAAGAATTGACAGAATGCCTGTCTACTAATACAGTCCACTGGCTCAAACTGGCATAATTAAAACGACACTACTGCAAACAGAAAGACGGCGTCTTTGTCTTTTCACACTTCAGACCCTCCGTGCACAATGTCCGCATTCTTTCTCAGTGAGCACAAAGCTCAACATTCAGTGCCACCCCTTTCTGTAGTGCTTTTGGTGTAAAGGAGAAGGCAGTCAGAATATAGTTAATCACTGGAGAGGAAGCCAAAGCTCAGTAGGACAAATATCTCACTAATGTTGAACAGTGTTATCTAATCTACTACTCTTACTGCTTTTTGCATGCATCAGTAGCAGAAAATGAGGATAGAGAGAATGAGAAAAAATGTTAAGCTTTAAGAAAAACAGTTTAGCACTTATGTTTTATAAGAATTTTTTTTTCACTAATCCATTTCTCCCCAGTTATGGGCAGACTGATGACAGACAGACAGTTACAGGCAGGGATGCACATAACTGGTACTCAAGTACGCATTCACCGTATAAAGCGATACGTACTGCAATTTCTTGTCGCAGCAGCGCAAATGTGTGCTTATGGTTATGTACATTTGTGCTGTTATGACAAGAAATCACTGTGCTTTATAGCCTTTATTCCATGAAAGTACAAATTCTTGTGCATGGTAATTTCTTGTCATAACAGCTTGAATGCACATAAAATACATATGTATTTGTGCTGCTATGACAAGAAATTGCTGCAAGTATTGGTTTTTACAGCGAACGCATACTTGCATACCAGTTATATGCATCCCTGGTTATAGGTGTGAATGCAAACATCTCTGCCACATGTTCTACTCATAACACCGGGAACCAGGGTTCATCTACTGCACTGACAGATAACAGATGAACAGATTCATCCTTTATTCATCCTTAATCAACAGTCTCCACAAAGATATGAGTACAGGTGTGTGTGTGTGTTGGGGGGGAGGCATATATACATTACATCGTGGGGACCAAATGACCCTACAATATGATTAAAACCTGCTATTTTGACCTTCTGGAAGATTTTTATATTGGACCTACTACCCAGAAAAACATAAATTCACAAACATAAGTACTTTGCCACAAAACTTGTTGAAGAGTCATACCCTAAAATTTGAAATATCCCAGTGATGCTTATTCGGCCCTCCTAAAACAAAACTAAATAGAAAAGGGAATCTTACCAAAGCAAAATTCAGCCTTTGGTCTTTGCTTAGTGGCATCACTGACCTAAATGAGATGGAATACCATGAACCAAAGGAATCTTCTTTTTAAATGTAAAAGAATAACACTCTTAAAGTAGCAAAATATACAACTCACCTTGGAAATATAGGTGAGCTTCAGTGAGCCAATGAAGTCAGTGCCTATGGGCAGATTCTAGGAGACAAAGAGAAAATACTTACGAGGATGAAAAATGATACAACTTCCATTAACTGCATGAAGCATTCAGCTGACAAAAAAAGAAATACTGCATCTGTAGTACTTTGACTTCTATCTATCAAAAATAGGCTATAGCCATTGAAAGGGCAGTTCACCCCCAAAACTGACAAAAACTGTTCAGAGGGGCTTTAGATCTATCTATCCATGAAGGTTGTTTTGCTGGGAGCTGCCTAGTTCTGGAGATATCGGTTGTAGAAATGTTGGTCTTCTCTCGATTATAATTGGAGGGAATGGCATTCTTTCTGTGGCGTTTAAAGCAAGAAAAATACATTTGAAACATTCAACAAAAATTAATCTTACCATAAATCATGACCTGGTTACTTAAGATAATCCACAGACTTTGTAGTGCGCAGTTTAACATAGGAGCTATTTTCTTCTACCAAACTCCACACACCAATCATATTACTGTGGAAAAGAACAGGGTGCTCATGCTCCCCTAACATTATATAATTTCAAGAATTCAAGAGCCTCTGCGAAGTGCTGGCCCCTTCGAATCTGTCTGTATCCATACCCCTCCGATGCCCCTGCTTGCAACTAGGAAAATGAAACAATCCATCCATTGGTACCCCCTGCCCCATCAGCAAATTTTATCATCAGGGTAAAGGCGGGCACCCAATATTGGTACTGGGAGCCAATCGGATTGGATCAGATTGAAAAGAAAATCAGTGGTATTACATCCTTATTGTTTACTTCCATGTAGAGTGATCATGTGACCAATCAGACAGTGAGAGGTTGTAAGTAGCGGGATCAAATCAGGGAAGGGCCACATGTTCAGTAGAGACCAATTAGAGAGCTTGTACAGTTAACGTTTTCAAAATATAGCAAGGACAACTTAGCCTAAATCCATCTATGCTCATTTTTCATGTTACACACATATTGTTCCTTTCCATTCTGTTGTAGGTCATCAAAAGATGGATATAACAAATAATATATTATTATACTACTTACCGTATATAAAAATTAATGCAGGGTAGTTTTCTATTGTGTAAACCAAATATCAGCAGGAAATACATAAAACCTATAACGGTGAGAATACTGCTACTTTTACAATAAATTGTACTAATATTATTAACATAGCGTAGACTTTTGAAATACATAGGGCTTAATGTCTTTTTTCATTCATTTATGAAGTTGGATATTTCACTGAAACTTTGCTCAAGAGTACATCAAAAAGGCACCTCCTGGCACTCTAAGCTAGAGAACTTGCGGTTACAAATTTAAAACTACTTGGAATGCAGGCGTCTAAATATTCACTCACCCACCTCCCCAGTGGGAGATCTGCAAGCCAAAGTGGACAAAGGAGATGCCATGATGAGTAATAAACTTTTTTCAAACACTGGTTAAAAAATGCCATGAGGCAAATCGAAAACACAGACAGCAGAAAGCAGTTCTGTAGAACTTAAACTTTGTTGCCATGTGAACAGAACCATAGTGAGTTCTTGCTGCCCGGCAGCACACCCTACCTCAAAAGATCATAAGATTTGAGTGTTAGGGGCAGGCGTGGGAGGGTACTGACGGGATATGCTGAATACTGAAACTCGATTCTCCCAAATGGAGCACAATGGTGACATGCAAAAGGATTTTGCAGAAGGGTCAGTCTTTCAAAGTGACAGGGTCAGTGTCTGCACAGATGCAAGAGGTTCTTTAGAACTTTCATTATGATTACTGTGGGGAAACCACTCTGACAAGTCGGCTAGTTTAGCAATCTCCAGACACAGAAACCATTTTAAAAGGGACTCTTTAATCAATTAACAGCTTCAGGTGTCACATTACTAAGTTCATACTGCCCATCCTAAAGTACATTATGGAGGCTTGATTAGGCCAAGAAGCAGCTTATTGATAATGATTTAATGAGTATAGCAACTTAACAGGAAATCACAAATCAGTATAGGAGGTGGGGGGGGGGGGTGCAGATCCTTGCTAGGTTGGTGAATTTTACAGAGCCCGACCCCCCCACCCTTCACTGTCTAGTATCAAGGGAAATTAAATTATCCTTGATTTGCTATTTTCACAAGTATGAGTACAGCTACACTGGAATGCTTCTTTAACATCTTGCTCTTCTTTGAGATATACAAACAAGCATACAGTTGAAAGTGAAGCCAGGGGCCTAAGCACAGGGTCAGGCCAATTATCCAGCACCCCTGCAGCATTTTGGGGGCTTAAGGGCCTTGCTGAAAGACCAAGTGGAGATTAAACTATTTTACAAATACTCAAACCGGTGACCTTCCAATCACAGGCAGACAGGCCTAGCTTGCTTAGTCACACACCACCCCCAATGATATATAACACCGCTTGCTGGCAGAGCCTACCTGTGGGTTGTCCATGTACCACACCAGACTGCCCTCACAGCTGTCGAGGATGAAGTAGCGGCGCAGGAACTTGCCACTGTTCTCATTCTCCTCAATGTCCAGGAACCCGCAGATGCGGTTCTGCCGATCCACGTAAGGCATCTCCGGGCCAGAACATTCCACCACAGCCCAGCAGAGGAGATGGAAATAGGGGGCAACTGAAAAGAGCAAATCATGCAAAGACAATGAAGGTGTTACCATGCTTTGTCCCTTGTGCTATACATCTGACCATGAGTCATGGAGTATGGACTCCACTGCCTAACCCTGTCATGCTCCCCCTTTCCCACATGCATCTGGCAAAGCCCACACTTTCTGTCGTTAGAAAACACCCAAAATGCACGTCCTTTTTACCCTTGATGTGAGAGTCAATGAGGCATTACAGGCACACAATGCCAGATTTGCAGTATAAGAATTAATAACCAATTAGAGGGCACACCTTGATTCAATTTTGCTGAGTGACAAGAGTTAAAATATTTCTAAAGAGACTTAGCAGAATGGAGCAAGCACAATCCACACAGAAATGTCAAATGTCCAGCAGAGAAACTGAAAGTGGGAAGATGAAACGGTGTCCATAGTATGTTTTGATTTTATCAGCAGTGAAAACCACATTTACATAGTTCTGTAACTGAAGGGCAAAATAAGTTATTCTGACATCGGCTTAAAACCACTTCTTCCTTGCTCACATAGGTCTAATCAGACAAACGTCAAGTGTGCCCACGCAGACCTTCCCTAAGCTATAGGAAATCACTTAGGAATGTCACAGCTACCTCATGGTTGGCTGCACAAGCCCTATGCGACAGAAGTTGAAGAGGCATGAAGTGGGAGATTTGAGGCAAGGCTTTGGTAGTCTGTGCAACAGTTAACTGGTCAAGGACAGAGCAAACACAGGGCACCAGATGCGCCGGTCTCCCAGTACAGAGTATGTCACACAATACATGGCTTGTGTCAGCCGCATACCGACAACACAATCATTGCTCTGAATGCCTGTGCTTCAGAATAGAACAATTACTAGGAGAATTAAGAGAATATTTTTTAAAAGGCATACTTCACCCAAAAAGGAATCAATTAATATTCATTGAGATTCATGTTGTACAGCCAGATTATCACTAACCATGAAGCGTCCATCTTCCTACCACTTTTCCGGTATAGTTTTGTGGGCGCTTTTAACTACTTTATGCCCAGTAGGGCCACACAGGTCCTGGACCCTATGCCAGACAGTATAGGGCACAAAGCAGGAGAACACCCTGAACAGGATGCATGGGCATGCACAGACAAACACATTCACACTTAGAATCATATAGTAAGCAGTTCAGAAACACCATTTAGCATAAATACACTTGTTTTTGGACTGGAGGAGAAATGTGATGAACCCAGAGGAAGAACATACAAACTTCACATTGAAAATGAGTGTGATTCAAACCCCTGACTGTGGAGGGCAATAAGGCTCCTCAATGAGCAACCATAAAACAAGGTGGGTGGATCTTTTGGGAGACCTGGCACCAAGCGCTGTGACAAACCTATAGATCTCAGCCTCTTTTGGTTCATGCTAAGACAGCTGAAAAGCCAGAAGAAACCGGTAGTGTCATTTCATTTAAAATGTTGAATTGCACTGATATCGATACTGAAGACTGAATAAGGTGTGTCAGAGTTCAACCCCGGAAGAGCCACTTTTCCAACACTTTGTCCCTTCTTCTCCATTCCAACAAGGAAGTAGACATCACTAAAACCAGCACAACAAAGAGCAAACAGCAGGAAACAAAAACATCATTCACCCAGCAAGCCCCAAAACACGCGAGCACTTCTATAGTGTTCACAAACTCCAACCACTCAAGAAAGAAAAGCCAGTACATAAATTAGTGTAGAGCCTGTGCTTCAGAGTGCCAGAGGTATGTGAATACTTAAAAATAACAGGAGACACATATCAAAGACCATAAGTCATACAATGTATGCCAATACTTAAAAAAGACAGTGGCAACATAGAACAGATGAGACAAAATCAGATTACAAAGCAATTAACTCCCAAAAGACAGGGTAACACCAGATCTCATTCCATTACAAATATTTGTAACTGATAAACACTATAAAAAATATATTCACAAAAAAATGGCCTCGGTAATGATGGAAGAAGGCAGTGACTATCCAGCTGTCAACGTGTACTAAATAAGTCTCCCAACCATTGTCCAAAAGACATAGGTATCTCTCACTTGATGAAAACATCTTCAACACCCACCAGTAAGAGCAGTGTATAGGATATGCCCCCTGCAGGTAGAGCAGGTTCACCAGTATGGATAAGTATATACTCCCAAAAAAAAACAATAAACAGCCCAATGAATAAATCAGAGAAAACTAAGAAATATCGGCATAAGGAAAAGCATTCTCCATGTACAGCAGGAAATATAATCAGATGGGTGAGACGGAGGCACAAACAGAGGGGCAGTATCATTCTTAATCAGCATGTCAGGCAGAAAGGTCAGATATCAGCAAAGGTCAGCAAATGGGCCCAATCCTGCAGCTGATTTAGAGTCCAGCTGGCAACAAGGCGAAGTTTCTTGATGAGAGCTGTGTAAGATTGCAGTGTGAGACAGCTTTGTCCTCCAGTGAGTGACCAGGCTATAAAACAGAATAAAGGAGCGTAACAAGAACCCAAAGGCTTGCCCTGAACAATGCTAGTGCCAAATAATGGCACATTATTGCCAATGATATTCGAGACAAATCTCTTTATAGCTCATATGCAAATATAAGAACATGCTATTTAAACAATGCACTGCTGTATCATCTGGACTAAATGGTGGCAAAGCGAATAAAATAAGGAAAGAAAAAAAATAATTTTAATGACTCATCCAATTCAACTTCTATTCCTCCCTCAGTTTCAACAGAAAACATTTTGAAAAGGATGTCTTTGTTTTGCCCAGCAATGCAGCTTTGTCTCAAGCTTGCTTCGGAGGACAGCCTTTTGTTTATAAAGGGCTAGAGTCCATCAGTCGGCCAACATACTGCTGAACAGGGTCAAAGAATGAGAATCTAAAATATCAAACTGTAACTCAAATTATCGGCCTTACTTGACTTGTGACCATTAGTCAACACATTTAAGGCTGAAATAGGTCCATTAGATTACAATAATGACAATTCAGAATGAAGTTCCAACATTAAATGTCCTCACTTGACAAAGAGGACAATCAAATGAGAAACACCTAAATGCATGAAACAACTAAAATTACTGCACCAAAGGTTTGGCAAGGCTTTTTAAAAGACACCAAGAACTAAATACAAATTATTTTAATTTGCATAAATGCTTAATTTGCATTTATCCAATGTTATTATCCAGAAACATTCTTCACTTCATTGCACCAGTATTTATGTGAGGCACTGCATTCCTTTCTGAATACATTAAATTGCATTTGTAATCCACATCCATGGCCATAAGATACTGCTGCTCTCTGCTTATTCAGTCTGCGCCATTTAATCTAATGTATTGCCCTCATCTGAGATCCTTTTCCTATTCATCTGTTATTTTTGACCATATTAAGAGTCATCATCCATAAATTGGTGCATGGTTGCATAAAGTAGGACAGCACGATATCCCATTGCGATTTAATCAGGATTATATAGCGCATGTGAAATAATCACCAGGGCTTTAGGTAACAGGTAAAACGTTTGTCCGGAAGGTGGCATTTCGGTACTATACGGATTTTTACTTATGGCCACAATTTGGTAAGCAGATTAGTAGTACACCTAAAATTTTAATAAGAAACATGTTACGACGGACAAAATTTAGCAAGCTGTATAAATTCGGTTTACCCATCATTTCTAATGAAGACCCAGTTTCAAGACACTGGGTTGGATATTTATCTCAAAATACTTTGATTTTCAGTTCCAGTTTATTTAAAATTTCTGAGTCTCACCACTGTGTATGTAATGCAGACTAGTTTATGAAAAGTTACAAACTCAGATTTGCTTCCAAAAACCGCTAAGACTTTCATAAACCTTTTTACTTAACTATCCAGGTATCATTGAATCAGGTTTAACTAGTTGTCTCCTTTATCTAGAAGAAAAGTGAGAGAGAAAAATAAACACTGCTGATTTTGTTCATCAGCATTATGTGACAGCACTAATGGTTCAAGTATTAAACATTATAAAACTCATAATGTATAAAATGCATAATGTATAAAATGAAGCCCTTATTTAATTATAGATAAAGCAACAACCAGTGCCTTCCTGATTGAACGACTGTATAAAAATCATATTTTTATGTAGAAAACGTACCGGTGAAAAATGTAAAGCCAGTTTCCCAGCTAAGAGCGAAACAGTGACATCCCTTAATAGGAAGGGGTGGGGGTGGAATACATAAGCGGTAGAACATAGCAGGTTTTCAGCAGACGTGATGAGAATGTTATCTGATTGTAAATTTAAAAAGAAGCATCTGTGATGTTAATCATAAGAAAGCAGTAACAGCAACATCAGCAGAACAAGAACAATATATTTCTTTGCTGTTATTTCATCAGCCAGGAAATAAACATGTGACAATCTGGCAAGTCATATTTTGATGTAGCATTGTTGATTAGCCAAAAATACCATCCCTTCTAGGGCTAATGAAAAGCAATAGTTTTAGGCTGACAACCTGTCCAAACCCTCAGAAGCAAAGCAGTTTTCGTGCAAAGACAGTCTCATGTTCTGACAGTCTCCCTTGCAGGATTTCATGGTTACAAAAAATTACTGTAACACCCCATCCACAACCCCATTTCAACATATCAGATCATTCCAGTGAATATATTAACACGTTTAAGCTAATTTACATGTTACCATATGA
This sequence comes from Mormyrops attenuatus, assembly GCA_026777985.1. Taxonomy (NCBI): domain Eukaryota; kingdom Metazoa; phylum Chordata; class Actinopteri; order Osteoglossiformes; family Mormyridae; genus Mormyrops; species Mormyrops attenuatus. The sequence goes on from JAODKC010000064.1 coordinate 9,595,900, forward strand.
TTCAACTTTGCTATTCTGAATAACGTAAACATAAAACACAGTATAACTACTCTATCAACCTGTAAGATGTATTTGCTTCTTCCCCAGAGCATACGAAGAATGGGTTATTTTATCAAGACTGGCACTGGCTACACTGAAAAGTTCAGTGTTTCTCCATTTGAAAACCGTTTCCTTCATTGTGTCCCTTTTTTTTCTTTGTACAATGCTGAAAAAACTGAACTTACTAAAAACTAAAGTCTTAAATGTTTAAGAAGCACATACTTTCATACACATGCTCAACCAGGAAAACAAGTGAATCCAGCAAAACAAGAGCAGCAAAAGGAATTTAGATAAGTCAATGATTGTATATTGAAGGCAGAGAAAGTATATTTTCAAAATAAAAATGAAATACCAGAAATGCATTTAAAAAGACAAGAATTATACAGAACAAATGCATAAATAAAAATGCACATGATGTGGTGGAAGACTAATTACATAAAACATTAGAGCTCCCACACAGATGCAGCTCATATATTTAATGAATAACTACCCACCATGCATAAGGTCACCTATAAAAAATTCGGCACAGGCTTGGCTGCTTACAATAACGGCTTGCGTTGCTGCAAGGCAACAATTCAGTGACATGAGAACTGACTGTTGAGCTGGTTCTGGCAGGAACCTGTTACCAAGACAGCTGAACTTTTTCAGTTTTTTCAGTTTTACTGTTTCATGAGTAATGCTCCTCGCATGATACACAGAGGACTAAACATACCACCAGCAAAGAAAATTGTTGAGCTGAAGCGCATACCTAAGGATCAAAATATGAATTCATTCAAATTTCAATATAAGATAAGTGGTAAGCAACTGGACAACAGTCAGCATTTATTCATTGGTGTAGCTGATACTGATCTAGCAGCAGAGAGGCTTCAATAGGATCTTGACTTAAATAGCTGACTGGGCTGATACCAGGCAGATCAAATTTAACATAGATAAATGTAAGGTAATCCACGCAGGGAGTAGAAATATAAAGTACAGATATTTTATGGGTTCCAC
>JAODKC010000064.1:9596988-9617389 GCA_026777985.1 Mormyrops attenuatus
CAATATTAGTTTAAATACTAGAACTCGTGGCCATAAGTGGAAATTAGTGGGAGAACATTTTAAAATGAACTTGAGCGGTTATAGCTAGTGCTAGAGGGCTGAGAGACCCTCGCATATCACTTAAATCAGTAGTTTGGGAACATTTTGGCTTCCCAGTAAATTACGCCAACAGCCCCAGATCGGAGTTTGCTTGACGCTGGCAAATCAGCTCGATTGCTATTAGTTCAAAGACACAACCAAACAGAGTTGCTGATGCGTTGCAGATGCCCATCAGATATTTAGCAGGCTCCCCGCATGGTACACATATTTAGCAGGCTAAATGTCTGGACCTGTTGGCGACTCTAAATCCTGCAGTGTGAAAAGTGATGCGACTGGCAATGAGTGCAGTGACAAGCCAATGAAAGCGCAAGACACGGGGTGAGGGAAAACCCACAGGAGGAGTTTTTAAAAAGTATAAATCGTTCAATTTGTTTAGAAACGTTCTTATTGTTCAGGGAAGAGGTACAGAGATATTCAATGAAAGTTTACTTTTCACACACTTTGTAATTACTTGCGGCTTTAAATTGAGATACCAACCCCCAACCAGCTCAGCAAGATTCCAAAATACAGTAACAGCACTGGTTTGGAAAATACCGCCAAAATATGTATACCGCAGTATAAATACAGACGGGGACTTGTCGTGACACTAATGATTTGTTTAACATCAATAAAGTAGACTCCAAGAGTTTTCTAATGGTAGGTAACGCTAGTGATATTTTAATTGCTGATCAAAACTTTCACTTTGGATTCAGAGTAGCTCATAAAAAATGAAAAAAATAACATGAACGCCTTTATTGTCATTGCACACAAAAGGTACAGCAAAATGCAACAATTGTCTCCCTGATGTCATACTATTTCAAAACATAGTTTGTCAATGAATTTTTAATACTTGCAATGATATGTAGGAAGGAGTTAGACCTGTCCTAAGTGTGTGATCAATAGACAACTAAAGTAAACATAAGAAAAATATGCTGAGACAAAATCTTTGGCTAGTAGCCTGCTGCATAGTGTTTATATGTCTCTTATCACTATCATTACTTACAGCTTATCGCTTTAAAAGCATTTCTAGGAAGTTTAGAAAGAGAAGTAGCTTTTATTGGCTGTACAACTAGATTAGCTGCTTTCCAACTATCTATCAGTCAATGCAGCAACAATCAGCCATTAATTCCCTTTAAGATGGTGACCCATGTTGCTTTTCCCACCTGCATACTAAACAGTTACAAAAATGTCTGCTTTTAACATCGTTAGAAATGCATTTTGCTCTGCTAAAATTTCTCAAGGATGGAACTACTAACAGCCATTTCAACTAGAGATGTACCAATCCGATATTCGGATTGGTATCGGCGCCGATCCAGACCTATTTGACGAATCGGGTATCGGCCATGCGTGACCGATCCACGTCCTATACTTACTTCATTTTTGGCAGTCTATAAAATGATAGCTCCTATTTCGTGATAAATCTATTTGCACAATCAATCGCACAACAGCTCTTTCCCATTTCACATGTGTTTTTTTGCGGCATTCAAGTCGAACACTAACACTGCCACTCAGTCTTTTGTGCTACTCAGTGGGTGTGAGCACACTGAGTGAGTGTTAGCGATTTGCAATCTTTGTAAAATAAGGTTTTGAGAGGTGGGAATAGCGTTTAATGGACAATCCCACTTAAAGGGCACGCAACTGTGCGAGACAAAAAAAGCAATGAATGATTTGGGAGTCGCTAACTCGGACTGTTTTGCGAACTCACTGCAGCTTGTGATGCAAGAGGGGCTTCCATCGCAATAAAGTGTAACTGAGCTGGTGCCAATGGGAGAAAAATTGTGCAGCATTTTAAGCATTCACCACTTGTGTATACTTGCTCTGAAGATATTGATATTGAACTGCAAATGCCTCAAAAACGCTTAAAACAAGATGTACAAACGAGGTGGAACAGTACGTTATGTATGTTTGTAGTAGCCTAATTAAATATTTTCGGCTTACATTTTTTCCATCTGTATTTACTAGCTTAAAAAAATATATAAATTATAACAAAGTAAAAAGAGCTCATATCGTAATCTGTATCGGAATTGGCAGCTGTGTATCGGAATCAGATCGGAACTGAAAAAATGTGGATCGGCCCATCCCTAATTTCAACACAACAAATTTGACTGCTCACCTTAAGGCGAGAGATTTAAGAGTATTTAGAGTTTCTGAAAAGCAAAATCTGTTGCAGTAAAGAAGGCTGCAGTATTAACGAATAATGCTAGTCTGTAAGTATCGCAAGCATTTGATAGCAAAAGAAAATTCAGTGCAGACAGTGCGAAATCAAAAGATATCACAGGGAAGATTTATGTAGTTTATCACACGATGATAAAGTCTCAGTTCTCAGTTTTAAATGTTACAAATATGTAAGATATTTACAGTTATAAAATATAGTGCTCTGGGATTGTTGTATGCCAGGGATGATGTTTTTGTACCAAAAACTAAATACATTTCCAAAATATGAAAAAGTAATTTGTTAACCAATTTCAGTGTCAGTTTTCGAAATAATCGACTATCGCTATCGGCCAGAAGTTTCCTTATCGGTGCATCACTAGCTTATAGTCTTAGCAAAAAACTATTTTCTAGAGATGTGTGATATATCAGTTAACATCGGTATCAGCCAATATTTGTTAGAAATCAAGATATCGGCATCAGTCCAATGTAGAAATGCAAGTGCATGTATCAAAAATTAGTTGATATTTAAATTTTATCTTTACTCAAAGGTAGCAGCACCAGAGCTAAAGACAAAACTACTAAAATAATGGAGATAATTGCATTGGCCTGCAGGCTCGAAGATCGTAGATGTTTATAATTCATTATTATATATGGCCCACAGATCAATATTTTCTTATCCACAAAGTAAAATAAATGATGTTGCGTCATTCGAGTAACCGGGCCCGGCAAGCCCAGTAAGATTCACCCCCTGGTATCGGTGATATTACACAAAAATACACTGGTAGCAGTCAAAACTTACACTTCAGTACACCACTATTTACGAATAATTATGGTGGCTTAGGTCACATGTAAGAAAAATGCTTAATCATTGGTGGAAAATATACTAATAAATGCATTTTCAGCTCAAATGCGTGAAAATAATGTGTTAGGTACAAACATGCAAGCCAAATGTGTGGTAGCCTTGGTACAGGTGGGTTAATGCAGTCTAAGCTGTGCATGATGCTTTTTTAAAATCGCTCCAAGAAGGCAATCACTCGCTGCGCATCATGCGGTTCTACAGCACCACAGCTGTGCACTTAAAAACTGATATTGCACAGCTTTTCGTGCATTAATCCTAACTTGTATTGTGAGCAATAAGCTGCATAGTATTTCACTACTGTAACTCAGTCATAATATCCCATATATCCAAAACCCGAATCTGCCTCTCCCACTGTTCAAGTTACATCTCCCTTGCCAGAAGTTTCTTCTTCACTTCTTTAAGTTTGTGAGGGAAATACCATATATTGTACATTTAATGCAAAATGAGAGAGCGACAAATAAGTCACACACTGAACACACTGCCATATATTAAAGACATCAACATGCCATTCGTTAGTCTAAATTAAAACACTAAAGATGTAAAACTAAGACACCGGGGCAGGAGATTTAGGCCAATAATACAAATTACACGAAAAATATTAATAATAATCTATTAAGTCACAGCAGGTTTGGCCTACCTTGGATTAAGAACAATGACCATATATCCAATACCAAGGTGTTTACTGTGCTCAATCCACAACCAGCAATACCTCTCACCTGGAGACTTTTCATTGTAATAATGGATGGATGACATCAACTGTGCTTGCCACTGAGCAGTTGATCTCCTATAAACATTCATCACAAGGTGGAAATTCAATTCACTCTCATAAACAGCAGTGTATGAGCCAAACTCACCATCCTGTGCCCATAACATTTATTGCACTGACCTGCACAATGACAGGAGCTGTTCTCTTTTAATCATTCCATATATGAATTTCTCTTTTATGTTTCACTGTTAGATTTGCTGCTGCCTACAATCCATATAAATCTTGTTCATGTAGAAACACTTTTATCACACTATCATGGGGTGAAGGGGATGTTGGTGATCTACATGTCAGATTCTGTGCATTTACTACATTATATATTTGATCTGAGCTTTTCAGTTAAGGAAATCACAAGCAAAAATAAATCACCTATAGGAAAATGTACCTCAATTCCACAGGCCTTTTAAATTCCAAAATCCCTGAATGCCAGAAACCATGGTAAAACTTCAGTCAATTCATATAAAAAATTCCATGACCTTTAGTCATTTCTACTATGACAGTTTTTAGCCATAGTTACAGATTTCTTTTCCCCATACACATCATATACAGACAAATAATTCACAGTCATTATTGTTGTATAGATATTCCCAACTCACGGAAAAAATGTGTTCAGCTGGTGTTGAATTAGACTGGTTGGGCCAAACTCATGTTTCTCAACACCAGGCCAATTCCACACACACAAAACAAATAGCGGGCTTTCATTTGCCACTTTCAAGTAATTTAGTATGGTTTTCATCTTTCTGTAATGGCCTTTGTGAGGGAGGCTCTGTGGCTCCAAAAACCTCTCTTTGTATCTCACAGAGAGCAAGACAGGACAGGCAAAAACACAATTTCCCAAGGGGATGAATAACGTATTACTATTCTATTTTATTCTATTATCGTGACATATTCTTATGGCATTACAACTATACTACCGGTATTCAACATTGGATGAGTGGTACAGAAACAGGCAATCCCTTTTCTGCTAGCCTTGGTCCGATAAGGTCATTATACTCATTGGCTAATTTATTAGATATACCTGTTCATTAATGCAAACAGCCTCCTCTTCCAAAGAGTGAGTCACACGGGGAAAGAGGTTCATTTACGGTGCTTCCAAGACATGGAATGGCTAAGATGCCTGATCTAAATGATTATGAATGTGGTTTGACGATCGGTGTTAGACATTGCGGTTCCAGCATCTCAGAAAGTCATCCTTCTGGGATTCACATGCACTACGATGATGACCATAAATAATAATCCATCCATTATTGTAACCACTTAATCCCCACTGGGGTCGCAGAGCCTATCCTGGGAGCAACGGGCGCAGGTGGGAACCAACCCTGGGCGGGTGCCAACACACTGCAGAGTGCACACACTCACATCCACAGGGCCAATTTAGACACGCCAATCAGCATAACCTGCATGCTTTTGGACTGTGGGAGGAAACCAGAGCCCCTGGTGAAAACCCACGTGAACACATGCAAACTCCACACAGTGAGGACCCGGGATCGAACCCAGGACCTTCTTGAGGCAAAGCAGCAGTGCTAACCACTATGCTGCCCCTAATAATAATAATAGCAAAAAAAAAAATAATATTCTTATTATTGTTCATAATAATAATAATTATAATAAACATTCAGTGCCAAGGGCAGTTCAGTGGCTTGAAACATGTTATTAAACAGAGAAGTCAGAGGGAAAGGCCAGACTCGTAAAGTAAGGCCACAATTCATCCACCCTTAAACTGGTTCTGGAGCCAAAAGGGAATTGCACTTGGTACTACATAGGTGTCTCTAAGAAAGTGGCCATTGGGTGTAAGTATTTATGATCTATGATACAGCTTCCATCTAACATTGCCTTCTATGTGGCCATTAGCAGCATGTGCTTGTTCCAGCTTAGATGTATTACCTTTTTCCCCATTATTTCTTGCTTCATACCAAATGTGTGATTGTATGCCTCACATAGACTAAAATGATGTTAATGTGACATGTATATTATATAATCACACATCGATATGTATGTTTTCTATCCATTCATCTTTCATGACTGCATATACAGTACAGGGTCATGGTGACCCAAGAAGCAAAGGTCAGGAAACAACCGCAATGGGCTGCCAGACACTCACAGACGCAAAATCATTCAGTATGAGAAAATCAGAGACACCAGGTCACTTGACCGACTGTTAATGCATCAATGGAAAAAAAAAGAGTCTATTTAGAGGAAACTTTTACAACACTAGAAGAACACACAAGTATTTTAAATCATACCATAGGTACTCACTTATTATTCATCTTGATTGTGGTAAATTCTGTGTTTCTAAGTAAAAACCTTAATTGTCATTTGAATAAGCAGCATCTTAATATAGATTCACATTGATATGCCGAGTCCTATACTGCTACCAATCAAGAACTTGTACAAGAGTATATAAAAATTACCACTAGAAGTGAAAACAGTTAACAAAACATGTAAACAACTCCTACAGAGGGGTAATATCTGTAACCCTCGATCAGTTTCTTGAACAGCCCCTCAGCCTTTGAACATGGGTAATAACTTTCCATAAACTTATGTTTCTGTAAAAGGATAGCTTCCCCATAGACCTTTACACCAACTTCAGAGGATGCAATTTAACAAAATATTAGCAAATATGTTAATTTGCCAGTGAATAGGGAGGACAAGCAGTCCGTGTTAAAAAATTCTCTAGATACACATCAATCATTTTTGTTAAGATGTAAATGCAATGAAATATAGAAGCATGAAAAGTATTGTGAAGTTATGTATAGAAATAGGTTTCATAGGTTTCATTTTCTACATTGGTAGGGACCAAATCAGCCCCAAACACCCAGCCCTCCAAAACATACATGATACACCGGTACACCCACAGTACTGGTAGGGACATGACCCCACTGTACATACCCAAATCTACACCCTTGAGCTATATGTATTCCAGTGTGGAATATAAAGTATATGTAATCTTTTTGTACAGCAACAGTTGATTGCTCCAAAGTTTATGCTTTATTAAAAAATAGCCTACAAGTTAACTACCCAAAACCAATACATTTCCTAAACATAATTTAACTGCTTAAATCAGTCAGTAAAATAGTAAGTGTAGCTTTGTCATTATATTGTGATACATAAACCTCTTAAGTATCAGACCACTTTCTAAAGTAATATTACAGCTAAACAACCTAAAGGACCTAATAATGCATATTTTGTAAACTTTTTAAAACCAAACAGCTGAAAAAACCCACTAGACACTAGATAATAAACCGCTGCACTATGTTCCCACCAGAAACATTTTTTTAAGTTGTTCAGATTTTGTTTTATTACCCCTAAGGGGATACATATTTATCAATAGCTGGAGAGCTTTTGAAGAAAATGAGGATGTATATTTTTCTTTTGTTCATACAGACCCCACCCCCTTCCATACAATGAAAACGAAACAAGTTGAACAAGTCTAATCTACAGACCAAAGTACGTAACGTCCATTTTTCCTGCCTTCAAGAGGAACCTGAACGTCATACATGAATTAGTCTGTTGAACAGGTGTCATTTATATTCGTAATCAGTTTTTGGATATAATACATTTCAAAGTTTAATCGTGTACACGATTTTAAAAAAAATGTTCCCTCACCAGATACGCTTTACGTTTTATACGTTACTGACAAGGAAGAGAAGAGAGGAACAGCTGATGCTCTATGTGTCCGTGTATTGCTCACAAATCACATAGTGATAAACATGTACATTTCTCAGATTTACAATTTAAAACTTCTTTTTAACGTAGATCCACTAAAGACCGTTCTAGGTAGCAAATAGGGACCCGATGCGCGGTGATTATGTCGGCGATGCAAAGTTAAGCCCCTTTTTGACGGCTCATCCGAGAGGCGCTGATCTTTCCCCAACTATAACAAATTATACTGCTGCCTAAGTAACCAGCTACCTATTATAAATAAGTTAAAGGGCAACCACATACAGCTGTACACGCATAATATTAAAACTGTAAGGGAATCACGCATTTTAAAGAATTTTTTGTTCTCGAGCTTTTTTTTTTAACTTGGCAAACAAGACTTTCGACTAGCCTTGCCGGCTATCAAACATACATTAAACAATAACACATAAAAATATACACTGTCATAATCATATTAGTAGTATTTTGACGGTGATGATGTTTCATAAGCTATACTTACTCAGGTCTATTTGTCGGGAAAGTGAGAGCCGACAGCACGCTTCCCCCGCCGCGAGACCCAGCCCATCTCCGCGCGACCAAAAGACGGCGGAGCAGCGAGTCGCCCGATGCGCTGGGCGTGGAATGTAAACTTTCGTTTTTTTTATTTTTTGTTAGTTTGCAATGAACCTTGGGAGATGTAGTATGCTATTAATTTATAAATACTTTCTAATATCTATCGAGTTGAAATTAATCATTGTAAAACGTATGTATTAGCAGAACTGCACAATTTTAAGATTTCAAATCAAATCGCGCATGTGTCTGTGCGTGTATATGTTATAAAATACGTAAGCCTAATAAACGAATATAAAGGAAATACGAGGTCTGCATAAGCAAATGCATAGCATTTATTAAGGCGAATTGCAAGGCATTTCTTGTGTCTGTTATGCTGCAATGTACCCAACTCTTGGTAGTGTGAATGTTGCACAGATGCAACAAAGTGCAGAATATCGTAATACAAATTTCTATCCAACCGCTCCATATAGTCTATATTTGTGTGGCAGAACTGTAAGAGCTATCCTTTACAAGACTACATAAACAGTAGCCCTCTGTGACTGAGCAGAGAATGGTAGGACTCCATCATTACAAAAGGATCTCTATTCTCCTTCACACCAAGAGCCTTGTTAAGCTGTTTATTCTTTTGAATTATAGTTCAAGACCGAGTGGTTCTGTTGGGCAATGTAATTTCAGACTGTTTCACAGCTTAATTTTCATACATCACTATGAAACTTTATGTGTATGGTATATTCTGTGTGTGTGTGTCTGTGTGTCTGTGTGTGTGTGACATTTTATTTAGCAGTAAAAATGACAGGAAATCCTAGATTTTTTAATGTAATATTTTATGTAATATCAAGCTTCATTCTATTTTCTCTCCACGTAAGAGTGTAACAAGAAGCAATGATATGTTTTTTCGACATACCAAGACATACAATTAGGAAAACAATGAGGAAAAGGAAAAGTATTATTAGTGTACGTGTGTGACAGTTATGCAAATATTATCATTAAGATTTAAAACCTTTGCCCCTATTTATCATTTTGCCAAAGGAAAATGAACATGCCAAGAGTCAAAAAGCACTACAAATTTTATAATTTCAGTTATTCACTATTTAGTTGGTGTAGCTTGCTTTAGTTGTTATTTAGTTTGTAAGGATTGTTCTCTGAGCTAATCTTGTATTTACAAGTATAAATAGAAAACATGCTGTCAGAAGGACAACTATGTAATTCCTACTCCTCTCACACACCCCAACTTCTACAACTCTAATTACTGTATAGATCAACTGGAAATTTGGAACCCAATAAATGTGTTTTTACTCGAATGCTCCTAGTTGTCACATGTAACTCTAAAATTACACCTTCTCATTTATATCACATTCCACTTATCTGCCGATTTGCACAATATCCCCCCACCAATTAGGTGGTTAACTACATGTCTTTGTGTATGCCATCCTATCCATGTCTTAAAATGTCAGGTATATTATATTCTTCATGTCCCTCCACGACGTCATGTCCCTCCCTGGACAGCCTGGTAACCCCCCCCACACACACACACACGATCTAATCACTACACTTCCCAAACCTCCAACCACTATCTCTAGTGGCGTCACCCATGATAAATTGCCCCAAACGAAAATATGACAGTAATATGACAATCTTGCCGTAATACCACCCAAACCTACCTTACACATTCTCCCCATCTCCTAAATCCTTATTAAAAACTCAATTTCAATTAAATTCCTCAATTATACTTGTTCCCAAGTTCCCCACAATACATTTTGCAGATACATTACCATGCTGATGAAATAATGATGGACAAGTGAGGCAAATAGTACCTTGCAATGCATATTCTACTCTCATACCCTACAGATTGAGAACCACTGGCCTGTACAATGTACCTACAAACATCTATGGACTACCGCGTCCAAAAGATGGCTGCCGCAGCCTCCCTTTCTGCCTTCTGCTGCTACCTGTCACAGCGGCTTCGATTTGGCGATGATTTGTCTCAGGTGTATCAGGTGTAGATATTCATTCATATAGTGTTTTGGAATGTAATACGATCTGCCAAAGATCAAATGGATTAAACAGAGAAATAAGATCAAATAGAGTTATCCTCATCACAAGGTTGTCTTCTGCAGTCACCCTTCCCTTTAATGTCACTAAACGCAGTTATGTCACGTTTGGTAAGATTTGTCCTAAAATCTGAACAGCTCCAGATCTTCACCCATGCTGTAAATGTTCAGGTTCAAATACCCTAGTTTGATTCCTGGGAATGAAATAAATATTTTTGGTGCAAGTCCAGCTCTTTAACCATGTCAGCTTATATCTCTGAAGATACACAACCCCTTTTCTGTCCATTGTAAATCCATTTTTGTCGTCTGAACTTATCTAGTACATGGTTGTAGTGGGTTTTATTTCTATATTTTCTACACATCACAAAATCCATTTTGCAGAAAATAAAGGCAGTCTTACATGTCTCCATATTTTCTCAGTGTTCAAACATTAATGCCTCAGGCAAAACTAAATAATGAAGAACACGCTGCCAACAAAAATAAATTGTTAAATATCTTAGGTTCTCACAGGCTACTTGAATAGGTCAATGAGTCCACACTCACGGTTTTACATCAAAACAACAGAAAGATTTGAAGGTTTGGGCATTCCAAAGAACACAAAGCATTCTCTCATAGCCCACATTCATGCATAATTCTGTCACCTTTTATTCTATTATCTTTTATGCATAATTCAGTCATAAGGCTAATAAAATCTTCATACATCCAGCTTTTGTCATTGTCCATCCATCCATCCATCCATAGTGCTGCATGGGATATTTCCAATACCTGTGTCACACTTCACGGTGAGCACGGACCAGGGAAGCAGGAGGAGGAGCCGAAGGATCGGGGAACCAGGGATTTATTGGGCAAACAAAGGCACACGGGGCAAAACAGGTAGCGACGTCAATGACAGGACTAGGGAAAGACTAATAGGGAGGCACTTAAATACACGACAGTTATTAACAAGACTAGAAACAGCTGAAGACATTGGGATTCCACATGAGGTAGCGAGGGAGGTCGTGGCACACAGGAGGACCGGCACGAGCAAGGCATGACAACCTGCTTGTCCTATACATATAAAATCTAAATTCCTATTACTGATCTGTTTAATATAATACATTTTTATAACTATTCCATTTGTACATTTAAAATGATCACTGTGATTCATTATCCAGTAGAACATTTACATTTTTCATGGTAAATCGCTTCTCATATAACTGAGTTAAAAATGCAGTATTCACAAAGTTTGGGTTGCATTTGTCTCTTTCAATGTCCTTATCTGATCCTATGTCATATCTTATTGACCAGGTTATGTTTCTCAAATAAATTTCAAGGGTACACATTGCTTGAAAGCATATTCAAAGCATACTGTATATAGATAAAACACTATCAGCTTGACTCCCTCTACTGTACATGCAGAGTAAATATAATGTATTTCAAAGTTTGCATATGTTTTTATTCACATCTGCATCTGCCTCTTCACGTACCTTGAATATTCTCAAGCTGCATGTCCGGTTATTGAATAGTTTGATTAGGTTCTTCCTTTGTTAGAAGTTATTGTGTAGCCTCTGCTCCAGTGCTGCTTACATTTGTACCTCTGCATTATTGGAAGCTCAGCCTAGCTGCACATGCGTCTACATTTCAGTTGATTCCTTAACAGCATGCATTGCAATGTGCTGTTTACCTCTCTTGTATGACTCTTTGGACAAGAGTGTCTGTATGTCAATGTAATGTAAATGATGACGAAGTTTACTATCATGTCTGATCATTTGTTCATTTATGGTCCCTGTCATAATGTTACTGTCCAGCACTTAAATTTAGACTGTCGCTCTTCTTTCCTCAGTGGTGGGTTTGTCAACTGATCAATTTTTTCAAGAGAAAATCAGATACACATAATAATGGCGATTGCGTCAGTGTGTTTTCCCAGTGGGCTGGAATCCCATCCATACTGCCTCCTGTCTCATGCCCTGTGTTTCCTGAGACAGACTCCAGGATTACTGTGAATATACAATGAATAAGTAGTCATGGAAAATGTATTGATTATAGAGTCCTATTTGGGCCTGAAATTAAAACCCGAGCCGATCCCGTACCCAAAACCTTGAAACCTGAACCTAACCCGAGTTTGAAGTTGAACATAAAAAACAAACCCTTACCCAACCGATAACCCGGTATTTTGTCGGGTCTGTCAGGCTCCGGTTGGATCACAGACCTCTAACTGATTAGTTATACAAGTATTTTGCCCATAAAAATTTGCCCATGCTTCATAATTTACTATATTGAATTGAATTATTGTCTTAACCTTCCTATGCTGTTCCTATGTTTGTAAGTTTTAAATGCATAAAAGAACCACATAAATTTGTTTACTGCACCATGGCTTTTTGATGTTGTCTGGAACCTCTATTTAAACAAAATAAAAAAAAAAAATAATAATTCACTAAATTATAAATGATCTGGTCAACATTATAACAGTTCTGGTGTTGGGGTCGGCACTGACCCCTTTTAAGTTTAAAATGCCTAAAAGCACCACATAAATTTCTGTATTGCATCAGGAACCTCTATTTAAACAAAATTAATAAATAACCAAAAAGAATCACTAGGCAAGGCATGCGCAGACATGTAAGGAAAGATAAGACCAATTCAGTTTATTTATTAAATTTACTTGAGGCTTATTTTACCATTATTACTGTGTACATATAAAACAATGCTTTGTTAATACAAATCCTCATGGTATGGGAGAGTGGTAAAAAGTCACCACTGCTGACTCTCATTTGAGGTATGCAACACAACAAAAAAATTAAACCTCCTTCAGCTGACACAATCAGAGCCTGGATCCGAATCTAATTGAAAAAATGTTAAATGACCTCAAGATTGCAGCATATCAATGGCCCTTTCACATCTGATTGTCTTTCTAAGAAGAATGTGCAAACAGTGCCAAATCAAGGTCGGATATGTTTGTACAAACCTATTCAAATAAAATTATCGCTGGTGAGTGAAACATTTTACCATCAAGTACTACCTGAGTCTGAACATTTCATCTTTACCCTACATATTACAAAATACAGTGGACAATTGGTGGTTTACAATGTTTGCGATATAACTAATTTTTTGTTATGGAAATCCGCTTTGTACAAATGACCATCAGCTGCTTGACGTTGCCAGGGAGCCCAGGAGCAACAACCTTCAACATATTGAGCTGCAGTAAAACTGTGAAGGCAGAAAATTTTGGATATCAGTGCTGATGTAAGTCGGTCAGTGAGCTTGGCTGAGGACCAAACCATCCAAATACCGGTATACAAGACCACAGTGTTACATGCAAACAGCAAGTAACAAGGGCAAGGTTTCCTGATACGTAAAGTGCAAAAACATAGGATATTGCAAAACGGGGGGCTAGACACAAGAGTTTATATACATTTAGCATAAGATCTTTTAAGTCCCAGATATATCAACCCATTCCCGTCACATTTCTGTATTAATACAGTGACTTCAATCCTTCCCTACCATCTCCTAAGATCAGCCCATCCTTGCATGTCTCCTTGTTAAGACCCAGCATTATCATACTCCAGTCGTGTCACCGACTTCCCATCAGACAAATATTTTCTCAAATGAAAACATTAATGAAAACATCCAAACAGGTTAAAGGTGGAGAATGTACATTTGGAAACAGTGGGTGCTTGGGCCTTCAAAAGCATTCCTTTGATCTAGGAAGATGGACATAAGCCTGGTATAATATTCTCACTCTTAATAGTCTTGACAAACGAAATGAAGGAGTCAGGGCTGACCCTGGGTGTTCTGATGCCTCGAGCGAGATTCAGCTGAGTGTCACCCCCACACCCAAGAGCAGCAGAAAAGTAATTTTAGCAATTTGTTTATATTTAAAAAACATTTCAGTACTAGCGTCTGTTTCACAAGAAAGTAGCAAAATATTAAAACTAGTGTAAATAACTGTAATGTAACAAAATTCCTCTGATGCCCCCCCCCCCCCCATCTTTTATGCCACCTAACCAAATGGTGACCTATTGTCACATATAGGGCGGGCCAGTCCTCGCAGGAATAGATCGTTCGTCCATCAGTTATCCACTGTTATTAACAAATCCTTGCTTTTGGAGGGAATTGCAACAATGATAAGGATCATGATTAGGCACACAGATACACACAAATAAGCAGAAATATGTCTGTCAGCAGAAATAAGTTCAAAATGCCATAAAAACTTTCTGCATTTGGATGCCTGTATGCAAAACCAAGTGTTTGCTCGGATGATTTTCGCTCCCAGTGGAGGTCACTCTTTTCTTCTAACCAGACAGAGGATTAGAAAGGCTTCTCTTCATTGTGATGAGCATCACGTTGTCTATGCACTACCAAAGTAAACAAAATATTCCTATCCTCCAATATGGGCAAATAGCCCATGCCATACGGGAAGCATTAGGTTGGCATTCCTGCAGTTGTTAAATGCAGACCAAATATTTAATGGGCTTCTTTTTTTAGTTTTACTGCTGTAAGACTACTTGGCACCAAACTACTGTCTAGAATTGGTGGACATTATGGTAAGTTATAGGTGTGGTACCCATGACAGATGGGGATTGACCAAAGCAAAGAATGGAAAATGAATTCAGATGACATGTGCAAACTAGGCAAATCCAACGCAACAACAATTTTAGATACTTTTCTATTGTATTACTATTCTAAATAGATTTAAATAATGATTTTTAAGGCTAATCACATTCTACCAAATAATCCATACACAGGTATATGCCACATAAGATTCTAAATCTAAATACAGTATGTGGATTTCGTTGTGGTCTAAAGCTGGCAATGATGTATTCTGTATTAAGGGTTATATACTGTAATGTTATTAAAGATAAAAACCGGTCATATTTGCAGGTGTCAGTCATACAAACGCCTGCCATACACTGCTGGTAGTAATAACTTGGTCTCACTGCTTTTCTCATCTTGCCTATTAAATAGCTGCATATCTGTGGATAGAATTAATGCACACCAATAGAGCCTTGCATATTGACTAACATGAAATCAAGTCACACTTATGAATGAATGTAATTATATAATTTATGACTTGTGTGATCTAAGCATTTGTACTGTATATATTAGCATTCTGGGTATGACAAACTGATATTTATACGTGACTATAATTTATCTGCCCAAACATTTTTGTTTTGAGATAACGTTTTGAGTTGCAATTACAACCAATGTATCAAATACGGTATTCAAATACTTAACAAAATACCACACCAAACGTGAGATTATTATGATTCACTAACAATAAACCATGTATATATGGAGGAAAGAAAAATCAACTGATTAGATTGCTAGATAGAACTTTTAAACCATGTGAAGGAGAAAAAAAGGGGCAGGAGGGCAAGATGATTATAGTTAGGTGATGTACCCATTGGACTGTGGTTTTACTTTTGGCCTGCAGAACATGCATCATTTGGACACTGACACCTGAACCCTCACCTAGACCTGATGACTGGTTTGCTCTCCTGGTTCCCTATAAATGAAGCTGAAATGTATTTCTCCCATGTACCATTTTGTTAAAGCTATGTCAGCGTGTGGCTCAGTGGGCTAAGCCTGTGTGCTTGTAATCACAAGGTCGCGGGTTCAAACCCAGCCTCAGCACGTCTGCGGGTGCCCCCTGGGGCGCCGCTACAGGTGGCAGCCCTTTGTGGACAACTTACTCTCCAAAGAGCAAGTTGAGGGAGGTGTAAAGGACAATTTCCCTATGGGGATTAATAAAGTATCAATTGTTATTATTATGTCTACCTCCTGCACACAAAGAAAGCCTGTATTCTACTCCCCCCACCCCCAGGATGCAATTTTGGCCTTTAGTCTGTAGCAAGTTTTCAAAGATCAGTAGCCCTTTATTTTGCCTGTTATTTTTAGATGGAATTAGGGTAAGAAAGAGGTGTTTCTGGGGCACAACAGGCAGGGAGTGTGATGATGAAGACCTGCACAACTTTCCCATGTTCCATGAGGTAGCAAAGATAATATATAAAGATAAAATCATCATGAACTATGGACACAAAGATACTCATCAGCTGTTTGACTACGAAAAAAAACTATATTTCAAAGGGAAAATGCGTAAAACAAGAAAACAACTCAATCAGTTTAGTCATTTCAATGTAGGGTGTGTGCCAGCAGTTTTCAACAAGTCCAGTCCATCCAGAACTTCACAAAAAGTCTCCTTCCATAGAAATGGAGAGGTTATGAGATCTCGTACGAGATTCTGCAGCAGTTCATGAGACAACATTTTTCACCACCAGAAAAACGTCTCATCGAAGAATGTATTCAGATCGCTTCACGTAATTCTCTGTAACAGGCCCTTCGAAGCTGTTCTGGAGGCTTTCAAATGCAGGTGTTTATTATTTTTAATGCTGGGAGTTAGTTGTCCGTTTGTACCAAAAAAGACATATACACTAAAAATAGTAACCATTCACCTTGATCAAGATACGTAGTTACAAAATGGATGGACTAGGGGGATTATAAATTTATGGCCACCGTATCGTCGTTGTAATGGTTATTTCAACATATCGCGACACAATAGGTTTTGCAATATTAAGTAGTACCTTTATATTATAGCATGATGTAAACAGCATTGCTAATGAATTCAAAATATGCACAATTTACATTTCATTAAATATAAAACATCATACAGTAATACGTTATCAATTACAGGATTGCAATGTCTATCGCGGCGATTTCTAAACTCCACTTTTACTGCATTTCCCATCGACGCTTTCGCTTTACGCGGTGGGCAGGCATAACCAGCACAGCCCACCTATCACCATTATCGCTACGCCCATTCTTAGCTCCGTTTTACCCCTTAACCGTTTTCTTCTACACCTGACCAATCGCAACTAAATATACTCAGAACATAGACGTTGGTTTGGTGTTTGACGCTTAACATGTCAACATTCCTCTTGCTGATTGGACACTGTTTTACTTGCGGCACGATGATGTTTCCTGGCAAGTGAAAGACGGTGGGAGGGGGGATTCGAATGGCAGGCATCGGTAACAGAGATGTGTCTGTCGAGTCTGATATAAATTAGTTAGAAATTCCAACAACAGAGAATCGGAAGTGGACTCGATGTCGGAGGCCTCGTAGGGGTATTCGAGTGGGTAGCGCCCATCTTTGTTTAAACAGTGTCCGTTTCTTTTAGTGCGAGCAATCTGATAAGGCCCAGTTGGATACGAGCAAAAAGAAGCGGCCGCCTCGGAGTTTAAGGTAGGGTGAGTGTCTCGGCGTATGCGAAGTAACTGGAGCAGTCTTGTTTTTGGCGTTGCATCTTCCGGGAGCCCCGTGTGAGCCCGGCAAAATGGTGATTTAGTTTAACAGCAATGAGTTTCAGAATATGTGTAACTAAACGTCGAGTCAAAATAAGTGCCTGTCAGGCCTAGCTAGCTTATATCACTGATAGCATGGTAGCTAGCTTCCCAGCTATTTATTAAACATGCTAGCCGTCTCACAGCCATTTAGAACAGTTACGTAAAACACGGTTAATTAAAGTCATTCTGCATCTTCGTCTTCCTAAAGATTTTATAATTCAAGTACGTGGTGCTCTTTAAGTTTATTTATTTATTCTTTTTTTGGGTAGTTAGGTGGTGTATTAGCACGTAACGCTGTTGATTGCGTGACTACATATCAAGCCTGTTATTGATAATTACCGTGGGTCGTTCATTTTGATGAAAAACACTGACATTTTCTGTACTGCGCACTGTATGCTGCATTGTCACTGTAGACAGAAATGGAAGATGGTAGGCAGTTGGTTGGATTGAGGTTATTTATATAAATCAGCATAGCTCCTTACAGAAGAGAGAGCTGACTTAAAGCTCCACTGATTAAAAAAAAAATAAGAAAAGCGCTCACTACTTTGTAATACTTTGTGCTGTCAAGCGACTACAACGATTCATATGGGAAAACGTACCGTACTGTAGTTTTCTCCTGATTGACTGCATTAGACAGGCATTTGTATTGTTTCATTTTTTAGAATCTGTGAAGCTGTTTTCAGTGCTTTACTCTTAATGGGAAAGGTTCTACTGAGAGCCACATATAGCACTTATCTTGAACCTCTTTAAAGGACTGCAATTTTGTAAAGGATGGCACTATTACTTAATCAGACGTGTGTGTATATAACGTGGGCAAAATTGTAGGGCAGTTTTAAGGTAAAAGAGTACTTCAAAGAAACAGTAACACACATACGCACATTTTTGTACCGATGATATGTTGCAGAAGGTTAGTAAATGAACTGAATGAACTAATCAATCAGTGAACTAATCGTATGAAGCCTTTCATTCAGATTTCAAACGTATATGCGATTGCTGACCAAATCTGGAAGGGTTAGGGGACTGGGACTGCTTTGTATTCGTAAGTTTGTAAATAGACTTATAGGCTTTCGCTACTAAACTGAAAATTCTACTTTAATATTTCACAGTCATCTAATTCATGTTCAATTGCATTCATCCAATTGCATGGCTATCGTTTTCAGCTCTGAATACTGAGTAATAAACTTACTATGTTTCAAATATAATTCATATATTTAATTTTTTGTAATGTCGTAGTTTAAAATAACTTGATTTAGTTTAATTTCTCATATTTGAAAGAGGAAACTTAAACCAGCAATGATAACTAGGTCTTCAAAGTATATGAAAATGATTTGTCATCATCATGCACACTAAATCCTTTATTGTGTTCAGGGAAAAATCACCCATCACCCCAAGGTGGCACTTTCCTAATATTTTACTGAAAATGGTCATAATTTTTCTCATCATAATGTTTGCACCGAACGCATATTTTTCTCATTTTCATTGTAAGTTTTCAAGACGGTACTCCTTTATTGCAAAGGTTCTCCATGTTTTTCACAAGGGAAGGTATTGTCAAGCTCAAAAAGTAAAAAAAATAAATAAAAAATTAAAATAAAAAAGTATAACATTCTTGTGATATCCCTTTAATGCTTTGCAAATGTTTGTATTTTTGAATACAGCTCTTATGGCTTGATACAACAAAGTGATAAACCTGTAGGTTTATAATGTATTAGGTGTGAAAAGTAATTATAGCATGATGTTGAAATACTGGAATTTTATGAATTAATTTTGTTCTGTTCTGTCCAGGGAATATGTAACAGAAATTACAATGACATCGAGATTTGGGAAAACTTACAGTCGAAAGGGTGGGGATGGAAATTCGAAATTTGATGAGGTCCTGTCCAACAAAAGGGCCACACTCAGCACCAAATGGGGTGAAACTACTTTTAAGGCCCAGCTGGGCTCCAAACGTCCGCATTTCAAGCCTGAAGTGACAGATGCCCCAAAGAAAGCCAGGCCCAGTGAGGAAGAAGACACCGAGGACCCTTTTGGTTTTGACAGTGATGATGAGTCCAAACCTGTGACTTCACGCAGTTTTCCTTCAGCCAAGCCTCCCCAAAGCAAACTGGTACCAGCTGAACCAGCTCGAGCAGAAAGGCCAGTGCTTCAGCAGGAGTACAACAGCCATGTAAATGTGTCCGATTCCTTTGACCCAGGTGTCCTGTCCTCTACTCAAAATGATAACAAGAATGCATACAGTGTTTCTGTGGACTTCAGCAGCAAGGTCTTCAACAACGCACCTACAGGTATGGACTTTCTGCAATCGGTTTTGGGTGGAGAGATTTCCTCACTGTTAAACAAGTTTCTGCCTTTTGTTCCATAGTTAAACAGCTTTTTATCCTTTCCTAACAGTTGGATAATTTGATAATTAGATTTTTTTTCTTCAATTGATCAATTACAGTGAGCGATTCTAGCGTGTTGTCATTTGCTTGGCTGGTTTCTGTTTGTTAAGTGCAGGAGTATGTACATGCAAATGTGTATCTAATATTGATGTAACATTCATATACTAGGGATGGGCCGATCCACATTTTTTCAGTTCCGAGCCGATTCCCATACACAACTGCCGATACCGATACAGATTCCGTTACGTGAGCCCTTTTTACTTTGTTGTACTGTTCCACCTTGTTTGTACATCGTGTTTTAAGAATATCTTCACAGCAAGTATTCACAAGTGGCGAATGCTTAAAATGCAACATAATTTTTCTCCCATTGGCACCAGCTCAGTTATACTTTATTGCCATAGTAGCCCCTCTTGCATTGCAAGCTTCAGCGATTTCGCAAAACAGTCCAAGTTATCAACTTCCAAATCATCCATTGCTTTTTTGTCTCGCACAGTTGCATGCCCTTTAAGTGATATTGTCCATTAAACGCTATTCCCACCTCTCAAAACTTTATTTTACAAAGATTGCAAATCGCTGTGCTACTGGTTTC
>JAODKC010000064.1:9617489-9627706 GCA_026777985.1 Mormyrops attenuatus
TGCAAATAGATTTAACACGAAATAGGAGCTATCTTTTTAGAGATTGCCAAAAACTAAATAAGTAAGTATAGGACGTGCATTGGTCACGCATGGCCGATACCCGATCCGTCAAATAGGTCTAGATCGGCGCCGATACCAATCCGAATATCGGATCGGTGCATCTCTAGCATATACATCAACTGGAGTTAGAGTAGCTAGCTAAATTTGAAGAAATACAAGAAATTTAAAAATCATAAAACCAAAAAATGTTCTTTGCTCCCAACAGTATCATGATATCTTTAGACAGGTGAACAGGTCAGTCATGGTTTTGCAATGTTAAATGAATAAATGAATTTCATATACATTTTGTTTTTTGAATTGCTGATCTCTTCAGCTGTGATGACTGCATTAATGTTGTACCTGCTGTTCGTTACTCTTAGTTTGGTTTAATACTACAGATATTGCTGTACAGAATTACTAAATATTTGCAATGGATCAAGCTCCCTTCCTTTGTTTGACTGCTAAGGTGGAGGTGTCTGGAGGCATTTTCTGAGGCATCTTTGAGTTTATTGTATTGTGTGTTGTAGACTATACCTATCATTGGGATCTGGTGTGTGTACTTTGAAAGCAGTTGTCCAACATTTACTGCATTTTGAATATTTCTAAACCTAAACCACATTGTCAATACTATCTTCAACCAAGTTCAAATCAAACCAACCTTTTGGCGGGTCCTGATTTTCTTAAGTCTTTGCAAAGATCAATAATTGGCTTTTAGTAATTTAGCATTTCTTAAACGTGTAATCCGTAATCTCATGATACTTGGTCTTTGAAACATTTGATATTATGCAATTACGATTCAGTTTTTTTCCCTCCAGAGTTATGGTATTTGAATATTTTTCTGTTTCAATCAATACAGATTTGCTCGTAAGTTATAAAAATACACGTTGTGTATTGATCTGTCAGTGAGGAAACAATAGACTAGTAGTTTCTCTGCATGCTCATGGTTGTATGGATTATTTCAATCTCAATTGGAACTTGTCCCTCAATATACTTAGTGGTGCTGTTTTAGCCTCATTTCTGCCAGTATGACCCTGTGTCTAGTCCTCTGAAATGGCTCTTCTCAATAAAATAAGAACTAAAGGTGAGGAGCATGAGGCATGATAAAGGGCCCTTCATCTCTCAGAGAAAAACTTAAGTTCAGCCATCCTCATGTTGCTAGTTAGACTGATAAGTCTTGGTTTTTCATAATTTTGTGAAGAATAATACACACACACACAGACAGATATATAGATATATATTATTATTTTTGGAAGTTTGAAGAACAGATACTTCAAGTGACTATATCCAGATCTATATACCCCTCCACTATTTAGTTAGACGACAAGACATGCGAAGAATGTAAACACAAATAACACTGCTGTCGTGCCAAAATTTCAAAAGAATGTGAAGTAGGTGGCAGTGGCATTTTAAGCCTAAGAACTTGGTCTTAAAGTGTGCGGTCTCTTCTGTAATAACTTATGTGGCTACACTGAGTCAGTAATGTTCATGAGCTCAGATTTTATAAAATTAGTATTACGGTGGATACATAATTAAATGCCAACAGTCTTACCTTTCTGCCTTTTAAAATTAAATAGGAAATGAGAGCATGAGAAATGGTGAGTCTGGTTAATGGCTTTAACGTAATTAGATGTATAAAGAAACATTGTTATATGGTTTATGCATTTTCCTCCTCTTCTGCTGATTACAGCACAGCAATTTAATGTATCTGATGTCCTGGGGTATTGCAACCTAAAAAGACTGAGCAAATTAATTTAATGTAGCCTATAACATACTTACCTTGAGATTACAGACAAAGACTCCATTTTTACTGCCAGTTTTTTCATTTTCTTTCTCACAAAGTCAAATAATTTTGCTGTTGTCATTTCAATCTTACTTTTTGTCAGTTGGTGTGTGTGTGTGCCCTGCGATGGGTTGGCGCCCCATCCTGGGTTGCTCCCTGCGTTGAGCCCATAGTTTCTGGGATAGGCTCCGGACCCCCCGTGACCGTGAATGGGACAAGTGGTTTCAGAAAACGGATTGGTGTTTGATTATCAATGTGTCAATGCGATTTGGAACAGGAACTCACTATAGTTGTATACAGGGCTGCACTGGCCATCAGGCTTGCCGGGATTCCCATCGGTGGGCTGATGGGTATGTCGCTCAGTAAAACATATCACTCAGGAAAGGTTATCATGGGTTTTCCCCAGCTTGGCAATATTTACTTTGAGGCCTTGGAGAAACTCTAAGTCCAGGGTCGATTTTGAATCCCAGTCCAACCCTGGTTGCATACTATGCAAAACCATACCACTGCTGATGCAGAGTATGGTGCTTCTATGGTTTTGTATGGTGCTTTGTTGCAGAAACCTTTTGGATCCTGATTCCCGATATCATGGGTAAGGTGAGACCACAGGAGGTATTTTGATAGTAGGTTATACCGCTTGCTCTCCCAGGTGTCTTTATTCCCTGCAGCTGAGAGGCTTCTCAACATGCACCACACTTTCTCTGCTTCTGACAGTTTGGTATCTGGAAAGAATCATGTTCTTTGCAGCTTGTTCTGCTGAAGAGTTTATATAAACCTATACTGGCTCTGTTATTGCAACTTCCATAACTCACCCTAACCTGGTGTAGATGTACTGAGGTTTTATTGAATTATGACAGATTTCACCAAGAATGACTAAAATTTTATATATACAGTTCACTGTTATGAGAAAAGGACATTTCTTTTTTTGGATAGTTTGTAGACATCTCAAGTATTAAATTTCTGCTTTTTCTTCCCTAAAGACAAGGCAGTGCACACATGGTCCAATGAAAGTACAGAGAAGCAAACCAACACATGGTACAAAAATGCTTCAGAAAAGGACAAGAAACCAGTGCTGCAGACCCCTAGTTTAAAGATGGACACCAAGATCTCTCTGGAGAGCTGGAACTCTGCAGGAGGTGATTTGAGGCCAGCCCTCCCTGGCATTGAGACTTTTAAAGGCAGTGACTCAATGTGGTTGAGTAGCTATTGGCAGGAAGATAACAAAGGGGATGCTGAGGAAGAAGCACCCTCTTATGTGGAGGGGAACACAAATAGCAATGAGTCCAGCCAGGAGGAAGTTGGTTTACCTGCAGGAAACTCAGAGTCTGAAGACCTCACCCAGTCTCTTCTCAGGCCCAACAACTGCCGAACGTATCGGCGGCCCAACAAATGTCAACAGGCAGCAGGTACGGGGAATGGCAGCGGTAACTTACCTCATGGCACGGGGGGCCAGGAACTTCCAAAAGCCGGCTGCGGGACTGGGACGGCGGATGGCAAATCTGGTGCCAGGGTTCGGACGAGAGACTACACTGTGCTCCACCCTTCCTGCCTGTCGGTGTGCAATGTTACCATCCAGGATGCTTTGGACCGGAGCATGGAGGAATTCACTGCTGCTCCGGCTGACCTTGGGGAGGCAGGCAGGCTCAGGAAAAAAACAGAAATGGCCTCAGCCAAACCTACCAGGTGACTTTTCACACGTGATTTTCCATATACCACATTATTGTTCAATGACACGTCTCTTGTGACACTACTTTCCTTTTCCACAACAATGACACAACCCTACTTAATGTGCTGTCTACCAAAACAAACTTTTTAGTAAGGCAAGAATATTAAAGATATCTTGCTATAACTCATGAGCTGCCTTTGGTGAAGGTGTCAACCAAAAAAAAAAAACATTGTTGAAACATGGAGAAGGTGTGGATGCTTTTGAGGGAGGTTAAGGTTTGGTAAACAAGTTTTACTGTGGTCTCCTGTATTTAATTATATGAAGGATACAGCAAGCTTGCTCTCTGTTAGAGAGGAAGGAGACATGGAGCAGTGACCATCTGTCTTGGCATTGCCAGTTTAGAAAATTAGAGAGCAGAATTGTTTTGTACCTTGTTTGGTACCCCTTACCAAAATATCCCAGAGACCCTATTGAAATCACCCCATTCAACCCCCCCCAGTCCTTGTGTCATGTGCATCTGTTAACAGGGTTTTTAACTCACTTTTTTTTTTAAATAAGTAGTTGCATTGTCAGTTAATCCATGTTTTTATTGGATTTTAAGTAGATCTTTAGCAGGTTTTACGTTTCCACCGAGTCAGCTTTTTTTTATGCATTATAATTCCTATCTGGTAAGGAATTGCTGAAATTTGCTTATAAGTCTGTCCCATTTTAATTACAGGTTCAGGCCCTCTCAAACGAAATCCAAGAAAGAGACCAAGCTGGAGTTCTTTGGATTCGAGGAGAATGAGGGCCAGGTGGTGGAAGGTGATCCTATGTCCTCTGGGAGCACCAACTACAAGATCAAGTACTTTGGCTTTGACGACCTGAGCGAGAGCGACAGCGACGAGGACGACGAAGCAGCCGAGAAGAGGAAGGCGAAGAAGGCAAGGGCGGCGGCCGCAGTGGCCGCCGGAGCATCAAGTGTAGCTGCGAGTGCAACCCTGTCAGCTGCTGTAAACAGTCCACAGCCCGGCGATTCCCAGGCCTGCCGGACAGGTTCAAACACAGGTCAGTCTCTGTGCTTTGGCTGAATTGGCTACACCAGCACAGTTTTGCATTATGTAGCTTTTACTGTGTGTGTGTTTGCCTGGATCTGTGAATCGTTCTTGTTTTGGGGTATTTTCTGGCCCCAGGGCAATGCCTCGTGGGTAGAAAAAGATCTGTGTTGTATGCAAGTGCTTTGGATAGGGGAATAAAACTCCAATAAGGGGTACTTTTGGTACCTGGGGCCTTAATTGCAGCACTGATTAATTGTTACCTGTGTCACACTTTCCAGATAATGTGGAATTCTTAGTTGACTCCTGCCCCGCTGTACTAGAGGCACCAAAGAAACCACAGGGAAAGCAGCTGGAGAAATCTAAAGACTGCCGGAGGATTTTCAGTGGCCCCAAAAAGGTACGATTCACATCGCCCCAAGATGTTGTCTGCTTTCTTTTTCGCTATATTACCTTGTCTTCAGCTGGCCTTGTGTTTTGGCGAACTGTAGTGCTTAAACAAAATATTTCAAATACGTGTAATAAGCTGGCAAATAACACTTGTATTTTTAGCCATTTAAAAATGCACTGGGGAAAGTTTAAAAAAAAAAATATATATATATACCACAATACTCTTTTAAAGCATTGGCGTTTCAAGGCATTTTTAATCCATATGTATGCCAAGTTTTTTTTAAACCAGGTGTTAGAGCTGCTCTTTACTAAAATGCGGTCCGGGAGCATGGGTGATTGGCTGCTGCACCTCCTAATCTCACGGATTGTGCTTCTCCCATAAGTTAAGCAGAATAAGAACCAAAAAACATTACTGCCAAAGTCTCACTTTGTTCTCCTAATGCACCTTATCGGCCTTTGAGCTATGAACAGGACGACAACAACAACGTATCACTTTTTTATGATTTGTGGTTGCTCTAGGTGGATAATCCAGCTGTAACAAAGCTTAAAATAGATAACCTTCATGTCATATAGGTTCCATAAATTTATATTTTGTATTTATGCTAATAGAAGAAGAATGGATAAATGCTATATTTTATGGTGGTTTAACTTTGAAAATGATTAGACTGAAATTCCATTGCAGTAAGCATGTCTGTGTGATTCATGTTCTTGTGTGCAGGTAACACTGGCTTTTCTATTCATCCTAGTTGTAGTGACATTTATATTAAAGCTTCCCAGCCCTAAAGAGCTATTTCAGACTTACAGTAAATATTGTCGGAATATAGAATGAACTGGGGGAGGAGTATAAATTGCCATCTCTCGCCGTACTTCTTAATGCTACAGTCTTGCATCTGGTTATGTTTTTAGACCTTTTGTGTTCATGATCTTTGTGGTTGGTTGATTTGTTTTCTGTGGAAATTAACAAATGTTCTGAAATGAATCGTGATGTGAATTAAGATCTTGCCAGAAGATGAAAAGAACACGTTACTGTATGATTACTAGTTTTTCAGGGTTCCTTAAATTTACTGAATTGTTCATTTTTTCTGAAGCGCTTGTTTTTTATTTTCTTAATTGTTCAAATGCCATTGTAGCCTGGGCTTTTTCTTTGGCCAAGTTGTCTTGTCACTTGTTTGCAGGATTAAGTTAAATCCCAAAATATGTTTCATGCTTTGTTCTGAGCTCTGAAACCTTGTTTTACTGTTTTTGATGATTTTTAAAAGTGTTTAAGAAATTTAGGTTCCATTCCTTTGTTCTCTTTCACATAAACCAAATTCATATTCTATTTGTTCATGTAAAATGTGAAGTACAGTCTTTCACCGGCATAAAATCTCTGTGATTGAAAGTTGTTTTTCTCCCCTTGTTCCTGTTGATGTTAGTTATTTTAATAGTTAGTCTCGCAGTGTTTGCATGAGGAGTACGTATGTATACATGCACTGATGATGACAAAATCCCTTTACCTGTGTTAACGTGTTCCAAAAATGAAGCAGTCTGTAGCTGGTAATTTAAAAAAAATATTTTGCAAATACAGTATTGAGTTTTGAGTCACTGTCAATCTTTCATCAGTAGAAAAACTAGGGTGTGCAATTTACATCAGGACGGTGATTCATCAGCATGCAAGGTTACTGGTTGATTAATTGATTAATACCATGCTGCTCCAAAAAAAATGTGCGACCAAATCATGCTGAGGCAACCAAGTAAGTTGGTAGCACCAGTGCAACCTCTGGAAAAGTTTGTCTGGAGCCCTGATCAGACTTGGCAGATAGCTGGATGGACCTGATCTGTGCTTAGGTGAGGCATGGGCCCCATCTTCCTCCAGAAGAATGTTTGATGTGTCCTGCAGAAAGAGTGGAGACACTGAAAGGATTCACTGGTTAATGAATGTTTTAGGTTCCTTTAGTAATTGCTTTTTAGAATAACTGACCATCCATCCACCCATATTTTGTCCCATTTTTGGCACTTCGTGTGGGGAATTCTCACCGTTTCTGTGAGTTTACTGCGGTTACTGAGATTTACCCTGACAGTTCAAAAACAACGTTAGCTTAATTGACATGTTTATATTTCCACTGTGTGTTGTGTGTATGGCTGAATGCCCTGTGATAGACCAGTGCCCCCCCCACCTCATGCCCTGTGCATTAGGCTTCAGACTTACCGTGACTCTGTACTAGATAAGCAGTTATGGAGTTCTTGTTAATATTAACAATGAAAGACGGTGAATTAATTTTTGCTGTTGTATTAAATCTTTGTCTTATCAGTTTAATTAAAATTTAACTCTGTATAAGTATGACTTTCAGGTAAATCGTCTGTTTGGGAATGTTGTTTATCTTGCTAAATAATGGACAGTTGGAAATTTGCATACTAGAAATTTGTATATGAAGAGCAGCTATAGTTGCCAGAGAGCATCCCTGTGAAATGTTACTTGCTTGGCTGGATTTGTCAAACTTTTTTTTTTTTGGTTCAGATTTTTGTAGTCAGGATGACCTTCGCACTGGAGGAGATGTAATAGTTTTGAGAAGACTTCTGAAAAGTTTTGAAAGAAATTTATTAAATTGTGGGCTAATGTAAAATACGCTTGGGTTTATTTGCGATCCATTCATTGGATTTTCATTTCTACTAAAGTGATTAGACTGTTAACCTTAGTCATTCCATATCATTGTATAAGCTTTTAGGGTGCTCCCTGCTTTGTAATACATTGTTGTGTCCTTGTATTATGAGGGTATTATGTATGTCGTTGGACCTTCTTGTCGCTTCTTTTGTTCTAGGATATATATTGCATTTTACTTGCCTTGTCAGCATTTGGCGTTGGTTAATACAAGCATATTGTTTCATTTTTTTGTCAGCCTGGCAGTCTCTGAGTATCTTGCTTTAAAACTGATATTTATACAGTTTCAAAATGTATGCTTGGGGCCTCCGGTGGTGCTCAGATCAGACTTGAGTTCCGTCCCCATCATGCTGCTATAGCCGTCTGTGTTATGCAGGCCCTAAGAATACGACTTGACTTGCTGGGCACCTCCAGTTTTGAGGGTGAAATTGGGAAATCTGAGTGGCTTGATAACTTGTAAAGCAGCATGTAGCTCATAGCATAGATGTGTTCATTGTTCATCAGTCTGCATGGGCACCAAGAGGTTACCTGTCACGGGTTAATTTTTTGATTTATTAAATGTACGGATTATTAATATGAGGTGGAATTTAATTGGTAATGTAAATTGTAACTTCCCCCTGGCATTTTTCTCCTAGTCACCTGCAAAAGCTGTTTATAATGCCAGACACTGGAACCAGCCTGAGCCTGAAGACACGCCTGCACCTTCGCTATCCCGATCCCAGACTGCACCGGTAAGCAGTGATTTCCAGCTGGATTTCCAGAGGTGGAGATTTCAGGTCCAGAGAGTACAAATCCAGGCCAAGATTTTGTTTCAACCAACCAGTTGAGTTTGAGTCACAATGACAGAGTACTCAACTGGTTAGCTGAAACAAAATCTTGGTCTGGATTTGTACTCTCTGGACCTGAAATCTCCACCTCTGTGGATTTCTCTTCTCGGAGCAATACGTGAAATCCCTGTTATGGCCTAGCCGGCCCGGTCCTCCCCATCTGTGAAGCTTGCCAAAGTTGCCTGGATATTTACTAGATAAAAAAAAAACAGTGTTAGAATGGATTTTTTAAGTTGCCATATATAAAATCCACACATTACTTGACACAGTAGTTTTGTGTGTTTATATCAGGGCTGCGCAATACATTATTTCAGCATTATCATCGCAATGTGCGCATGTGCAGTAATCACATCACCTCTGTTGGCAACACCATCAGCTAGTTTGACAAAATGTATTGGCAGTTGTTAGTTCTGTTTGGCTGTAGTTTATTTTTGTGTAATTTAATCTTTTTTGTTTTATAAATATCGCGATATTACTCGCAGATATTTCACATCGCAGATTATGTTTGTGCTACATAAATACCGAATGTTTCGAATATATAACTGACACTTTATGGGAATAACATTTTGATCTAATTGTTTATTGCTCTTTTTAAGTGTAATTAATGGGTTAATGTGTTTTTGCAGGCTATTTTGTCACGAGGAAGCACAGAATCAAACACCCGCAAGGATGACGCTGTCTTCAAAGCACCAGCTCCCCCCCCCAAAGTCATTAAGTCTGTCACTATCCCCACTGAGCCGTACCAAGACATTGTCACTGCACTGAAATGTAGAAAAGAGCACAAGGAGGTGAGAATTTGGCTCAACTTATTTTCTCAAATGTGTGTGTGTGTATGAATATTGAAGAGTTTCCTGTGCAAAACTTTACTAATAAAACTAGCTTTGTAGGTAGCACTTTGTTGAGTAGAATACTGTATTGAGTTTTGTTTTGTATATATTTTCTTGCCAGCTGTACACTGTCGTCCAGCATGTTAAGCACTTCAACGACGTGGTGGAATTTGGGGAGAATCAAGAATTCACGGATGACTTTGAGTACTTGGAGACTGGCCTGAAAAGCGGCCAGCCTCTCAACACACGTTGCCTTAGGTATGGCTTTTACCCACAGTGCTCTGGGGGGGATTGGGGGACCCCGGAAACTCAGATCTACACTCTGACCGGTTTTTCTGTCTGCTGGTATCCAGTATAATCAGCTTGGCCACCAGGTGTGCCATGCCCAGTTTCCGGATGCACTTGAGAGCAAGAGGGAAGGTCGCCCAGGTCTTCAAAACGCTGAATGATGCTCCACAACACCCGGTAGGATGGAGAAACTCAACAGAAATGAACTTTGTTCTGTTGCTGATTGTCAGGTCACAATGTTTTACCATGAAATGTTACTACTCTGACATTATAATTATTTTTAATTCCACTTATGTATCCTTCTGTGTTAATATGTTCATTTTGGTTTATTTTGGTGATACTGCTTCTAATGTCTTTCTCTTTGTTTATCTCTCAGAATCTTGCCCTCTGTACAGCTTCTTTAATGTACATCCTCAGTCGAGATCGACTCAACATGGACCTCGACAGGGCCAGTCTGGACCTTATGATCCGCCTTCTGGAGCTGGAGCAAGACGACACAGCTGATAACCAGCTGACTGCTAAGGAGATGGGCAAAGTGAAGGAGAAGATTCGAAAACTCTGCGAGACCGTCCACAACAAGCACCTTGATCTTGAGAATATCACGGTCAGCTCATGGGCTTCTCCCCTATACCTCATTCCTGTATCCATCTTTGTGTGTGTGTGTATATATGTATATATGTATGTGTGTGTGTGTGTGTGTGTGTGTGTGTGTGTGTGTGTGTGTGTGT
>JAODKC010000064.1:9627806-9662435 GCA_026777985.1 Mormyrops attenuatus
GCTGTGTTTTTAACCAAGTGAACTTTGGTTTCTGTTGCAGTAGAAGCTCAGGAACCTCCGCTGCTCGCTGGTTCTGCTTTATTCCGCCCCTTTCCCGTGCTGCTCACCTGTTCCACTTTATTCCACCCATTTCCTGCGATGCTTTCCGGTTCCACTTTTTCTGGCCATTTCCCGCGCTGCTTTCTGGTTACACTTTATTCCGCCTCTTTTCCACGCTGCTCGCTGGTCCCGCTTTATTCAGCTGCGTTCCTGCGCTGCTCGCTGGTCCCATTTTATTCCACCCCTTTTCTGCGCTGCTCGCTGGTCCCGCTTTATTCCTCGCTTTCCTGTGTCGTGAGCCTTCACTTATCCGTGTCGGATGACTCAGCCGCGTGGTTCTGCTCCAGAAGATTCACAGCGTTTCCCCCCCGCCCCCCCTCAAATAGTGGCCATTTGTGTGTGTGTAGCGCCCCACAGAGTCCCACCTTGCCCCACTTCTGCTGTCCAAATTGGGTGCCCACCCCAGGGTCCTTTTTGGGACAGCTTTAAGAGTCCTGCTTGCTCCTGTAAAAGGAACATATTTTATTCCGCCCTTTTAAACGGGTGTCCTGCTTCTCCTCTTACATCCCATCAGTCTCTTACCTCCCCCCATTAAAAAATAGAGATGATTACAGCTGTGTGTCACTAATGACCAAATCCCTCCCCTCCTTTTTAAAGGCTTGTGACTAGCTGCATGGATGTGATTACTCCCTCCCATTACATAGAAGCATTATGGCCACCCCACCCACGTTCAGTCACCAGTGCTTTGGCTTCAGCCTATAATGTCCTGCCAGCGAGGCAGAGCATGCTGCTGTGTCTCAGTGGGTGGTGGGGAGGTGTATCATGGGTTTGACACTTAAACAGAAAAGTGAAATGAGTGATGACAGGAAATAGCAACGCTCTTTCCATTGGCCTGCAGGTGGTGCTGTGACTCATTGTGTAATGGCCACCCTAATGGCAGTGAGACTAATTCCACACCTCCTCTTCTTTTTTTCTTTATGCTGTCCCGGGCTTAGCCAGTGCCAGGCCCGAGGCAAGTTCTCACCTGACCGACCCGGTGTTCATTATGCACTCACTGGTCGCCATCTGCTCCAGCCTGACCTCCGTGAGTGCTAATGTGTCACAGCTGAAATGGAATCAGATTGTCCGTGCTCATTTGGCACAGCTGAAACGGAATCTGATTGGTGGTGCTCTGCTCATAATGTATTATAATGTATATAACATATACTGGTGCCACACCGTATTGGCCTGAGCTAACCAGTTTCACACTTTTCCGTACTTTTACATGCCATTAAATCCAGTCTGAAAAACCTTCACTTGGTGCACCTAGTCCTGATATTACACAAAGATTTCGTCATGTGAATCAGCTCGGATAGGATTGATAAATACGGGACAGATGTCTGTATAATGTGGATCTGAATTCAGCTTATATGCCTTTTCCTCCCAGACATTGTGGAGTAACACACCGGAACGTGCTGGAAGACCCTTGGTGCTCAGTCAGGCACTTTGTTTCAAAAATGCAAATTTTCAGTAACTCCACTCCACTGCTGTAAACATGAGTGAACAAGGTGATTAAGTGTCTAGGAAGCATACTGGTTATGAAATTTCAGGTGTAAAGGAAAAGCCTTAGCACTCAGAAAAGTATGATTTTATGTTTTGAAATTATTGAATTCGGTGAAGTTTAGAGCAGGGGTCACCAACATGGTGCCCATGGGCACCAGGATGCCCCCAAGGACCACATGAGTCGCCCACGGACCGCTTCTAAAAATAGCACAAGTCACCAGTGAGCAGCGTCTAAAATTTAATTTTATCCTGTTGCTATTCTACTTTAATCACATTTGCATTTATATAGATTCGAAAATGCCGATATCTGAAAAAAAAGCATTTAAAACATGTTTATTATACATGAAGTTTAGATACGTGTAGTAGGGCGTTTCAAACTGGTAGCCCTTCTATGGCTCAGTACCCATGAAGTAGCTCTGTTTCAAAAAGGTTGGTGACCCCTGATTTAGAGTTTGAGTAGTCTGCCCTGTATATGTGTGTGTGTGTGTGTGTGTGTGTGTGTGTGTGTGTGTGTGTGTGTGTGTGTGTGCCATTACTATCATGCTATAGTGGAAATGCTTGCTGTGGCAGTAGATGTTAGATATGTTATGATTTTGACCATTTAAAGCTGAAATATCATCTTTTTCAGCAATGCCTCCCTGGGAAATACGAGTGCATTGATTTCCGCTCTTTGTGTCCTCAGAATCAGGTGGATCGGACGTGCTTGGAGTCGTCTGATTCTCAGGGGGGTTTCTCTAAGTTCATAACTGCTCAGAGCTAAATGCTGAGTTCCCAGTAGTGGGAGTTTGCCCTGTGCGTTTTATAAAAGGCACATTTCCCCAGATCTCAGCACGCAGGCTGGGATGCTGCAGCCGGAGACAGGCCAGCGTGCGGCTGCAACGGCATCCTGCCTTTATTATTTTCTTCACACTTTTCCTAATTTGTGGATGATGTAGTCTCACCCTTAGCTGCTAACGAACTGCAGTTTGTGGCAGAGAATTTGCTTATTTGCCTTACATGGCCCACACAAACCCTACTTAGGGGCCTTTGGCGGGGGGGGGGGCTGGCACTCTAGCCACATGCCTCTTGGGTGACCACCCCCAGTCCCATGTCGCTCGTGGGAATTTGAAGGTGCCACTGTTGGACTGCTGGGCGTCAAATGGGGATACGTTTTATGGTAATGTTGAATCACTCAAAAATGCCCTGCCTACAGATAGTTTGTCCAGAAGCTCCTGGTGAGAGGGGTGAGGGACTGTGGGCCCATCGGAGATGGAGGCTCTACGTCTTGTCCCCTAATTCGGTAACACTGTACAAGCAGTGTACAGTGCCTGCCTTACAGACAACTCGTACTTACTAATGTACTCCCATAAAGCCTTTTATATTAAGAATCAAGGTTATACACAATAGTTTATAATAACGAATGTATGCACTGCTTTGACACTTGGGAACACATCACACGGCTTCAGCATGTCGCCTGCTTGAGGTACAGTACTGTATTTAGCTACTTTTATTATTGCTGTATAATTATTAGGTTTCTAACTTACCCTCCAATTCAACTTGAAGAGACTTAGGGAACGGATCTTGTTCATAACCTGGGGACTGCCTGTATTGTGCCATTTGACTTCATTGAGATCTTTGTGTGTGTGTGTGTGTGTTTGTCTAAATTTGTCAGTTCTAATTGAACAACACTAAACTTCTGCTCTTGATGAAACATCTTTTTTTTTTTTTTTTTTTTTTTGTTGGTTGGTTGGTTTTATTATTTTTCTCCATTTCTTTCCTCTGCTTTTTGATGCGTCTTGCGTAACATGGGGTGCCCATCAGTTGCCCATCTGTTTGGCATCCTCAGGCAGATGCTTTTGAAGCTTCCTGGGTTTGTTTCTCCCTGCAATACATTTTCTGCACGGAGGGGGCGCTTCACAGGGCCCTCCATATGCATTTCCGTGGGCCTGCTTCAAACATTGTTTTTGGAACTGTACCCAGACCCGTTGTTGTCCGTGTCATGCCAGTTTTGTTCTGTAAGTAGATTTGACTGGCAAACTATTTGTTTTTCAGCTTGTTGAGGCAGGGAAGACTTCAAGTGACATGGCTTTGCATCTCCAGTCCCTCCTTCATAGGCCCAGACAGGTTGCTTCTCTTCCTAAACAATTCTAATGCACTGCCGTGCATCTGTGAAAAAGAATGGACACACCATTGTGAATGTCCTTCACTCCCAAAGGCCAGAACTTAAGAGGATCAATAAGGGTGGCCCAAATTAGGCGATGTGATAGAGGGGCCATCATTTCATAATTTAAATTTATAATGAGCTTACACTGCTCTCCCTGTGGTAAGCTCTCAGGGATAAAATATGAAGTTTTTGTTGTGCTAATAAGCTAAATTATTCAGTGTTGAATATGGATTGTTGGCATGAGCAGGAAAAAGCGCTGTGATGGCAGCTTTCTGTGGGCTCCATCCCAGGGGTCGCGCTGCTTAATGACCCAGTTGGCCTGTTAAACTGCCTCTCATTATCCGCCCACCTCCGCAGGGGCCCCCCCCCCCCCCCCCCCGCTTTAAGTGTGTGTGTAGAGGGTGAGGTTTGATGAGAACCGGGCTGATTTATTAAGTGCCGACCGCCTTTATTGGGCAGGCATGTAAACTGCTTAGAGGCCACAAATCGTCAAGGTTAGTCTGCAAGATCTATATATTTTTTTTTTTTTTGTCACTTGGTCACACATTGTGATGTCTGATGCCTTCCATCTTGCTGGCTGCTTGCATTGCAAAGGTGTGGGTGGCTTTTGGTATCTGCTGGCTCTGCCCTGCAGGAACTGCATTGATGTAGCTCGGCTAAGACGTTCATTCACCGGCGATTCCTTCAAGATCCAAGGAACTGAGTGACAGAGTTTGTGACAAGGGTTGTTGTGTCTAGTCTTCTAAGAATCACCGAACAGTCAAGCAGACCAAATGGCATGCACTGTCCTTGGGCACCACAGAGATGTTACTTTACCAATAAAGTAGGTGGAATTTTCTTGGGGAAAAAACTTTGAGTGTTGTGGTTTGACTAGGGTCTGTTTAGGGGACATGCTAGTTGCATGTTAGCCAGCTTTCTGCTCACATAATCCTTTTTTAGGGCGTCCCAGTGATAACCTGTTGGATTCTAAGAAGTTGGGGGTATGGGGTATGCAGTGGCCTTTTTGTGTTATAGCTTGGAGTCCAGAATGGCTTGTGTGTGCCACCTGAAGTTGATTTGTCCTTTCTGAAATGACGGCAGTCTCTTTTGGGGATGTTGATCTTCACCATTCCAGTAGTCTGCACTGTACTGAAGACATCAGGGCTGAGGGGCAAAGGTGTCCATTGCAGTACACGCTCCACCGTCAAAGGTGGAGGAAAGTGTTTAGAATTAGTTTGAGCTCGTGAACTTGAACACACGAGGAGCATTGTGTAAATTTGATACCCACTTGATCTTACTGACCTGAGATCATCTTGTATGTGTCATTTTATTCCCCAAAATATAGAGTCTTTTCTAGAGTAACCTCTGTTTCATCCCCATAATTTCTTCAGTTAGCATCTAGGCATGTTCTCTGAGATTAATAAAACTGGCAGAGGCTGAGGCTAGCATGGATGCTAATCCGCTTTGTTCTCCTGCTTGCTTCCAAGGTAGCGAGCGGTTCCTTCGGTGATCAGGCGTAGGATGTTTGTGAAAGCTTCGCTGTTCTGCAGCCACCATTTCTGTGTGGCTTTTCTTCAGGTGTCAGTGTGGTTTTGCGTATTTTATTTCTCTCCAAAATCTCCTTTGCATGGATGTCATTTTTAGCACAATACACTTCATACGTATCCTAATCATGCTGGGCCCTCAGTTTGGTTTTACCTTGGAGTTGCCGGTGCTTGTTGTTTACTGCTAACAAGCACAAGTGCTAAGCTGAGAATCTTAGATTATCTGAGGACAGATTTATTTCTTATGTTTTGGCTCCTACTTTTCGCATACCCTTCTTTACATTTCCTCTCATCCCGCTTAAATGCGTTCAGCTATCCCTTACTGGCACCTTTTCATATTTCCTGCTGCTTTTTCCCTTTATTTCTTCATGAATCGTCTCTCCACCCATTTTGTCTCGACTCCAGCCAGGGAAATCATGAAAGTGGTTTGTCTCTTGCTGGCTTTCTATACCCACATGTACTCACAAACATAACAACGAAGGGTTTTGCACGAAGTTGGGTAGTGACCCCTTTATTGATGTGCTTGGTGCTTAAACTGAAGCTGGGTGTCCTGTGGTTCCTTATCCCAGAATGGATATTCTGTCAGTGGGGTAGAAAGGTATAATGTCCAGTTCAGCTGTGTCCACATGGGGGAGAGGAACTCACTTTGCGCGCTTGTCCTACACATGGTGTTGAAAGCCTGATTTCGATGGCTGTTTCTCAGCAGTTTCTCCGTTGCTGTGGCTTTGGTTGTGGATTGATCATTGATCAGTCAGGATCCATTCAGTAACTGACTGATGCTCCAGCCCATCCCTGCTGGATTCTTTTGCGACCACTGTATGGGCATTTCGTGAGATGGAATGAGTAGGTAAAAAACAAAAAGGTGATGCAGGTATCTGCGATAATGACGTTTGCATGTGTGCTGAAGCGTGAATCGCGGTTGCCGTTGGCGATGTGTCAGGCTCCCTGGCCTGTGGAGGGAGAGCAGCATTGTAGGTATGAGCTTAAATCGGATACCATCTTAGGAGGCAAAGCGGGGATGGGATTAAACCAATCACTGAATGCTTGCTGAGCCTGAGTGTGTTATTCCCTCCGCCTTCCCCGCTGTTATTTACAGAGATGGACTCTGGTATGTTAATGTGACTGTGCACAACCTGGAATTAATTTGTTGGATGCAATTATGGGATGTCTGGCTGCCCTTGCATCCCATGTAGCTCTGATCTCCATCTACGCACCCAGAAATATCCCCGTTTACGTTTCATTAGGTTTCATTTGTAAACCTTGCCACTAACAGAATAGGACTTGGTAAGACTTCAGACTATGTCTCTGTCTCTAAGGGTGTGGATTTACTGGAGAGAGCAGTATTGAAGTGCTGCAGATCTTTGATGTGCCTCAACTGCTGTGGAATATAGAGTGGCTCTCTTTGTGTCTCATGTATGTGAGACCCTCCTTTGCTCTGGCTCTGAGTGTCCTGCTGGAATTCTTTTTGTCGTGTAGGCCTGCAGGCCGCCCATTCCTGGGGTCGTCTGGACCACAGAGGGCAATTAGGGCCGTGCCCTGTGCCCTGTACCCTGTGCCCTCTGCCTTGGCTGATCCTGTGGGGGTGGGGACCACTGTTTAGGTTTGAATGGCTGACTTTTATGTGGTGTGCATTTGGGTGAATGCGTCTGAGTAGCCTCTGCCGGTCTTGCGTGATCAGTTGACAAGCTAGGTAGCTTTGACATTTCTTAAGAAAAGGTTTATTAGCACCGAGTATGAACCATTCAGGCTCAGTGTGTTTAGACCAAGATGAGATGATTATTTTTCACCGCTCAAACACCTGGAAAAAGAGGAGCGCAAGACGTACCCTTCTGTCTCTGTTATATTATACTCTCATATTTGAAGTGAACAGTCTCCATGCCAAAGTGCACACACAACCCGCCTCATTTTTCCTCAGCAACTCTTCATAAAACAGGAGGTTCCTCTTAACTGCTTTTCTTGTCGACTGTATTCTCGGTTGTGGTTGACATGATGTGGACGAGCTGGGGGTGGGGGAGATCATTGTTAAGGATGTCTCTGAGGTGCTCCACCCGCTGAATTGCCTGCCTGACTGTTTAAACATGATTATCTCTGTGCATGCTCTTGGATCTCAGGATTTTTCCTGTTAGATGATGCAGAATTGTGAGTTTGCAGCATATAGTTTCCATGCCCACCGGCATATTCCACAGGGCGGTAAAGGTACCCTGCAGTTATTAAAAATGAAACCACTGTGTCAAGCATAGTACTGCTTGTGTTGCACCCCTGCCATTGGCCTCCTCGATCAACACACGTTTTTATTAATCAAATTCATTTGAAAAGGGAATGAATTCATGCTAATCATGTAGTGCTGCAAAATACTTTGTATTTTTGGAGATTTTAAAATATTTTTTTTTCTGAGATTCTGGGGGTTGTGCTAATGCTAATGCTGTGATGGAGGCCTGGAGAGTGAGGTGTCATGCTAATGCTGTTCTATAGTACATAACAGGCCATGTTAATATTGTGTTAATAATGTGCTGCCTTTTAATGCACAAGGAGAAGCTTAATTGTATGGTCATTGACTGTCAGCATTGAAAATTTTAAGTAATACATTGCCTCAAGGTCATTGATTTTAAAGCAAGAAGAGAGATTTGAATTAATACGTTCAGCTAATTTTTTACTCAAGGGTAAAATTATTTTTTTTTGTAAATATGAGTGAAATGATTACTAGGGACTATTTTGGGACTAAGAAAAACCATAATTTCATTTATTGTGTTTAGAGATCTATGTTTTAAGTTAACTTTTCAGCAGTCCTTTTAAAATATAATAAAACAGCCAGAAATGTATGCAGTAAATGGGTAGTTCTTCATGAACTGACAACTATTTCCCACGTCTCCCTCTG
Source organism: Mormyrops attenuatus (assembly GCA_026777985.1). Classification (NCBI taxonomy): domain Eukaryota; kingdom Metazoa; phylum Chordata; class Actinopteri; order Osteoglossiformes; family Mormyridae; genus Mormyrops; species Mormyrops attenuatus. The sequence continues at coordinate 9,635,929 of JAODKC010000064.1, forward strand.
CAGACTGTTTCTGGATGTCTTGATGTCAGGTTGCGTTTGTGCAAACTACAGTTGAATGCATCATCTTGTAATTCAGTGTTAATCCTTTTTTTTTAAGAAAGGATATGTTTTAATAAGCTCCAAGTCCTGTCGACTCCACTAGCAATGGGAAGCAACTTTGCTCTGTTCACCAGGCAGCAAGGCAGCCCCTGTAGCTTCCTGCAGGACATGATGGATGTAGTGAAGGTTTACCACTGAGCATCCTGAGCTGTTGTCATTTTTCATGGCACCTTAGACTCCCTGTCCCAGCCCCAGATGCCTTAGCTATCTCCTTATGTTGTTGTAGCCTTTAGGAAAATAACAACTGCCCTTCGAGAGCAGCTTTCACGGGACTTTTGTTCGAGGATTTTTGTGTGCCCTGCTGTCATTTGGTTTGCTTGTTGTACAAATCTGGTCCAGATTTGTTAATTATGAAACTTGGAGAATCAAGGGAGCTTAGCTGGAATATCCTGGGTCTCTCTCCCTCCCCTGAAGTGGTATGATGTAAAGTCTTTGTTAGGAGTAGGAATCTCCAAATGGGGGTAGAATGTTCTGGCATTGGCAGGAGAAAAGCAAAAACGCTAATGGGGATTGGCATGGTTCTGGGCCTGAGGTCTATCTCTCTCTTTCTGTGTGCATATGTTTGTGTGTTTGGATTATGTTTATATGACATTGTGGGAACCAGATGTCCCCCACAAAATAATAAAAACCTGTTGTTTTGATGTGGGGACCATTTTTCAGGTCCCCACAAAGATCTGTTAATACAATCAAAAATCGAAAAAATGCCAGAAGTCTCGTATTTTGTTTGGTTACTTATGGTTAAGGTTATGGCTGGTTAGGGGTTAAGGTCGCCATGTTGGGATTAGAAGAGCGTCTATAATTACTAACCTGTGTGTGTGTGGCGTTCAAAATCCACATAACACGAATAATACACATACTTTTAACTCCAGGTGAACCCAGGTGCCAGACCTTGACAGTGCCGCATGTTTCCTCTGCGATTTAACACTGGTTTTTCTCCTCCCTCCGTTGCCCCCAGGTTCAACTACAGGTCAACGCATTACCTCACGACGAACGGCTTCTACGAGTTCCTCAACTGGTTTGATGAGAGAGCGTGGTACCCCCTGGGCAGGATTGTTGGTGGGACTGTGAGTAAAACCCGTGTGCCTGTTTATAATATAAAATTTATATATGTGTGTGTGTGTGTATATATATATATGTGTGTGTGTGTGTGTGTGTATGTGTGTGTGTGTGTGTGTGTAAAATATCTGTATTTGTTTTTATATGTTAGTTATACTTTTCATCTATTTACTGGGGTAGTATTTTTTTCCTCCTAATTCAGCATAAAGAAATTCCTTAGACTTAAATAAAATTTGTGGTGATCTTGGAGTCCTTTTTAAAATGCGCATGAAGCTTTAATTCTCCTCAGTGATTAAGCCATCTCTACTGAGTTGTGTTATATATGTTTGTGTATAATTTTATGAAAATACAACATTTTGTCTCCACTGCACTTGTTAATGCATGCATTAGGTAGTTTGATGCCAGTAATATTGTTTAGATACTTAAACATTGTAAAAATGTCAGCAATTGTGCTTTTGTTACAGACGGGACATCTAGCCATGGAGACTTTATTGTCCCTGACCTCAAAGAGGGCAGGTGATTGGTTTAAAGAGGAACTGCGCTTGCTTGGAGGCCTGGACCATATTGTAGACAAAGGTGGAGTATGTCTGTGGGCTCTCGTGGCTTGTTTCTTCTACATCAGTGTTTCCCAACCTGGTCCTCCGGTATCTGCAGACACTGTGCTGGTTTTTGGTCCCTCCTACTGAAAGCTGAGGGAGTAAAAAAAAATAAAAAACATTGATCAGCTGAGGGTCCTAGCAAACCAGGTTGGGAAACACTGTTCTAAATTCAACTATCGTCATGTTTGGGGGATCAGTCAATAGTGAATCCTTTTTTGCATGTAGTTAAATGTGATTTATTTTTCTAATAACTTCACTCTCAGCACTAGTATTTTGCTTTGTTTAGTCTAAAGTCAGGGGATTAACTGGACTGCTGGAAGCCTGGAGTGCCTCAGGGACCGTAAAATAAGTGATTTCGTAATCCTGCTCTGGGTGATGCACTGTGGTTAAGTGTAATGACTGGAAAATGCTGTTGGGGCCCTTATTACTGTAAGTGCCCTTTAATAGTCGAGGTAAATCTGTCTCTCTCTTTCTCCTTCAGTGAAAGAGTGTGTTGAAAACCTAAGTCAAGAAGATGACAAGGAGAACCTGGTTGCATCTTTATGGGGAGCTGAGAGATGTCTCCGAGTGCTTGAAAGTGTAAATGCTATTTTATTTTTAAAGTGGCTAAAATTGAATCAGAGGCAGGATAAGTGCCTCAGAATTTTTAGATCTCTTTGAATTTCAGAAAATAAAGCTTAGCTCTGCAGGTTTTGGAACAAAATACTTAAGCAAAGGAGTATTTATAATATTTCAATGCAATGTAAGTGCCAGTTCAGCAATGGTTTGTAATTTATACATGTTTGTTTTGGGTCTGATCATAATCCTATGAGATAAAATACCTTAAAGAGCTGCTGGTTCCTGAATTTATAAGTGTGTGCTTATTTTAAATGTTACGTGGTATCCTGTATACTTCCTTGAGGTTATTTTTGGTGTAGCTTATATTCAGAATTTGGGCAATTGGATTTCTTTAAGCATATGTCTTCCTGATTGTTACAGGTGACTGTTCACAACCCAGAGAACCAGAACTACTTGATAGCTTACAAGGAATCTCAGCTTATTGTCTCTTCTGCCAGGTAATCCCTCCCCCTTCATTTCCTTACAGTTTTAGATGTTAGTTTCTGCCATTTTCCCTCTATAAAAAAACTAGTGACACTAAGCTCTCGAAATCGTGTTAAATATATCTCTTCCTGTCTCGATGCAAAGTCCCCTCCAACTGTTAACTTTGTCAGTGTGCCTGTAAGCAGTTATGTAATCGTGCTCTTCCCCGACTCCTCCGCCGCCATCCCCAGGGGCCTGCGGCATTGCGAGGCAATGATCCAGCGCTATAGCTGCCAGGTGGACTCTGCGCCGCGTCAACCGGTTTGCCGCTTCAGCAGCGTAGGCAAGGCCGTGGAGGACTGCATGAGGGCCATCATTGGGGTTTTGCTCAACCTCACCCATGATAACGGTACCGTCACCCGCACTGTCCCCTCCCTGCTGGGGCGAGCTGGTCCTTTCCGTTATGTGTTTGAATATTTAGTAGAACATAACTTAAGCGAATACCAACTTGAAATACTTTTGTTGTCATTTTTTCATTCCAGCAAAATATTCTTCTGGATCCCTTATACACTTTAGTATTCAGATTAGGATTTTGACATTCTTGTCCTTAAATAGAAATGGCCTTGCATTGTTTTGGTTCATTGTAACACTGAAAGATAAACTTTTAAAGCCTGGATACATTTCCAAGTATCTTGCTATCTGCCTTTTACTCATTTTCCTAAATCTGCTTAATCTTTCCATTTTTCCTTCTTCCACTATGATCCTAGAAGGCCAGCCTTGTGCTGGGACCATAAATTCTTAAGTATATCTCAGGCTTTTTGGGATAAGCCTGCAGTCTGCTTGGCCATTAATGAGTCTCCAGTTTTCAACTTTTTAAAATTCTGCCTTTGCATTTATTTAAGCTTGTTAATAGAAGCTGGGAAAATGTGTGAAAATGTGTTTTCTTTTGCAAATGCTTTTCTACAGTTGCTCTCTTCTCTCTCCAGAATGGGGAAGCACCAAAACTGGCGAGCAGGATGGTCTCATCATAACCGCCTTGAATTGCGTGTTGCGGGTCCCTCAGTATCTACCTCAGGAGCAGAGATTCGATATTAGAGTTCTGGTGAGCAAAGCATCCTTCCTAAGCTTGTCTCTTGCTGACCTGTGTCTGTTACAATGAGCTTGTTAATTTAATGGTTCACTTGACCACAATTTGGTCCTTTTTGCAGGGCCTGGGTCTGCTGATCAACCTAGTGGAGTATAGTGCCAGGAACCGGCACTGCCTGGTGGAGATGGAGGTGGATGCCGTACCCTTTGATTCTATCTGCGTGGGAGAAGGGGAGGAGTTGAAGACGGAGGGGTCTTTTAGTGCCATCTCGGCCTTGGTTCAGGTGCGTGTCCTGAGTCATGTCCGAGAAAATGAGGATGTGGAGGCTACCATCTTTTGCACGAGATTAACGGATTACCTTATGAACAGGCTAAATTAGCTTGGTTTTACTTCAACATAAAATGAGTGTAAGCACAGCATTCCACATAGACACTAAAGACATCCGCAAGATGTTCAGTGTACTAAAATGGTTTGCTTATCTGTGTATTGCTCTCTGCAGCTTTTCCTCCAGCGAGAGCGGGCAGCGGTGCTGGCCGAGACCGAGACGGACGACTTCATCAGCGACGCGCCTAAACCGCAGCTGGATCAAAGCGGCGAATGGCAGGAAACTTCTGGAGAGATCCAGTGGGTGGCCTCTGAGAACAACGACAAGGCTGATAACAAGGAAAAGAAAGAGGAGGAAGAGGAGGAGCTGGACCTGAACAAAGGTAATCGAGCGCCAGTTTTATCAAAGCCTCAAAAATCTAACTGCCAGATGTTTCTTTGTTTTGTGTCATTTTGATAGCCGCACATTTTTTCTGTATGTGCACCTTATTTGGTGCCCAAGTGAAGTGTCTGATCATCTGTCTGTCACATGGTATTCCCTTTTTTCTTATTGGTGATGTTCTCTATTGTTTCTCAAAGCAAATCTCTAAATAATAAGGATTGGATCCGAATTTTGTTGGTTACTGGTATTATTAGAGCCCCACCCTGGATTCCACAAACAAATGTTTTGTGTTGTGCCTTCCTCAGTGTAACAAAAAAAAGCACTTTTCAACCAGGCTGTCTTTCATATCATTGGCCTTTTCCTTATTTGTGTTGTCAGTGTGTCTCATCACCCCCTTTTATCATTGTCTGCTCCTTCACGTCTATCTCTCTGCAATTTCAGCTCTCCAGCATGCTGGGAAGCATATGGAGGACAGTATTGTGGCTTCATATACTGCACTGCTGCTGGGCTGTCTCTGCCAGGAGAGTCCTGTAAGTCACTTGGCCTTCCAGCCTCATGGATTCGTTCCTCTACAGTTACAGTCTGTTTTGGTGCCTTTCCTACTCATTCACTTGAACGTTTTATATATAAGTATATAATCCAGACTGTAGAAGTACAACATTTTAATTCTTGTTCTCTGTTAATATACTGGATCAGTAGGTTATATTATAGTACCTTTAGTTTTAGTTACATTTGTAATTTTAAGTGTGATTTCAGAACATTATGTCTTTAAAAATGCAACCTTGAAAGTACAACTCCATAATAATGTGGGTGATTTGTCGAAATGACTTCCCACCTCTTTAAATACAAAAATTGAAACTGCCTGAGGTGTTGCCTCATAACAATAATGAGCTGCTCAGTTGGATGTTGGCTTGAATTTTGATATTGAAAGTCATCATTTGAAGAATAATGATTCTTTGATATTGTGACCCATAGATATGCCTAGGTTTCTATTTTAATGTGAAGGTTGCTCCATTTATGTTGCAGCAGCATATTTGGTGCAGTGCTTATGTAAACCGTATCGTCTTGCATTGATGAGTTGTTACAGACATTTTGAATTTACCACATAGGAACCATCTGGGCAGAAGTGTGCGATATTTAGGATCTAATTCATTTTTTTGTTTTTGCCGAGACCCTAAACATAGAATATAGAACCTCCCTATTTGTGTCTTTCAGATGAATGTGACTGCTGTGCGGGACATTTTACCAAAAGGAGATTTCTCAATAATGACAGAAATGCTCAAGAAGTTCTTGAATTTCATGAATCTTACAGTAAGTATGTCCTGTATTTTTTTTTTTTTTTTTTTTGCAAGTGTAGTCTTTGTCCGTTCTGCCATTTCTCTAATGATCTCTATTGCCCCCCCTACAGTGTGCTGTGGGCACAACTGGGCAGAAGTCCATCTCCCGGGTTATTGACTATCTTGAACACTGCTAGCAGCTTGATGCTTTTGCCCATGTCAGCATTGCTTGCCTGTGGTAGATCGTAGCAGGGAGGAACACCAGATAGGTCAGCACCCATTTATCATCGGCAAAATTTCAAGGACTTTAAAAAATCTGTAACTGATCATTTTTATTTCAGCATTTTACCTGTAATTTTTCTGAGTTTCAGAAACCAACTCTGTGTATAAAGTTTTTCAAAAGTTTGTGGCTCAGCAGGGGGATGGGATCTGTATGTAGTGAAATGTTTACATTTTTTAATCTTTCTGAACTCTCCTGTAATTTAGGTGCAAATCCTACTATCCCCTGAAATAATTTATTGTTTTGTTATGAAGCAGTAATTATCAGCTAATTTCAGTTGTGAAAGGTTTTAAGCTTATACATATAAACTATTAAAAACAAGCAGGGTTTTTTTTTCAACTGTTAAAGCTTTTGTCCCCATCGCGTAAATATAGATCAGGAATTTCTGAATGGGTAAATGTTTGATATTTAATTTGTTTTATCTTGAGAGAAGGTTGAGTAATATTTCCTTTTGATGCTGATCTTTGTGAACTCTGCATATGCTGGTAAATAAACTGTTCCATTGAAGCTTCATCTATTTGCACAGGGAAACAAATCTAGCATTGAAGGCGTCAATAGTGATATGTTGCAGTACATGCCAGAAGCTATTTTAATGTTATTTTTGCCTTTTTGTTTTCCCTCTCTGATTAGTTGTTTAAATACCAGTAAAGTTGTAATGCTAGGATTAAGTAAAACCTATGAAACCAATGCCATCTTTATATGGACCGTTTTCATATGGACACATTTCCATATGATGATCTCCTCAGTGAGGTAATAAAGACTTAAACAGACCATGTGGAACATTCATGCAAGAATTCCCATTTTTGACTGGTCTCTTTTCCGAGACGTGTGTTTTGGCAATACAGTTGAATGAGTCGGATCAACTTTTTTATCGTTGCAAAGTTGCCTGGGAAAAAGATGAATGTTTGTCATTTTGTACTGTTTGAAGGGAGTGTCTTTACAAACCTGGAAATTAACGCTAGCTAGCATGATCTCAAGTCCGACCAGCTGTTCGCTGCCTCACACTGGTTGCGTATAGTTGGGAGACTGGATGCGTCATCGCGTTTTGCTCGTTATGTCAGAATACATACTAGTCATTTATGGAAAACTTCATGCCAGAATCAATGTTTTGGGTTCAGGCCAAAGAGGGATTCTCTGTTGTGAATTATGTGACTAGTTGAACATTCACTTTCTGCCCTGGGAAAAAATGCTGAACCGTTAAGGAAGTGTTACTCATCAGTTAAAGCTGGGAGGTTGAGGCAGTTTTAGGTTGTTCTGATTTCTCGTCAAACATTGAAAAATTTCTAAAATTAAATATATGAACGGTGCAAGGAAACAGTATTATCCCACCCCTCCTCTACACCCAACCTGCTGTTGTAGAGCTTTTTTATCATTATGATGACCTTCAATATGAAGAAATCTTTCATTTTAAATTCATTTAAGAATTTTTATATTTATAAATGTAATTCAGCTCAGTCACTGTCTTTTATGGCATAGCATTAGTTTTTAATCTCACTAATTCATAATGTAAGACCAAACAGAAATGTTGGTTAGTGAGGGTCTGCAGGCCACACGGACTCTCTTCAGATCTTTGGCGGGTTCTTTGTTTTTCTTTCTATTTTGTATGTTGTGTCTTTTCAGGCTTATGTTTCTGCAGTGCAGAGGCATTGTTGTCAGTACCCCGATTTTCAGATTTAGCAGTAGCATACATACCTACTATTATATTGCCAGACTTGCTACCCAGAATGAGAGGGGACACACAAGTTCCCTCTGTTTCACACCCCAAGTTGACCTCCGTAACCTAAGCGTACAAGCCGTTTACTAAGAATATGATTTCAAAATGAATGGAAAGCAAATTGTTGTACATATATATGTAAATATTGGTTATTGGGAATTAGAATTGTAGAATACTTTTCTGAATCCAATCCTATTTTTATTTTTTTACAGTATTTCTCATTTATTTGACAAAGTATAAAGTCAACTGCAGGACAAAGTTTGTACCAGTTTCAAGAATGTTATGTGTAAATAATTTTAACTTCAATAAAAATTGCTACTTTCGGTATACTTTTTTTTCTCTTTGTAGCCCTTTTTCCGTGTATGGGAGTGTATTTTTGATAGCATGTCTTTCTGCCTAGCTGCCAAAGTGGAGAAGTTACAATAAAATTATTTGAAAAGGACGAAGCTGCTGTGTCATTTCTGGTATTGTGGTCGGCATTTTATTTAACTGTACAATAGTATTTGGCTTCCTAGTGGTATTTCTGTGTCATTAACCTGTCCTTTTTATTAAATTAAATTTATTCTATCTAGTAATTCATAATATAGGTGCTAAAATGCTTTAAAGTATATAATAGATTCTTGTGCCCTTCACTTGTATGAATGAGTATTTCACTTTATTGGGATTAGTGTGCTGCATACCAGGGAGAAGACGTATGTACTCATGTAATTTTAGCAAAGATCATTTTCTGAATGATATTGGCAGACCATTACAAGTCAGCATTTTAAAAGTCATTATTGCATTACTGCTGTTCAGTCGAATAGCATGATTGTGCCCTTAGGTGTCCCCTGGGAGTCATCCCTTTGGTGTTTTTGTCACTGGTATGTGCTACTGCTTGCCTTGATGTAGAGTATGTCTGTTGTGTTGAGGTTTGTTTGTGTTTTCCTTTAGCCCATGTGCTGGAGAATGTTCAGAATCTAACCTTTCAACAGGTTTTGTCTGGTTAACTCATCCTTGAATATCATCCTTAAATATTTTTCTTATTTTGATTTTCACTGGTGTTCAACCATTAATTCTTTTTTTACAGTTTATGTCCCAGGAACAGCTCTCTAGCACAAATTTCCTTTTGTAAAATTTTAAGAAACTTATGATAAAGTTGTAAACATCTATTGTGCATGTTCTTCAGTCTCTTTTGTCAATCAGTTTATAAACTGCCCAATTTATGTTTGTTGACTATAGCATCTTTGAACAGTGATCTCCGAATTGTTTTTGGTCCAAATAATCCATGTCCACTGCATACAGGGTTGGACAATGAAACGAACACTGGTCAATATTGTTTGAGGTTTTACCCCTATATATGCACAGCCAGGTGGCCAGTCTTCACTGACCACACATTCCATCAGCGTGTGAAGGTTGAATTAGCAGAGCAATAGCACAGCTGTACATAAAATATCGCAATCCACGCAACATTTTGGGAGACATATCAGAATTGAAAATAGGACAAATTGTTAGTGCGTGTATCGCTGGCGCATTGGTGACCAGGACAGCAAGTCTTTGTGGTGTATCGAGAGCCACTGTATCCAGGGTCATGGTGACATACCACCACAAAGGATGGACCACATCCAACAGAAGTAACTGTATGTGAGAGGAAGCTGCATGAAAGGGATGTCCAGGTACTAACCTGGATTGTATCCAAAGAACAAAACCACAGGTGCCCAACTCTCGGCAGAAGTAAATGCACACCTTGACTCCCCTCTTTCCACCACAACCGTTAGTCGAGAGTTGCACAGGGTCAGTCGGGCTGTTATATTCATGGTACATTCATGGTTGGGCTGTTATAGCCAAACTTTGGTCACTCTTGCCAATGCCAAACAGTATCAATGGGGCCAGGGATGCAAATCTTGGGTTATAGACAATGTGAAACATGTATTGTTCTCTGATGAGTCCACTTTGTTTTTCCCACATTGAGGGGAGTCATGGTGTGGAGAATCCCCAAAGAGGCTTACCACCTGAACTGTTGCATACTGACAGTACGCAGTATGGGGTAGGATCAGTTGATGGTTGCAGTATCATGGAATCTCCTAGGCCCACTATTTTTCTAGATGGGCACGTCACTGTCAAGGACTACTGACCATTCTGGAGGACCATGTTCACCCCCAGAGTTTCAAACATTGTACCATGTATCAGGATGATAATGCACCAGTACACACAGCAAGACTGGTGACAGAGTGGTTTGATGAACTGAAGGTGAAGTTGAACATCTCCCATGGCCAGCACAGTCACAAGATCTGAATATTATTGACCTACCTTGAGGTGTCAGATAACGTTTTCCTCCACCAGCATCACATAGTGACCTGGCCACTGTTCTACAAGAGGAATGGCTCAAAATCCCTCAGAAATTGATGCTGTTTTGGCCACAAAACGAGGCCCTACACCATACTAATTATTGTGGTCTAAATCCCCTGTGCCTTGACCCTTATTTCTCTGGATAGTATAGTTTGGAAATAGTAAGTTTGTTACACACTGACTGACCAAAGAAGTATATCTGAATCTGTCTGTAATGTTGCATGTTGTCTTGTTGGAGGCCTTGTGACAGGTACGTTTTGCCACTCATCTTGATTTGCACTGTTCTACAGACCATCTATAGTGCGACAACACGTAATAAACCCTGAAAATTTCAGAAGTTCTCCCACACTCTGAACCATCTCCAAGCAGGTGTGTATTCTCAAGGAGCATTTTATCGAAGATTATCTTCGACGGTGCCATTTATAAAATTTGCTAATCAGAAACAGAGCACAGTTATACAGATGATAGAGATGCAACGATCATTTGCCTCCGTTTTGATGGTTGTTCCTCCTGAGATATAGAGTTATCATTATAGTGTATTTTAAAATAATCAGCTGCACAATAAAACTAGTATTCATGGTGAGTTATAAGAAATATGTCGTACTAAAACTACTCATTTTGAGATTACTCATAATCATGCATCTGTGATTTATAAAGGATTGTTTATGCATGTTAAAGAATCACTATCTTTGTATGTCCCATGATTAATTTCCCTAGCTAACATCTATCTCCCATCATCCAAATACCCAACCCGATTGCAATCCATTACTCTCTCATCTGTTCTTGAATGTTTTGTCCTGCCTGTAGGGTTATGGGTTTGAATTCCACTTCTTGCTCTGTGCCTATTTGTGCCTCTTTCCTCCTAGTCCAAAAACGTTTTTTTTCTTCCTTTCCCCCAATACTGAACATAGAATACAGAACCTGTGTGTTATGTCTTTCAGATGCAGGTGCTTACTTAGAGTGATATTCTACCCAATGGAACTGGTGACCCTAAATTGGCCAGTGTTCTGTCTGTGATGCACTAATATCCGATCCCCTTTCTGGTTCTCAAGGCTTCTTAGGTTAAAGACTCACTATGACCCAGTACTAGATACTATTGGAATATGGATGCGTGGATTCTCTCAATGCTACTGTAAACCACAGAAAGCTGTACCAGTAACATAATTCAATTTAAAAATCAGTAATGCCAAAGGCACTCTTCTACATTTAATCCAGTTACTTAAATTCTATTTTCTGTGCCATTTTAAATGATGAACTGCTGTATAAAAATGTTTTACAGCGAATGACATTCAATGCATGTTTTGTCGAATATTATTAGAACTATTCACATAGTTGAAATGTACAGCAGGTGATAGATATTAAGTCCTGATTATATTGTATTAGATGCTGGGCTCTACTTTACTTAGAGTTCCCAAACGCATTTCCTTGCAATAATAATGAGCACTGTATTACTTGAAGAGTTTAATGAATATTACTATATGCATTTTAGATATTGTGTTAATTATTTAAGTATTATTACTGGTAAAAAAAAAAAACGTTCATTGTCCAAATATATCCACATAGTGTTGAAAGATGCATGAATGTAAAATAAATTTTCATGAATATACAAAAATGTGTTGGAGTGTAGCGGCGGCCCTTTAAAAATTAGCCGGTGAATATTTGCATTAACAGTCATTAGATGACAGGGTCATTTCTGCCAGCTAAATTTAAAACTAGAATAATGGCTATAATTAGAAACAATTTAAAGAAGTGGGATAAAGCCTGGGAATGTAACTTTGTAAAAGAAGAACGATACATTCTAACAGATGATGATGAATTCAACAACACTAGACTGCACCACAGCATAAGAAAAAAGGTTCTGGAAAATTAAAAAAGATGATTAAAAAGGGGGTTGATGGAGTAGAAGACAGGAATAACATCATTCCCATTATCTGGATTTCTTTTCCCTAATTGCTACTGTTAAATCATAATGTAATCCTGGGCCCCGGGTTGAGTTTAAAAAATGTACAAGAATGTATCAGAGGTTTCAATGGCAAGCTCTGAACACAATTTACCAGCATTCATTATTCAGAAAATAATCAAGGCCATTTACCATTACTGAAGATGCTTTAAAAAGCTGTTTTTTTTACAAACATCAGAGAGGAAAATTTACTGCTGAATACATAATATGAAATACAACAGTATGTGAATTAGAGAACTATTAACATGATCATTTATATAAATTAACTTAGGGTTTGCATACAAATGCAGTAAATACATAGAAAGTCCATCCATCCATTGCCTGTAGCCACTTATCCTGTTCAGTGTCACAGTGGGTCTTTGGGCACCACATGCTATATTCACACCGACAGGCAGTCTGGTAACTCCAATGAACCTCAGCATGTTTTTGGACTGCGGGGGGGATACCGGAGTTCACCATAGGAAACCCCACACAAGTGAAGCCATGGCAGTGCTCAAGCCCTGATCCCAGAGGTGGGAGGCATGTGCTAACCACTGCACCACCCTGCCCCCCCCCCTTCTTTGGAAAGTTTTTCACTTAAATGTTGTCATTCACAAGATCATATTACTGAAATGACTGAAATGGTTTCAAAGTTTTAGTTATCACATATACATAATCCTATTTAGTACAATATGCAGTGAAATGTGTCATTACCTAGCCCCAGACTGTGAATATATATTTTTTCTATACGTGTTCATTACCTTTAGTCTTACCATTTTTATATTTGTCTTTAGTTTGCGAAACCTTACTGCACAGCCTCAGGACCAAATCAGGGTTCATTTCACTACACGTTGTACTTGTACTGTAATTGTGTATGTGACAAATAAAGAGTCTTGAATCTTGATTCTTGAACAGGGGACAAATGTATAAGGGAACTAAGCATAAAGAGACAAGACATAGGACATTAAAGAATAATCATACATATCCATAGTGTGCAATTGGGAGTAAAGTGGCATTTAGGGCAAAGATCTACGAAAAAATACTGTAAGTATTTACAGTATTGTGCAAAAGCCTTGTGAACAGGCAGTGAAAGAAGTTGATGTTTCAATGATCTTCATGTTGGTGTAAATCTATGACATTAAGTCTGTCAAAAACTGTGTGAGCTTAGCCATTTTAAAACCCCTTCTATTATTCACACTTACCATTCAATAAACAAATATATTAGACACAGTGATAAATATTTATTAAATATTTATAGGCATGTTTATTATGCATTATGAATGTTCTATGAAGTTCTCATCTATAATGCACTATAAATACCTTCATAATGCCTTATAATAGCATATACTGGCCAGGTGGTGTTAGCATAAAGCTTGTCATGCGCTCAGTTAAGGATATCAGCTAAATGTTGGTGTACAGCAGTGGAGAGGCCTGCTAACGTGTGCTTAAACAGCTGTGCAAATAAAGGGCCTGCGCAGTGACATAGCAGCTAGAAAGGGGGTTGGCATGGAGTCAGTTGCCTCCCGCATGATTGCTCAGTAAGGCCTGGTTTGAGGAATCTAAGTGTATGTTTGTATTAGTGTTGATAATAACACTTGCTGGTATGATTACCCGTAGGAGGAGCTGGTGTCGCTGAATGCCCGCATACAGTATGCAAACATACTATCAAACATCAGTCCTTTATCTGATCTGCATGCTACAAACACTCACATTGGCCTAACGTTGCTGTGTAGATTTATAATACTAGCTATAGATATTGTGTCTGTAGCCATATTAATTGTATTGGACGCTAGCCAAGATAGCTCATTTGTATTTGTCTTTTTTAAAAAATATTTTTTCAAAATTTTATCAGTTATTTCCTACATTAGATAATTGATTTTTATGAATTTCCTATAACAGAACAGACAGTGAAGCAAACTTAAATACAAATTGGAACAAGCATCTGTCTGTCTGTATTTCCCACAAAACCTGTTTTCCTGCTCTGTCATGCATTCTCACCCATGAACGTGTTTTTCAAAAAGGACCGACTGTTGCATATATATACAGAAGGAATTTGTTTCACTTCACACAGGTCTGACAATGCATTCCGCAATGAAGAATACTAATTTGAAAATTATTTAAAAATAAATGAGTAAATAAAACTCTTGGCTTTTAACATGTATTACAATAACTGCTGTTTATGTCAGAGTCCCTCTGGCCCCCACATCATTAGTTCTAGACTTGGCCCCCTGCAGGACAAATGAAAAGCTATTGATGCAGCCACCCGGCTGTGAGATGTCAGGGAGGCTTAATCAGCTGTGCTGCTTTGCTAATGAAGAACCATTTGCTTTGTCATCTTTGTAGTGAGGTCCCCAGATTGTACGGCATGATAAAAAGCTCAAGAGAAGAAGAACAAGGCTCATTTAAGACGATTCTCCCACTCAAACCTGTGACCCTGACTAGGATAAATGGTCAGAAAATGGATGGATGGACTCCCACTCTGAAACACATCCATTCTTATGTCAATTTGCTGTGATTCAATGACCAATAGAGGGAAAATTACCCACATTCCAAATCAGTAGAATGAATCTAATGACAACCATTCATCTTTTTTAACACTTATACTGGTCAGAATTGCAGGCCAGGACACACCCTGTATGGGATGCCAGTCCATCACAGGGCACATATGCAATAATTCACAACAGGCAGTTTAGAGATGCCAGTTAGCTGAGAAATCTGTAATATATAGTATAGGAAAAATGCCTGCAGAACATGCAAACATCACAGATTTGGGATTATAATCCCCAAACCCAGAGGTGTGAGACAGTGCTGACCACTAAACCACCATGCCAGCCATCAAACAGTGCAAAAAAAAACAATAATTTTAGAACAGAACACCTTTATTGTCATTGTACATAAGTACAAAGAAATTCATTTTGCAACTCCCTGAGTGATAATTCCAAAAAAAGAGCAGACAGAAATGAACGTAAGTATAAAGGAACAGAATTAAAGCTGCCTTCCATTTCAACTCGTAACTTGGAAATTCCGAGTTCCTAGTCGAAAGTTTCAACTGGAACGCCCCCTCAAGTCGGAATTCCTATTCGAAAGTCGGAGGAATTTACATAACCCCGACCCCAGAATTAAAGATTCTGCGTCGTTTATCAACAGAAGTCTAAGCTGTCGTTTTATACTGTTTATTAGCACTTACCTCTTATTTGTGGTTCATTAAATCGCTCGTACACACAGTATTGTCTAACTGCTATGTGTGGATGTGTCGCTCCGGTGTTTTTATGTGTAAAATACTGCGTAATCTGTTATCGACTGATATTTCCAACAATGGGTATCAATCAACTGGGCTAAAACTGGGGCCAGCTTCAGAAAGCAGGATTTCATTCCTCGCTGGATAACTTTTCGGATTTAAGGTAGAGCGCGATTAACTTGGATATGACATCATTCTGAGCCCCGACTTCCAGCGTCTGAGGTAAATGGAACGTAGTTTAAGCCACATACATAATTAAGCCATACATACATAATTTCCAGCGCCAATCACTGGCAGCGAAATGGGTGGTTGTACAAAAGAGGTTAGTGCCTTTCAACTGGGCACCATATACTTTTGGCCATATAGTGTACATATATAATATACGTGATAATAATAATGAAAACCAAATAATAATATTATAATGAAAAGAATGATAGGATGCAGCCTCAGTGCCTGGGTTAGTGTGGTTATGACCTTAGGAAAGAATCTGTTTCTCAGTCTGCATGTGTTAGCATTAATAGTCTTGTAGTACTTTCCTGGTGGCAGTAGTGCAAAGAGATGGCGGCGGGGGTGTGATGCAAGTCTCATGGTGTTAGTGGCCCACAACAGGCAGGGAATGTGATAAATGCTCTCCAGGGCAGGTAGATGGTTTTGTATGATTTTCTGAGGGTTACTGACAACTTTCTACAGATCTTTTTTTGTGTCAGGAGAGGAGCAGCTTGAGTCCTACACCAAGATGCAGTACATCAGGACAGTCTGCAGAGCAGTAGTAGAAGGTCAGCAGCAGATTTTGGAGCTCATTGACTTTGAGGAGGATCCTCAGCTGGATAGTGCAGTTAGGTGTCCGCTGAGTGCATAAAAATTTGAAAGCAAGAACCTTCTCAATCAAGTCATTGTTGACGCTGACTGGAGTAAGGTGATTACAGTGCATTGCTGCACCCACTACACAACAAACCACCTCAGAACCTGAGTGCAGCCACGTGGCAGGTGATACCTCAGCACCACACTAGTCTGAATAGACCAGTGTGAGGTTTTTTTTTTTCTGGTGGCTAGAGTGCCAATCCTGCCACTAACCACCAAGGTATTCCCTGTAAGTTGGAGGACCTCCTTATAGGGCTGGATGTAGATTAGCATCATACCCATGACAAAGCAATTGCAAGTTAAGGGCCTTGCTCAAAGGCCCAACGGAGTAGAATCACTGTGGGAATTCACAGGATTTGAACCAGCAGCCTTCCAGTTGCTTGCACAGAGCCCTAGCCTCAGAGCCACCACTCCGTCCCTGGAATAAGCTCATCAATAATTTTTCTGAAGCTGATGATGAGCTCCTTAGTCTCAGTGCTGTTGAGTGCCTATTGTTTCATGAGAACCCTTTGAATACACTATACAGACAAAAGTGTCGGGATACACCTCTTAATCACTGAATTCAGTTGTTTCATTCAGATCCATTGCCACAGGTGTATAAAATCTAGCACCTAGCCATACAGTTAGGAAACAATGGGTCATTCTGAAGAGCTCAGTGAATTCAAGCACCGTACTGTCATAGGATACTACCTTTGCATTAAGTCAATTCATGAAATTTCTTCCCTGCTAGTATGTATTCCACGATCAACTGTAAGTGGTATTATTGCAAAGTGGAACCGTTTCGGAATATATGGGATACTAGCCTAAGTCTGAAGGTTATTAGCAAGAAAGTCGAGTATCCAGCTGCAAAAGGGCTGGCTGTGGCTTGGGTCAAGTAATTTTGAGACCATACTTTTTGGTATGATTGTGTTGAAAGCAGAGCTGTAGCCAATGAATAGCATTCTAATGCATCCCTCTGGTGTTTATGGTCTTTAAGGCCAGTGGAGATGGTATGCTCCGTCGATCTATTTGCCTGGTAGGCACATTGGTGTTAGTCCAGAGTTGCTGGGATGATAGCTTTTATATGTATTAGGACCAGGCGTGATGATGAGGATGAGGGCAACTGGATGAAAAATCTTCAAGTTACTGTCAGTTGTATGTTTTGACATTGGTACGATGATGGCTGACTTGAGACTTGTAGGGAGAGTGGTATGAGGTAGAGACAGATTGAAGATATAAGTTAACACCTTTGCCAGCTGGTCAATGCAGTTTCGGATAACCCGTAGTGGTATTCCATCTGGGCCTGCTGCTTTCCATGCATTCACAGCACGAAGAATGGGTGTTACTATGTGTCTGCATAATGTGCTCCATTGTTCGCCATTGGCAGGCCTTTCATTACATTGTCTCGGTTGCCTTTGTCAAAGGTAGTAAAACAGCTGTTTAATTCCTGTGCTAAAGAGGCATGTTTTCTTGGGGGAAGGGGAGATGTGAGCATTTCTGCTTTTAAAATTGGTGAAGGACTGGGTACTTACAAATGCACTTATAGGTTGGATGTCATCCATACTGAAATGGCAATCGACCCATTGCTTGTGGGTAACTTTTGATATCTCTAAGATTCTCTTTTCATTAAACCTGGGGGCACTGTATGCTTCAGTGTCTCCAGCCCTGTACACTACCTCGTGAGCTCTCAGGAGATTTCCGGACCTCATTAGTCATCCAATATGCAATAACATAGCATTATGCAAGAACTTGACAAAACGTAACAACTTTTCTTCACATAATGCAATGTTAGTACATAATCCGTTGTTGTCACACCATGTAACAGCACATTATATACTAACACTACATCATGTAATTATTTTTTTAAATGTAAATTTTCATTCATAAAATTTTGGTAAATTTAGGTCAATTTTCAGGGATGCATGTTGTAAAAGCTTTGTGACGCTAAGTTCTCCGTTACCTCTTACTTAAAATCATTCATTGATTAATGAGTGTTTCTCGAGACCCTTTGTAACTACAGTAGTTCGCAACCTCATCCAGAAATTTACGAGACCTTCACCTCTGCGCTGTCAATGCAGATAGCCACATCAGGGATTGTAGAGTGTAGCCAAGTCTGTATAAAAATCATGACACAGCAGTGCTGAGTAGACCCCTGCATGGAGATTCGCAGCCTTAAATCATCCATTTTGTTAGTCAGCGACCCCTCATTATTGACAAACATGCTAGGAAGTGGAGGCTTGTGGGGAGAACTGCTCAGCTTGGCTTGTATCCCAACCTGTTTGCCTCACTTTTTATTGACATCTTTTAAAAAGTCAATAACACTATCTGCTATGGTCTTATTCTAAGCATGCTTATACGCAGTCTTTACTGAAAACTGGGTGTCTTCACTTATTGCATGACTGCTAACATTAAAAAGGTGATGCCAATGAAAATGTACATATTGTAAAGCAATTAGGGAAAAAGAGATATTCTGCTAAATAGCTGACATCTGTTGGATACAGCAAACAAGCTAATCCTCCTTGATCCTCTGTTTCAACATGTATGACTTATGTGTAGGCAGAAGATTTACAAGTTGGTTGAAACAGATGTATCAGTTACTTGGAAGGAACTTGATTTGTCTGACATTGAAGGTTAGCAAAGATGTATGTCTAGATGCAAGTAATAACAGTGAAAAAGTTTGAAAGAGAGCAGATTCCCTGGCCACCCTGCATGATTTATAAATTGCACACTTTTGGTAAATTAAAAGACTCACCGTGCCCCTTGGGACTAGTAAAACACGGATGAACCTAATCACTCTGTCCATAATGTGGCTTAATTTTTTATGGTCTTTAACCCATTTGCAATACTGTACAAAAGCATACTACTGTCCGTTATTTGAGATAAAGGGACTTCACAAAAACGTGAGCAGTTTTTTGCAGTTGAAGAGAGTTAGTATTTCACCCCATATTTTACTGGAATGATTAAAAATTAAAAATGAATGCAAACACATATTAAAAAGAGGTGATAGATAAGTTTAACAAGAGGAGTAAGTATTACGCAGGAGAGTGACAGAAAGAGAGCAATGTGTAAAGTGGGGGTTTGGTCATACCCGGGATAATTTACCTTATATATTCTTTTCTTTCTCACTTCATTATGGTATTAAAACCATCGATCGCAGGGGTACCCAACCCTGATCGTGGTATGCCAGTATCCAGCAGGTTTTCTATCCTACCTGGTCTCTGATGAACCACACTTGTTCTCAGGCAGATAGTAATTCATCAGGTAGGACAGAAAACCTGCTGAATACCGGCACTCCAGGATCAAGGCTGCCCCTGACCTACTGTGAAAATAAAACATCCATTTCGGTCAGACAGAAAATATGATAACAAAATAACATACAGATGCTCCTCACTTTACGATGGTGCAACTTACGATATTACGACTTTACATTCAGTAGTCAACTTTGAATTTTAATTTATTCCTGGGCTAGCGATATGCCGTGCGATACTTTCTACTGATGCAGAGCGATGGCAACATACATGCAGCCACACTTCCAGTCTCTGTAGCGATTGTGAGCTTAAAGATCTTGTACAGTGTTTACCAATGTATCGTAAGGTGTTTAACCAGATTTTCCCAAGTCCATTATGTCAGAGTGTGTCATATCATAGTTATATTCAACTTACAATGAGTTAATCGGAATGTAACGCCATCATAAGCGGAGACGGGTCTGTAACCAGAGTCTGTACTAAATGCTGTTTAGTTAATGGCTGCTTTTCGTTACCGTGGTGATGCATCACTATTAGGTGGGAGTAAGTAGGGGGGTGTTTATGACAGTTTAAGAGCCTGTAATATAGCAGGGGAACAGTCTGTAGCTCATAAATAGCCCCCTAGTTCCCCACAGATGTTCCTTCCCATGATTACTGTGGATTGTAATATAACAGAGTGTAACAAAGCATTCTCCAAACCTGAAATAAAGTGATTTTACACACCCTGACTTGACACATTCAAGCCTTATCAGTGACAAAATTCCCTTATTCTAAGTCCATCTAATTCAAGTGTCTATGAGTCTTCATGGCTTTGTTTCATTATTTCATCTCAAACTGTGTCAATATAACAACTAATAGGAAACAAACTTTTATTCCATTTCCAACCATTTACATCAGTGCTGCCCATTAAGTAAAATAGGAAAATAGCAAAGACAGAAAAGTTGCATATGTATGAGGCACAGCATGCAGTTCTCATATAAAAAAGATTTCTGAAAAGAAGGAAATAGACCTTAAAGACCTGTATTTGCATTATCCTGCATAATTGAATCTCTGGAAAATGCAGTAGGAATTAATATTAATCCTTCCCTCCGGCACAATGTACTGTTTTGCTTCTGTGCCTGCAGTCAATAGATAGGTCTTGCTGGGAGAACAATCAGGCTTTTTTTTACCGTGTGGCTGTTTCTTGAAGATTGCTTTACAGAGTACGCTCATGTTTGCTGCCTCATGTTCAGGGACAGATGTGGCTCGTTTGTATATTTCATTTGGAAAGTTTTATGTTCCATTTCTTGTTTCATTTAAATACTTTTAAAGGTTCTTGACAATTACAGATGAGATAAGGAACTGACACACTTGTGACCTTGCCAGCACACAATCTTGTTCCATGTTCCCATCAGATATCACATCAGTGTTGTCTGTTATCAGTATCAAAAATAAGATACTAAGAAACTACAAACAAATTGAGCGTGTGAGTCAAAATGCATCTGATAAAATGTGACATGACATGTGCTGTATTGTTAAGGTCAGGTTTCTAGAAACTGGTTAGAGACGGTCTTACAACATGTAACTAACATGTAAGAGCAAAATAAATTTCAGTAATAATCAAAAACACGTGACCATAAAACAAACACAGATAAAATAAAATATTAAAATTGCTTTACTGTTAAAGTAACCCTACATTCATATGCAGTATATTGTGAATATTTTGTGGAAATTTTCAGTTTTTTTATGTTAGTACTCTATACTCAATAACTGAATACCTTGTAAGTCGGTGGATTTTTTTATGCATCGTTCAGTTGCGTAATTTTTCCGCGAACCATTTCATCACTTACATAATTATAATTGCCTTTAGCAGCTTAGTTTTAATTATTAAGTCAGCTCTGTAGGGAAGTTAACGAGAATTTATCAGACCTGTTGGATTTAATTAATAATCTCTTCGAAGCGGAAAATGAATTTTCTTGCACGTCCAATGTAGGACTAACAAAAAGTTATCAACATTCAATATCATTTCTTTATATCCTTTCACCGTAACAAGTTATTTTTAAATATAGAATTTCCGATTCTGAGCTTTAGTAACTGAAATATAATTCATAAACAAACAGGAATACCAAGTATTTTGTTAGAAGGTCTATGCCAGATCTTTTATAGTGTTAAAATAATATTCTAAATCAAATGATGAGTAAGGCATTCTTTTTTTCCTCTGTGAGCAGAGAATAGAAAGACAAGGGGTTCTGGGATTTTACAAACCCACGTCTATTCATGTTTTATCTCTCCTTGTACAATATTAATGGAGAGAGATGTGTTAAACACCATCTTCATCTTTCAGGTTACCTAGGCTCAATGCCCTGAATGACTGCAAGGCATTTTGACCGTCTGTTGAGTTTGGCTCCAAAGTGGACCATGTTATACATTGCAATCCATAAACAACACATTTAAATGATTAACTATTAACTAGCCACTGGATGGCACTGTGCACCCTCAATGGACTGAAAGAAAAAAAAAACACATTGTGGAATCTGAGATGCGAGAAACATTTCTGCACTCACTTTATCTTGATGAATATTGTAAAATTTCTATGACACTGACTTTCAAATTTACAATTCAGGTGTCTATATTTTGGACACATTGCTTAAAACACCTTAATTCACCCAATTTTGCCTACACTGGTGACAGACCACACAGCTTGGTGAGATCTCTACAGCTTACCCCACACCTACTTCTGAGATTAAGAATCCAAAACACATTAAGCTCAGTTAAGGAGGACAGATTGTGCCATTATACTCATTTGATAATCATCCAACCCACCCAAGGGTGTGTTTCCCAATTAGTGGGCATTGCTGGAGATTATAAGCACAAAAAGTATAGGACTTTCTTGTCTTTCATCCAGTGGACCAATGTGTGAAGAATTGTTATTTCCATTTTTTGCTTGATTGAGCTGTCAGATGAATAATTAGCGAGACTCCAATTAAGTTACAAAGAGTCTCTGTAAGATGTTCACAAGCGCTATAATCTGGTACAAAGTTTTGCACAATTCTTTCTTAGTGTTACAAGAAGGACTTGTAATTTTTCCCAGTACTACTTCTGTAATCTGGAATACCGTACATGAGAAGGGCGTCTAAATACCAATTTCCACCTGCTTTTAGTCAGCAGCAGTTTCACGAAACATTTCACTCCCTTTCTTCAGATATCCATGACATATCCCTGTCAATCAAATCACATGACTATCTCATGCCAGTTGCCTTCTTTCTGATTGGCTTTAGTTTCCTGCCTAGCAGAATTGTTAGTGTTTAATTAATGCCATTGATTTTTCTAAGCATCAACAGAAAGATGTGACTACCCAGCTGTGGTGTTTGCATTTGTTCTTCTGAAGTGCCAGAAATTCCAAAAGTGCAGGTCAGAGTCATCCTTTGATAGAATAAGTGAACTCTTCCTTGCTCTACCAATTGTTATTATTTCATTGTTGTTCCACTGGTATTCCTTGTAAATCTAAGCTCCATATTGCCATTCATTGCACACCACTTAGGGTAGTTGTTATCCTGTCACTCTACCAAAGTGTAACAAAAGATGGGAGAGTGAATTATCCATCTGAGGATGTGCATATCTCAGTGGCAGTCTTCAGTGGACAGACACACTGGCCTGTTCTGTGGGCCAGTACCAAAATGGTAAACAAACAAAAGAGTTCTTCTCTACCAAATACTTCAACATTAAAAGAAAAACTACATTTTTAATGCTACCAAAACAGTGACCATCTCAAGTTTATTCAAACCATATTTAGTGTATATTGGTTTACTGCAAATGGGGGAAATCAAATTGAGCTAAGTTATTTTTTGTGGGATGCTTAATTTGGTGTGTGGCAGAGATGCTCATTTGCCAGCTTGATTTTCACTATGGTAATTAATCAAAGTAATTTATAAGTTAATTGACTCATTAGAACTGGCTCCTTCTAGAATCAGGTGTTGCCGCAGTTCTGTTTGCCCAGGAAATTGGTGTAAACTGTGATTCCTCCCAGGATTCTTCCAAGAGTCTCGGTAATAATCCACCATGCAAGGAGTATTAATCTTCCAGTGTGATCCGTCTGAATTTGTGAGGCTTGGGGGAAGAATTATGGGCTCTGTTAACTTGCATGGATGGGCTCTCTGGCAGAGTTGAATGCTATCTGACTAGGACACACCATCCATCTAAACACACAAAAACTTTTACCTCACACATCTGACATGCTCAGTCTTCTTTGGTTCTTTCCTCGACTCTCTCGTTGATGTTTTAGTGAGGTTTCCTTTAAGGAGTCTCTTTCCTTCTCTTACTCTGTGTAACTGTAAGCACCAACATCTATCCACCTGTCTCACCTAGGAATTTTCATCACAGAAAGAAAAAAATAAATATTAATCTTGAGGCGATGCTGTAATGTGTTTATTTGTTTGCACTCTTTCAGAAACTAGCTATCAGGACGCATACACCTCCCCTAGACCCTTATCCGGTTATTTTTTTATTTCGCTGATGTTACTTATAATATATCTCAGGAATACAAACACAAATATTAATACTCATACGAATAATCAGAAGTTTTGTAGCATCAATCTATTTGTAGATTTTGCTGATCTGAAACACAAATGTGCTTGTGATGTGCTACCATTTACTTAAAACGACTCAGAACACCAAAACACATCCACAGTCACATACACAGTCGCTTATAAATTCCCATCACAATCCTATCATTCGTAAGTGTTACTGTCCACAGCCCGCACCATTGCCACTTTAAACAAAATTAGAGTTGTTATTATTCACCTTTCAGTTTAAATCTAGAAACCAGATAGAAGGAAATTACAGGCAGAACTGATGCACGGCCCCGAATTGTTCCTGTGAATAGATACCCGGGACTGAAAGGGAAGGAATCTGTGAAGAAATGATAGCAGGAAATATATTTCTAACAGGTTATGTAAATCACTTAGTTTATCCTAACATGTACTTTCTCAATGTGTTTATTCTAAATAGCTAAAGCAATCTTGGGGCTCATTTATTTCACTCGTCCCTATAGGCATAACAGCAATAACTGTTCTCAGTGTTCAGCTGCTAAATCCCCCCCCCCAAATAAAAACACCCTAAGGCTGTGAAATCATGCACTCTAAACTCCCTTAATAAAACATAGATTCTCCACCCCGTGTACCCTGTGGCGACCTTGCCATTAAAAGTTGATGAGATGGGTGGGTCAGATGTACAATCTAGAGGGAAGCCGACTCTCTTCCCAGTCACCTATGGAGCATTTTGGACAATCCATGCTTCTACGTTACAATCAGAGTCTTTATTGCTTTTTTTGTTTACTGCGAATGGCTGTTTTTCACCTATATTACCCTTTTTATCTACAATCACTCAACACAGCGATACAGATGTACCCAGCTCACAGGGAAAGTTCCCAGAGCTGTCGCCAACGTTACTTGAAGGTCTAATCAAAGTTGCCAGAGAACGTTCTTATTGTAACATTAATGGAATGTCACTTCCACATTTTACATTTTAACTAAGGCTATGTCAATGTCAGCACAAAAACACTTGAAACATATTGTTTTATAATAAGGCATTAAAGTACTTTAAGTTTATACTGCTAACGAGCCTTGATCCCATACCGTTAGAGGTAATAAGTCACAGTGATATCTGCTGCCCTAAGCCCTTTGCTTGGGTTTTTATTCAATGTATTAGTAGTTGTAGTAATGGGATAAGGTTCTGGGAACATCAGGAAAAGTGGACACTTTGAACGTTGCCAAACCTTAATCCTATCCTTCCATAAACGGAACTAGAACAAAAAATTGTTAGCAGGGCAAGTGCTACATTCTGTGTTCACCGTACTCGAGATAGAAATGTGTTGGATCTAAAACTCTATTAAATGCATAATTTATTGACTCACTGCATCAGATAACATGCATATGCTGATGAGGGCAAGGTGCCATTATAAGGAGTAATAAATCTCATCAGTGAGTATTGAATGAAATAAAATTCCTGGTGCTGGGAACGTGCTGCAATTGCATGGTAATGCAATTAAAGAAAGTCCCCATGACAGGTGGGTATGCTGTGGGGTAGACTGACCCTGACAGTCTTCACCGAAAAACGAAATGAGGAACATTTGATTTCAAACCATGGCTGCATATCTTGCCTTTGTTACAGAGTGCAAAGTGTAACCCAGTTGTGTGTGTGTGTGTTGAATCAGAAATAAAAGATTAGCAGTGACAGGTGCCATTTATTGGTCAGCACAGGACAGAAATGGATGTGAGGTACATATAAATTTGGGTATGGGCCATAAAAAATGGACATATTAGCAAAGTGCTTGATGGATACAAGTTGAAACTGACAATTTGGATTGAAAAATTGAAAATCTAATCACATTTCTTTGTCTAATGGAATCAGAACCATCCTGGGATACTAATGGCATGTTTGCTCCAGCTTATAAAACATTTAATAGTCACGATGCAGAGAAGATGCAGAGAGCAATTAAAGAGAGCTGTATTACGATAAATGGTTTATTAAATGATCGCCCAGCAGTTAACGGCACGATTCAAAACTGATTCCTTTTTGTTTCTTCTCCTTACAAACCAAACAAAATTCAACCGTACGCCCCTGAACTTGTTATACATCCGCACATATTTGTTTAGCGTGTCAATCTGTCAATTTCTTCCCAAAGGAAATAATAAAATCCAGTTATGCTTATACCTCATGGAAAGAACACTCAGGAATTGAAATAGTTTCACATGGTTACGCTATATTGCCTAAATTTAGTCAAAGAAACTTAAACTCCAGCTGTCCCCAAGACAATAAAATTTTGCATTGTTTGCAGGCTGTAAACCATTCAAAAACCTGGAAAGTTTGCTTCAACCATGCAGTAGAGGCCAATGAATTAATTATGCATAAAACCCCAGGCAATGAGTATAGAATTTATTGCAACTAAAATAGTTTTTTATTTGTCTTCCCTGTACTTGAATAACTCAGCAGTTATAATGGTAGTGTTTTAGGATAATTTATAACAGACAGTGTTGGGCAAGCTACTTGTAAAGTGTAGTGAGCTAAGCTATCAGTTACTCAACAATAAATTAAGCTTCACTACA
>JAODKC010000064.1:9665346-9690949 GCA_026777985.1 Mormyrops attenuatus
AGCAGGAAGACTATTCCATACTCCAACTACACACTGTGTGAAGAAGTGCTTCCTCAAGTTCATTTTAAAATGTTCTCACACTTATTTCCACTTATGGCCATGAGTTCTAGTATTTAAACTAATATTTTAGCTAAGGTATTAACCTTATAGAAAAATGGTGTTGAGGGAATGAAGTAATACATATAGTATCAAATATTGCAACGACCAAGAGAAGTGTTCAACATCTCCAAATTTTCTCAAATTTTAGACTCTTCAAAATAACCTTGTTTTGCTTCGATGACAGCATTGCAGACTCCTGGCGTTCTCTCAACCAGCTTCCAGATGCAGCCACCTGGAATGCTTCTCCAACAGTCTTGAAGGAGTTTCCACAGGTTTTTTGGCACAAGTCGGCTCCCTTGCTCTTCCTGTTTGATCAAACTCATCCCAAAGCATCTGTGTAGGCTTTAGGTGGGGGGACTGTGGGGGGCAGGTCATCTGTCACAACATTCCATCTCTTTACTTGTTCACAAGATAATACAGTACTTACATAACCTCGAAGTGCACTTGGGGTTGTATCTTACTCGAAAGCAAATGATTTTCAGTAGGTGTGCCCAGACTTTTGACTGGTACTGTGTGTGTGTGTGTGTGTGTGTGTAAATATATATATATACTGAAACCTGTAACAGTGAAGCAGAGCTCTTGAGAATCACCACATCATATCTTTTTATTTATTTTAGTAGTTTTGTCTTTTTGTTCTTGTTAAGTAAAAGAAAAGGATTGTCCCCAATAAAAAAAATTATTCAGTCAAGACTGCAGTAAGCCTGGAGCATATAATATGTCTTGCAAAATATTCCGACTGATGACAAAATCACACGTTTTACTTGATTTTTTATACCATATTAGTGTAATTTTTCCCATTTTAACTCGCCATCTGTTCAAGCTGCCCCAGTTTGATTAGAGATGGCTTGTGGATTCAGTTTTCCGGTCTGGTCACAGATTCCCAGCTTAGATCTTCACTTTCACAGGACAGTCTAGGACACTGTAGGACACCACTTTTCTTCTTCTGAAGCCACTCCAGAACGACTTCAACCTTGTGTTGAGGATCATTGGGTTGATGAAAGATGAACTTTCTCGGACGTTTTAAGTATTTATCAGGATGAAAGAAGTATTTATGCAGTATTTGTATGTATTCAACACTGTCCATATATATTTTGCCTTTATTTTGCTGAATTGCTCAGGGGCTTTTTCACCAACTCTTTTATAAAGGTTTTCTTAAGCAATAGCTTCCTTTTTGCCATCACCCTAACCGTGACGATAAGACTAATACTGATACTTTATTTGCAATTTACAATTACAATTACAAGTATAAATAAAGGTACATTAGAATGCTTCTTTTCACATATCCCATCATGCTCTCCTTTTGAGACACACACACATATGTACAGCTTGGCGTCTGAGTGCAGGGTCAGGCGTTTGTCCGACGGCCCAGAGCAAATGGGCATTTTAACCCAGGTTGTAGCAATGCTTGACTGATGCAAATTCTCTCCCATTGCCGCTATTCAATTCTGCAACTCCTTCAAGGTTGCTGTTGGTCTCAGAGCAGTATCTTTTTCCACTTTCCTTCTTGCTAACGTGATCAGTTTGAGGGATGGCCTGATTTAAGGCAGTGTCTGTGTTGTTTGATGCTTATTCCATTTCTTGATAATGGAGGTGAATTGTGTTCACAGGAAGGTTTTTTCTGCCCTTATACTAATCTGTGGCTTGTGATACTTCATAGACTTCATGGTGCCTTCACTTCAGATTTCATTATCTGACTAAAAGACTTTGAAAGAGACTGTCTATTGTGAGTCATTATTATTGCATACAAGCAATGGCCACTCAACTCATTAGGTGGCTTGGTAAGGTTATTTTTGTGCACCTAACTCAAGGTTTGCTACAATTCAAAGGTGAAAAGAGTGCAAAATATGTTTTTCATTTCTTACACAAACTATTTTCTGATGTGAAAGTCATGTTGATTTAAAGGAATTATTTGAGCATTATTATGAATCTAAACTCCATATACTCAGAGCTGAGGTGGAAATTGAACAGCCCTACAGGTGTGAGGCTACAGTGCAATGCACTGTTTCACCCTGTCATCACATTCAAAGCTGTGAAAGGTTCTTCTAGAAGAAGATGCTTGGTTTGTCTCATTGTGAAAGTGACACCTTGGTATGTTACCAACAATGATGTTTATGACATTTTATTAATTAAAATGTGAAATTCAATGAAGTATTTGTCCTCAGCATCTACATGTCTTTGCTTCGCACAGATGTCATTGATGTGTTATACACAATTTAAATACATTATTCTTCATGCTCCCATTATCTTATAGTAATCATGCAGATAAAAATATGGTTTTGTGACTAAATTAAGGTTTAAGACACAAGCAGCTTTTGCTATGGGTGAGCTCATGTTTATAGTCCTTTTTCAAGCACAATAGAGTGAGGTTTTATTTGCAGAATTACAATCCAAAACTCCTGGAGAAAAAGAGGTCATAAGGCAGGTACAGGTAGACAATGAAAACCAAATGCAATTCTTGATCCAAATCCATATTCCAAACACATGCAGATGACAAAGAGCCAGAAACTGAGAAGAACAAAGACAAGTCATGCACAAGAAGAGGGCAGCCACAAAAGAAGCATGCAGTATGGTTAAACACATGATACTTCACGTTCACTGACAATGAGGTTCTATTGATCTATACCAGTGAACCTGAAATTAACCCGTATATTTAAGAGTGATGCACACAAAAAGGTGACAGTAGATCATTATAGAAAAGAGAAAAATAAAACATTGCACTCCAAAATTACAATGACAGAACAGTGTAGACTGTAAGGGTGCGTGCTTTCCCATTACGGGTGGGCACGTCCTTGTGTGTCTCTGTACTTTGGGGAAGGTATGAGGGGTCTACGGGGGATGAAAAAGAAAAGGATGCAAGAAAAAAATGGATATAAGGGAGGTATGAATGACAGAGAAGAGAAGGAGAGGCAAAAAGAAAGTTCTAAAAAAGAACCACCAGTTTATGGCTGAATGATGTTCTGCTTGATTCAGGCATGATAATTGATGTTTGCAAGCACCATTTATAGTACATAATGTTATCAAGTTAATGTGTTTTAGGAACTCACTCAAGTTCCATAATTTGCCTGGAATCACAGGCTTAACATTTCAGTTAAATTTAAATGCAGTGACATCACAATTATGCAGAGGTCTGATTCGGAATATGCTAGAATTTAATGACACCTCTAATGTCAAAGCTGTAAAAACTTTTATGCAAAGCCAAGTTAAATCTGCCCATGGATTTCATCTGGATGAACAGATATAATTTTTACACTCCAGGCAACATGTTGGTACTTGGTATAATGATTTCATTTCTAGATATGTACTAGCTATCAAATGTTAACAAACTGGCTGTTAGGGAATTTAGGTACAAAAGATAAACTGATGCATTCAATTAAACATCAACACAAACAAACAAACAAAACATATTACAGGTCATTTCATTATCATACATAGATGTTTTACTGAAATTTATGAATAAACATATTGAACTGTATTTTAAAAATTTGGGGTATATTGAATGTTACATTTGCAAAACAAAACATTATAAAGATGTTTTCTGAGATATGTGTACAGTATACTGTAAAACCTGTGACCCTGACTGCAATGCATGAGTGGAAGATGGATGGGTGGATAGACAGATGGATGGGTGGATAGATGGATAGATGGATGGGTGCATAGACAGATGGATGGGTGGATAGATGGATAGATGGATGGGTGGATAGACAGATGGATGGGTGGATAGATGGATAGATGGATGGGTGGATAGACAGATGTATGGATGGATGGATGGATGGATAGACAGATGGATTGATGTCTATATAACTACAAGCTGGGAAATAATCTACTGGCTTAAAACTTGGAATTGCATGGGTTGCCATGCATGAGATACCACAACCTTCTACAACTCTGTCTTCTTAACCTGAAAAAAGAAACCCTCAGTCTGAATTAGAGTGCACATATTAATGGAATTTAGAGTCACATGGTTGAATTATTTATTTAGTTTTTCTCCACATGAAAGCTGTACATATCGTCTTAACATTAAAAAAATCAGTAACGCTTTACACCTACAGATACATTATAAAGGCACTATGAGGGTGTAGTTCGTTTAAAGCGCCACCCAAAAATCTCTATCTGAATTACATACTGTAAAACTGCTGCTATTAAAATCAACCACGTAATATGTGAAATAATCAAACTAATGACTAATCAAATTTTCATGGATTTATGTTTGATATTTAATAGAGCCTTCTTTGAAAATTTTTTAAAGATAAATTCTCATAAGAAAAGCTTATGATTTAGAATTAAAGCAAAACAATATATCTATCAGTATATTTTTTTATTCAGAAACAAACAGAACCTAACACATAGAGACACCAGTACTTCTTTTATCTATCGATCCATTTTCCAAAAGCTTATCCAGTACAGGATGACAGGCAAATTCTTTTATTTTGTTTCTAGTTTCTAGAATCTTCCAAAGAACCTTCTTGAGGTTCTCTCTTCAGCCTCTCCAATGTTCTTCACTGTGAAGTCTTGCCAACGGCCAATGCCAAGGTGTCATGACTCGGACTCGAACATGGTGCTTACGGGTTAAAACATTAATTAGCCTTGACAGAGCAAGGTCTGCCACAGAACACCTCAACCCGGGCCGCAGGGAACCAGGGGCACTTGGGCCACTGAGTGCATGGACAGGTGAAGCAGAGGGCAGACTCAACAGCAAGGTACCTTGCGATGGATGCTAGTCCATTAGATGGGAAGTACAAAAATTATGGAAAATTTTGAAAAACCAATTCGCCTAACTGCATGTCTCTGGATTGCTGGAACAAAATGGATTACCTAAAGGGAACCCACTAGAACACAGAGGGAACATGCAAATTGGTGTAGGATACAAACTTCCACCCCTGAAAATGTGAGGTAACTGTGTCACCCTGTGAAGAATTTTGTGTAATTACAATGTTGCGCCTCAGGTTTTAAGGAATTTTTCTCATGGGACACCACAGTTAGTATAATCCTGCTCTGGAGAAAATTCACCCTGTTTTGAACAACATGCTAGCAAGTGAGCATTCAGATGGAATGAAAACTTGTACACACTGCAGTCCTCCAAGCGAAGTCTGTAACTTCTTAGTTGGTGGACTTGCACCATTGCATACTTATCAGCTCTTAAATAAGCAAAAAGTTTTTCAAATAAGACTAGCAAATACTCCATCCCTGATTGCAGGCTTATTTTCCACCCTACAGGAAAAGCATGTCCTCATTTTGCTAGGCTGCTTCCTTCAATGGGATCCCTGTCTTCTTTTAAGTCATCCTTTCAAAGACATTGTCAGCTGGGTAGAATAGAATTTTACTGCTAGCATTTTCTCATGATTAGGTGAAGGTCAAGACACAGAAGGCTTCAAGACAGCAGCGTACACTGGTTGAAATGGGTAATTTACATAGTCATACCCTTTTTACAAATTGAACTGCACCTATGAGATAAAATTGACCTCGGGAGGTCATAAAATTTGCAATTTTTGACCGCCATTATATATTTCTGATTTAAAGCATTCCATGTAAGTGTAATTTGACACAGAGCATTAAACTATGAAGATATAAGGTTGCATTTTAATATGATTTGGTGATGCCACTATGAATTTACTTGATTGATGATACATGCACCTATATGTAAGCCTTTCTTTAAAGTAATACACTGCAGCTTTTATGCAAAGTGGACGCCTGAGTCATGTATACAGGGAAGGGAAGACCCACAATGCAGCGTTTCTACAGGTGAAACCCCACACAGGGGGATTTATTCAGGAGGAGAGGACAAGCAATAATAACCAGACTACTGAGTACAGTACTGGGGAGCACTTATATACACGGGGAACCCTGGACCTAACACACAAAAGCTGGGAGCAATTAAATAGGGATAGGGACATGTGATCAGACTGGTAAACCCCAGGCGTGGCTCGTTCGGGCCATTCCCAGGAGGAGAACTGGGGGGCAAGGCTGGCTGGAGGAGCAGGGAGTGACAGCCTGTCCTTAAGATCAAGTATGGACAGCCATGGAAGGGATAAGGAATGTATGTGTGTTTGCGTTTGTGATCATCTGTTATTGGTTAAATCACTGCCGGAGTTCCATCATAGTGTGGCATTTTGCAGACACATTGTGAAGGTAAGGAGAATCAAGTGCTCTTTTATTAAGAACTCTTGAAAGGACTCGTTCATCCGCAAAGTGAGAACGAATCTTGCTCTAGCTATTACATAATGAGAAACAGCAGGGAGGTCTTACCTAAATCAGCGGGTTGCACACGCGGTGAGTATTGACAGGGGAGACAAAGACACAAGCGAGGGGCAGCCAAAGAACACACACTGACACAGGTAAGTGCACACGCGGCAATCGGAAACACAACATGACTATATACAATAATAAGAAACAGGGGCTGTGTACAGTAGCTACGGAGCACAACGGGGAATGTACATGAGCTTTTATACCTGGAAGCCAGCTTGCTGATCCAACAATAATAGGGAGCATTTTGGTTTGAGCTGCCAAGTCATGTGAGTTGAACTTCTCCGCCGAAACATTTATAACTGACATAGTGCATTAAATATCTTTATTTGTTAAAGAAACATAACTCCATTTGGGTATTTAACCTAAACCTTAGTTGTTTGTTTTTAATATATGAAATATGAAAACAATGACATACAGAAACTGGGAAGCAGAGATGACACAAAGGAGTTGCCTAAGGTTGTATACGGTGTACGACAAATGTTACAGAGGGCAGACTAGTAGAGGAACTAAAGTATCTGATGACTCCAGAAACCTTAACATAATCAACGACTATAATTGGCAGTCACACCTTGGTCATGCTAAATGTTCTAATTTTCTCTACGCAGTCAATGATTTATATTGGGGGTACACAAATCCTTGAAAGGTCTCAGAAGTTTGATGATACATATTTAAATGGGGACTGATTCACACTGAGAACAACAGGTGTTATCTGGAATAAAACATTAAGAGCCTGGGAGGTGATGGTGGGCTAGTGAATCATGCTGTGTGAGGGAAGAACAGGAACAGCAGCTAAAATGGGTTTAACAAAAGAAGCAGGGAAAAAAAAGCGATTTCAGCCAGGGTAAAACAGACTCACAACAAAATAGCCACAAGGTCATACAACACTTCCAGCTCTGTGGGGATCTCATGTCACACTCTGGTTTGGTTCATTAGGAAAAATTGTTAATTGAGTGTGGTGATGTTTCGTGACAAAAATGCATTGCTGTTTCTTGCAAATCTATATTGGCTACAAAGTGAAAACTATTCTATAGGTGGTCATATCACATACCCACCCCCAAAATCATTGCACGAAGCTTCATTCTGGCTGGTATGTGGCACATTGTGGCTGGCGGCTTCATCCTGACAGGCCAAGCACAATCTCTTGGTTCCGTCTTATGGATCTCTGTCCAAAGTGCTGCAACACATTCACAACCCAGGTACCAAGAACATCATGGCTGAGATCCTGCTGGATGGCTGCAGCATCTCCGTTTATCCACATCCTCCACCAGTGTGGTGGCCAAGGAGTCTCTGGAGACAAGGATGCAGGCCAGTGCCCCAAGGGACAGTGTTGTTTTTGAGTGCACCTTAGTCAAGTCTGAGTCAAGTCCGAGTCAAGTCCGAGTCCAACACAGGGGCAAGACTGAGACGAAACTCGAGCTGGACGGCTGAGTCCAAGTCAGAATCAGAAGTCCAATTCAAGACTTCTTTGTCTGAAAAGTTGCAGGTTTGCTTTCACTCCCAGCAGATCAATCACACCACTATTGAGTCCTTGTGGGCAGACTGGGGACAACTGTTGAATATGGTTAGTTGTTGAACAGACTTTTAACACATAAAAAAAAACGCCAGATCAAAGACGTGAATTCCATGCATACGCAATAACTCCCTTTCACATTAAAAAGCACAATTTTCTTGGTGTTTAAGTGCATTAAAAGTCCATTAACTGATCTGTGTTTGGGTGGTATTAACGTAAAACTGTTACTGGGTATATTCATTTCTGCGATTTCATCAGCAAAATTGACCGTGAATGATTTGCAAATTTTATTGCCAAGATTTCAAAACACCGGAACAGCATTGCTTTTGAAAATACCAGGATAGTGTCTGGATGGTATATGAAATGGTATGAAAAATTAGATACCACCCAAGCACTTGATTCAGTTGTCCCCAGTCTCTCCCTAAACCTTTACACATAACCGCTCCAGGGAAGCTGATTGTCTACGACGTATAAGAATAAGAATTTCAGATGTGGGTGTTAATTAACTACAATCATAATTATTATTAGGCTTTAAGACGATGGTTAGGCAGCTGGATTGCTATTGATAAATTACTATGTAAAATGAGTTTTGGCTGGTCGTTTGTCCAGTCGTTGCCTCACAACGAACCGTGTTTGCTAGCCTTTGCCTATGTACCTCTCCTTATGTTTCCTTTCCAAACGTTGATTGAAATCGGAAGTCGTGCCAGTCGCCTCAGTTATCGATGCTTTGCAATATTTGCATTCTGCACTGTGCTCCTTTTTACCTGATGTCTTGCACAGAAACTCTTATGGTTTATATATGCAAACTGGGTAATTGCTGACTT
Source organism: Mormyrops attenuatus (assembly GCA_026777985.1). Classification (NCBI taxonomy): domain Eukaryota; kingdom Metazoa; phylum Chordata; class Actinopteri; order Osteoglossiformes; family Mormyridae; genus Mormyrops; species Mormyrops attenuatus. The sequence goes on from JAODKC010000064.1 coordinate 9,674,023, forward strand.
GGCAGACGTGATGAGAGGCATGAGTGGGTGCTTGGGCAATGTCTGAGAACCACTGAAGCCAATACATTAGTAATGGGGATGGGGGCAGGGCAGTAAAGCTGTGTTCAGGGTGCAGACATACGCTATGGACTGAAATGGATTGTTTGTGTCCAAGTTAAATCTGAGTATAAATTCACCCAAATGTGTCCAGGTCCATTTTTGTATGGACTCCAGATCAGACTCGAGTCTGAGTCCGGACTTGAGTACCACAATTCTGTCAAAGGACACTATACAAAAGGGCAGTTATGGGGGTGGTGAGTTGCTCAGCAGCCTAAGCCTCTGTGCCTGTGATCAGAAAATCGCTGGTTTGGGCCTCCGCAGAATAGTCACATGCCTGTGGAGCCTTAAGCAAGGCCCTTGACTCGCAGCTCTGGGGCACCATGTGTGGTTGACCCTTCGCTGTCACCCACAAGCTTGCTCTCACCTGCATGTGTGTCTCATGGAGAGCTAGATGGGGTAGGTGAAGAAAAGCACTCCAGTGTACCTGTACATGTACAAACAGCAAGTATGGGATCATTTTATTTCATTATCCTGGTTTGGTCGGTTAGACGACTTTCAAGGTACATATGACTGTAAAAACAACAACTGGAGTTATTTATTGCAGCTGAGCATATCATATTTTTTCTCCTAAATTACTCCTATATTGCGCTATGAAAAGAACCTTCCATATTCCTGCACATTTCTATTAGGCTTGTCAACAATATGGTGACATTTTACCAATATGTGATTTGGCCAGTTTCAAACTAAACCACACATATCACACTATATTTGATAGTGCACATGTTCAGCAAAGGGCAGTAACTGAGGTAATGGCCAGCAGGAAGCCCAGATCCTGGCCTGTTTCCAAGGACAGCACACCCCATGCATCATTTGACTTTTTAAAGACTGCTTTTTAAAAAGAACGGGCATTTTTTTTCATAGATGAGAGCTTTTTGTTGTACAGGAACTTGCTTTTACTGTTGGCAGTGAAATAACATATTACCTTGCCTTTACAGATTGTCTTAGTATTCTAATATGATACAATTCGATTACAATGAGAAATGACAGTTTATGGAATTAAGGAGAAATTCTATTAGGTTAGTGTTGTCAATGGCTATAACATTCATTGAGCTGTACTGCGTAACACGCAGATCAGTGATACATAAAAATAAAAGAAGTGTATTAACAATAGCTATTGCAGTGAATTTTAATTAATGGAAGGAGAACTCCAGTGTGCCCTTCTTAATCATGCCCACTGTCAGAAAATGGATTTTCATGCAGTACTTCTTTTTACAATAATGCAATTTAATGACAGTTCTTGAATATGCCAGGAAATAGAAGAATTTTAAACAGCTGTAGTTAAATTACTTATTTGAAGAAGAAAGTAATGGGGTTACTTATTCTTGGTACTCATATCTATTGGGTGTTAAAATGTACAATTATGTTTCTTTTAGAGCACATTCTGTTTCTTTTATTGATAAATATATTGAAACTAAGAAGAATTGGTTCTGCTACAGGCAATGAAAGATAGCTGTGTCATTAGGAGAATTATAAATGCTCATTTAACTTATTGCAGCCGTTCTATGGTGATTGTGTAATCCTGAGCAGTCATATTTTTGGATTTCTGCTATTTATAATTGTCTGTGTGATGCCATTCAGACTAGTGGCTTTAGGCAAAAGGTTGATGTGCTGAGAGCTCATAGCATAACTACAATAATTCTGAGGGTGGGTTTTGCCACTCTGCTTTCCCCCCACAGTCTAACAACATGCTAAGGTGCACTGAAATTGCCAAACAGCCCATTGGTGTCCATGTGTATGTAATATGAGTGTACGCTGTGATCTGGGGTTGTTCTCTGCCTTGCACCCATGGCCCAGCGACCCTGACAAGCGTCTTCAGAAGATGGATGGATGGATGGGTTTTGCCTATTAACACACTCTACAGGACACACTCAGAGACACTGCCTTTGCCTTGGAGTGCTCTTGGAGTATGATCACTCCAGATTCTCCTCTACTGAGATCGACCCCTGTATATGACACAACATTAAAAAAAATGTGGTAAATTTTTCTATAAATTCCATGCAAGGCCAGATTATGGACTGGGCGAGTTCCCCCATGCCTCAGACTGGAGGGGGCCTTGACGCAGCAGAGGCAGCAATGTTTATATCGAAAACAAAACAGTAGCATTGTCTTCATGTTTAGTATGAATTAAGCCCCGGGGCCTGAGGCCCTCTGTAAATACAGTGTGAGCTGAGCACCAAGGCTACCTGGGGCCCTCACTATATACAGCACAATAGACAGCCATAGCCCCCAGAGCCCTCTGTATATACAGCACGAGTTGATAACCCTGATGTCTATAAGGCCGTCTGTATATACAGCACGAGTTAATAACCCTGACATCTATAAGGCCGTCTGTATATGCAGCACGAGTTGATAACCCTGATGTCTATAAGGCCGTCTGTATATGCAGCACGAGTTGATAACCCTGATGTCTATAAGGCCGTCTGTATATGCAGCACGAGTTGATAACCCTGAATTTTGGATAAGAGAGGGAACAATTCAATGGAAGTCAATGGTAATACATTACTAGTAAAAACTGAGCTATACATATCCATAATACTATTTTTTTCTAGCAGAAATACAATTATTGCTAGTAAAAATGATCATTCTTATTAGTAAAAATTGAAATACAGATATCTAGAATTAATATTATTACTAGTAAAAAATTTATTTTTACAAGTTTGCACATTACTTTTACTAGTTAAAACTAACATATGACAAGTAAGCCTTATCCGATTATTAGACACTTTGACTTGATGTAGCGAAACTGCTTTGGAAATATAAGGCATCGGCATATTAGAATCACACTGCGGGAGAAAAAAACACAATATATGATAATATCAATTTATCACCCATAATGCATATACTGCCCCGCCTTCATTCATATGGTAAGGGGCCCTCCAAATTACGTGTGCCCATGATGTCTGTAAGAATCTATGAAAACATTCATAGCACATTATAATGCATTCATAAAGCATAAGCATGGCTATAAATATTTATAAAATGGTTTAACACATAGGCATGTTTATCATACATTATGGATGCTCTATGAAGCTCTCATCTATAGTGCATTAAAGATACCTTCATAATGCAGTACAAAGCATCCTTAACGTTTATAACAACCATTATAATGCATTATGAAGGTTTATAAGAATTATAAAACACTTAAATGCCTTATGACTGTCAATAGAAGACGCGGTAATGCTTTATTAATTCTTATACCAACCATTATAATGAATGATGAAAGTATCTATAATGGATTATAGATGGCAGCTTCAAGTAAAGTGTTACCAAAAATGTTTCTATTTGTCCTTAGAGTATGGGTTGCTGTGCAATCTCTAAACAGTTGCTGTCATTGTGAGGTGTATGTATTCTCTATTAGTTTATCTCTAATTATCATAATCCATATACACTATATGACATTCCATATACATCTGGGAGAACTGGAGACATGGTCCCCCCTTGTGCTTCTTATCCGATCATGAAATCAATAGTTTATTAACGAATAATAATTAAAAAAACAGTGATTATTCATTCAGTCTTTATTTAACATGCAAGTACAGACAGTAAAAATTAGAAAGAAATATCTAATAATGTATATTAATCTCTAATACCTCTAATGGTATAAATATTAATAATTCCTTCATTTCCATGATTGCACTACATGTTATTTAAGCAAATTCAATTTTGGCATTCAAGTCATGTGACAATGCATTCTATATTTAGCAAATTCTGAATGATTCAATATTTTCTTGATTTGTTTAGACTGTTGTTTTATTCAAATCTCCGTACAGAACTAAGCCATTGTTGTACTACTGAGCCTCTAAATATTCCCTTTTTTTTGAGAACGAAGCTTTGTTAAAATCCCTTTCTTTTCACATCTTGATTTAATCATATATTCAGGTGTGGTGATCTGCATCATTATTGTAATATCATGGCAATACTCTATTACATTGAGGTCATCTGTGTGAAGTGAAGACATTAAGAAGCTGAAGACAGGTACTGCAAAGTTCACATTTTAATTAATAAAATGCCATAAAAATCTTGGTTGGTAACTTACCAACATGTCACTTTTACAAAGTGACCGATCAAATACCGACTTCTAGAAGAACCTTTCACAGGTTTGGACAGGGTGAATCAGTTTTAATTCACAACAATACTCACATAACTTTAGTCAACATGAGTTTTAAATTAGAAAATACAAAAGAAACATGCATTTGCATATGTATTTGTGCCCTTTCATTACAGCAAAACTTACACTGTAAAAAATTCCCATGATTTAATAGTACTGATTGCATCCTACCATATTTTTGCAGTCTTATTACTGTATTTTACATTAACAATGTATTACAATAAAAGTACAGTAGTGTACTGAAAAATGTTTACAATATAGTACTGTAGCTATATTTGCCAGTAATATGCTAAAGTTACCCCTGCCCCTGATTGACCCATCTGTTGTATGGTTGTTTCCAGACTTGAAAAATTTCAATTAAAAACATCATAACATAAAAAACTTCTACAAATTACTACATGAGTTTCCAACCATTGAAAAACATAATCCAAACATAAAGCCACTTAAATAAAATATTAATAAAATTTCAATATGGCCACTAATCAGACGGTGCACTTCCTGTTTGTTTGCATGAATAACATAACATTCACCCAAAGTATGTTGATCTTGGCATTTGTATCCACTTAAAGGGCCAAAGATTGACATCTGTCACAGGCCATTAGTTAAAAAATGGTAAAATGCTCAAAAACAGAAAAAAATTCAGTTTTCACCCATGGATTTCAGCACCAATACTGCGTATACACACGATATGTAGCTCTCGGCCTAATGAACATAATACAGACCTATCTGTTGAGTTTCTGCTGAATGGCAAGGGTTTACGAACAGCCACCTTGTAACACAGAGACTACCGACCCTCCCGATGGACCCTCCCCACCCAAAAATCTACAGCTGCTCAAAACAAGAAGAAGCAAATAGCATGGAGAAAGATGAGTTCAACGATGCTGTCGGTATAACTGAGCTGCACAACAATGTCATGGCACTGCTCACTGTTGCAGCTGTGACTGGTGGCCACTCAGCGGGGAGGCACCCCACGAATGACTTTTAAAACTCAGGATAAAAAGTCAGGAATGGAATTAAGTGGAAAAAAATGCAATAAAACATAAGTGAGGCACTTTTATTTGTTGTTTTCAAGACAAGGTAAACCGGGAATGGCATGGGAAAAGCTGATGATATTGCCGTCACTGAACTGATCGAGACAAGCTTTATATTGATTGTTGCTAAGGAGTAGAGCTTTCAGAATAATGTGTTTTACTGAGAGCAGAAGTCTCTAAAATGCAGGGAATCCTACATTAGTATGCCTGTGATCAAGAGTTTGTTTACAATTCCAGTTTGTTTATATGCAGTAAGACTTTTGGAAATAAGTTTGTTTGGTTAGTATCTCGTGACTGTTATCATTTAAACCAAAATAAGTTTGTTTGGTTAGTATCTCGTGACTGTTATCATTTAAACTAGACCATGTTTTCACAGGTTTTTTGGGTTTTAACTGTTTTATTTCGGGAAGATCTGATTGCTTGTGCTTTTCAAGTAGGGGTTGTGGACCAAAAAGTTCACTTCATACATAAAAATATATTTTGATAACAAATACAAAACATACTCTATTTGTAAGTGTATCAAAATAAACTAGAAAATACAGCCACCAAGCAAGGTATCAAAATAAAAGGACCCCATGGAAACTCAGCAGAAGCTGGAGGAAGCCCAGGCTCAGATCAGCCAGCTCACTGCCCTGGTCAGACACCTCCAGGCAGGATCAGTAACAGCTACTGCCCTGCCACCACCACCTCTGTGGTCCACTTCCCACTTCCCAACTGTCGATTGCAGTGCCAGAAAAATATGACGGCAACCCCGATCAATCACGCATTTCTTATGCAATGCAGATTATACAATGATCACAAACCCGATTTGTTTTGTGATGAGACTGATAAGGTGCATTTTGTTATATCGCTGCTGACTGGGCAAGTCCGGAGGCTCTGCTCTTGCCTCCAGGTTTTATATCGTCAGGTGCTTAATGCAGAGTTAGTCACAAATAGCTTGCCGTAGAGCGACTTGCTCTTTTGAAGAATATGTCCATCCAACCCCATACCAGATCTGACAGCAACAACTCTGCCTCTACTGCAGGGAGGCTGGGCTTGTCCTCTGCTCCTGTCCAACATGACCACTCTGGGAGGTGTACAGGTGGGTCTGTTGTTATTGAGCATTGCCCAGAAGCTGCTGGTGGTGGCTTTTGAACTATCATCAGAGGGGGGTTGGGCAACAGCTTCTGCTTGGTTAGACTCTGGTGCAACAGGTAATTTCATTGATGTTCAGATCATTAAATGACATGCCATTCCCCAGGAATTGGTGTCTCCTCCCCTGACAGTCCGGAGAGTCAAAAGATCTCTGCTGATGTCTGGAAAGAATACGACCCACACAATACCAATAACTCTCCAGCTGGGATGTTTCACAGTTCATGGTGCTCCCCTCTCTCCACGATCGTATGATCCTTGGACAACCTTGACTACAGCAGCACAATCCCAAAATTGACTGGGCCACTGGAGAGCTCAAATCCTGGTTCCCCCATTGTTCCTCATACATACGGGCTATTGACAGTGCAAGGCAATCATAGCGCTGGAGTATAATGACTCTCGGGATGTGTTTAGCTAGGCCAAGGCCTTCAGGTGGCCTCTGCATTGACCCTCAGACTGCACGATAGACTTGGTAGGGGGAGCCACACTACACAAGGGATGATTGTTTTCCTTGTCCTGTCCTTGTCCTTGTCCTGCTATGAAGACATACATCACCGAGGCGCTCGGTCAAGGTATCCTTCGTCCCTCTACCTCTCGTGTTACATCCGGGTTCATTTTTGTCAAAAAAAAAAAGGACGAGGGTCTGTGTCCATGCATTGATTATCAATCTCTTAAGGCCATCACAGTGAAATGATGAGAACTACTGTCACACATCCCCTCTGTCTTGGAATAGTTTAAGTCTGCATGCAACTTTACCAAACTTGATTTGCACAGTGCTTATAACTTGATTTGTATCCGTGAAGGGAATGAGTGAAATACAGTGTTGATTACCACCACTGGCCTATATGCACAGGACAAACCAGGAGGTTACATAGACTCTGCGACTCCTGTGAGCTGCCACCCCTACCGACTGGTCCTGATACCTTCCCTGGACAGAGTATGCCCACAACTCACCAACCCAACAAGCCTCCTGTCAGACTCCATTTCAATGTGTTCTAGGCTACTATCCACCATGGGCATCGCCGCCATTAAATCTGAGGGGACGTGTCCCCCTCACATTGCATAATTATTCGTTTGGACCCCCCCACATTTAACATAAAATATTAGTTCACCTAGCCCTGTTTCTATTGCTTTGCGAAAGAATCCATTCCACTGTATCAATATGAGAATACATTATCTTAGGCATAGCAGTGGGTAGCAGTTAAAAACAGGCTGATGAATATGGACTAGTTGAATGAGGACTTATTGTTGAGTCTCTAAAATAATCATTGAATTAAGTGACTTTTGTAGGTAAAATTAGGTGTTTAACAAGCTGTTAAAAATACACCAGAATGCAGGAAATGGCATATAATTCTTAAAAAAAATTCTGGGGGAGGGTCCCCAGACCCCCTCCCAGTGTGTCCCCCCCACATTCAAAATGCTTCTGATGCCCCTGCTATCCACCCATCTTCCCGTGGGACTACCAGCCCAGTCACATGCCTTCCATAGAAAAGTGGTTCTGGAGTAGCAAGAGACTTTGGAAAATAGCCCATCGCCAGCTCCTAGTCCAGAGTAGAAACCTGAAGTCCCAGGCAGACTGCCTCCGACGTTCCACAGTCCAGAGTAGAAACCAGAAGTCCCAGGCAGACCGCCTCCGACGTTCTACAGTCCAGAGTAGAAACCTGAAGTCCCAGGCAGACCGCCTCCGACGTTCCACCCCCACCTTCCAACCCGGCCAGCAGGTTTAGCTGTCTACCCAGAATTTTCAACTCTCACCCTGCTGTAAACTTTCACCCTGCTTCAGGGGGTGTTTTTATTTTCTTCTTAAATATGGTAATTCCATTACACCCCTAATACACACACACACACACACACACACACACACACACACACACACACAGAGTAATTAAGAAGTAATTGGTCATAAATGTAAAAAGTAAAAGTAATTTTGATATCTATTCTTTTAAATTTAAAATCTGTAAGTAATTTTGATTTTAATTCTTTAAACAAAAAAATACAAAAGATATATTAAACCACCACATCCAGTAAAACTGATTTTTGTTACATGCCTGAATCTTTCTGTGAAGCACTGTAATAGCATTGTCACTCATAAAGTTTATGACATTAATATGCTCTGAGATGATGGTGGAAACACAAAATAAAAGATATTGCATAGATAGTTTTTTTTCTGGGTTAGGGGAATTTTAAATTTGAGGAGTTATGTTTCCCATATGGTTTTAATGCTGACAAACTAGTCTCGATGAATTGAAGTAAAGAGATTTTTCTATTGCAAGTGTTATATAAAATATTTACCTAACTTAAAATATGTCAGCAATTTTAAATGTCTTTCCTAAGGCTTTGACCGCTTTGTTTTGATTTATATCCGGTTGTCGAGATGTTGTGAAGGTTGTCTTACCCCTCTGAAAAAATGACTACACTTTAGTTTTAATGTCCTTGTATCTTACATGTTGAAAATGGCCCAACCACTCTTCATCCATCATTTGACTAAATTTGTTCTAAAGAAATGAAAATGTCTCTAAATTATCCATGTTATTGGAAACTCACATGCTAGGAATGCCAAACAAGCAAATGGTGTCTGCTGGGGTGATATGACTGGTAACGGTGACATTTGTTTCCGAGAATTCTGAATTAAAATTCTACAGCAAAATATTGTGTCACTATGTTTTTAATTAATTATACAAACAAGTAGGGATATAGCATTAACAGAATAAAGCAATTTTGACTCTGTCTACAGGGCTGGGGCCATCTGGCATTCCTGGCATTTTCCTGGAGGGTTGATAAGTATGTGGACAGGCAGAATTTGCCATGGGGCCATGGGGGATCCCGAGGTCTAGGGCCGACTTTGAATCCCAGTCCAACCCTATCTGTAGACATTGAGAACTTAAATGAGATGGTGATAATCTATCCATTTTCCAGGGCCTTTTTTTGGATGCAGAGTCTCAATAAACCCAGAGTTTCTTCCAAAAAGACACGATGCCATATTGGACACATACGCAATCACACATTAAAGTCTGTGCAGAGACACCTATCCTTATGAATTACAAGGTTTTTGACCACTGTAGCACACTGAAGCATCTAGTGGAAAGACTCACAAAAGTCCAAATAGCACAGGTTGAAACAAACAAAAAACCTGGTAGAATGTAAATGATATTGAAATGAATTATATGAAATTATACAATAATTCTGCTCTAAGAGTTTTGCATCAGAAAATCTTGTATTTAGACATCACAGGTTTCCAACAGAAAATAACTTTTAATTAAGACAACATTTGTTAGGGATGAAGTGGACCATCTGAGGATTATTTACAGTATTTTTCTAATAATGTAACTGTAATTCCTCTGTAGAAAACAACCTAAAATAAATTATAAATACACAGCACAGGTGATATGTTTGAGAGATTATCCAAACAGCATTCAAAAAAAAAAAAATAAATGTCGAAATGTTTCATTCCTCAAAATAACTGCCTTTTGCTTTAATGACAGCATCACAAATGTTGAGTCTGGTAGACCAGTTTTAGTGGGACATCATCTGATATGTCTGCCCTGCTGTGCTGATGTAGGCTGCACATGGGTTGCTTTGCTTTGTGGCTTTTGTCAATATTAACAGCAGAAATGCAATCCTAGATCATGACAATGCTTTCATCATGCCTGACAATGGAAATCACACATGCAGAACTTGCACTGGCAGAAGCGTACATCCTCCCTGCACCTTACAAATTGCATATTATTATTGGGAATTATACTAGACTAGCAGAAGTTGAAGCCATTTATTTCAAATTTGAATTCCGTAGATGTTAATACTGGTTTCCACTCCTGTTAAGTCAAGTGTGTCTAATTTAAAGCGTAGATAATGAAGCAGGTTTACTGTACAGTGTGTGTCTGTGTGGATGGGATTGCATAGATCACATTTGGGGACCAAAATCTGTGACTGCAATGAAAAAACTTTTGCTTGGTTACGGTTGGGTAGGGGTTAATTGGAATTTGGTGATCAGTGGTCATTGTTGACACACCAGAGCACACAGTGCACAACAACGAAATGTGTCCTCTGCGTTTAACCCATATGCGACAATGTGACATAGCAGGGGGAAGCTAATTCAGCACCCGGGGAGCAGTGCTTGGGGGCAGTACCTTGCTCAGGGTACCTCAGTGGTGCCTTGCTGGTCAGGGATTCAAACCAGCAATCTTTCAATTACAAGTGCGCTTCCCCTAACCATTAAGACACCACTGCCAAGGTTGTCATAGTTAGTGTTAGCATTTTTCCCCATATATATGAATAAGCGGTCCCCATAAAGATATGTTTACCCGACATGTGTGTGTGTGTGTGTATGTATTAGGGCTGTCACTATGATATATATCAGTAATCATTGGAGGAATCTGCTGATTTATCTGATGATTAATCAAATAATCATTTATATCCCCACTCAGCTTCTTAAAGAATCCATGGCAAGACCTATTAAGTGACATAATGAATGTGCTCCTGTCCTCAAGCAATGTGCCTGACCAATTAAAAGTAGCAGTAATCAGACCACTACTGAAGAAGTTTGGATCAAGTCTGGATCCACAGGAGCTCAGCAATTACAGGCCTGTACCTAATGTACCATTTTTGTTCAAAATTCTGAAGATAGTCGCTGCTCAACTTCAGTCATACTTCAAGACAGACAATGTACTGAATATTCAATTCAGCTCAATTTAGTTCAGCTCCGTTCAGTTCAATTTAACTTTATTTGTATAGCACATTCTCACAACATAACATTGTCTCAAAGCGCTTTACATTACCCCCACCCACTCCAGTCACCAAGCCAGAACCGACAGAGGCAAGGAAAAACTCCCTGTCATGGCCCAGGGCGGACTTGGTGCGTAGACGAGAGCGAGACATGGTGCAGGCAGAAAGCGTGGACGACCCATTTGTGGCTCACGGAAAAGGGTTTATTAGAAAAAACAGAAAACACTACAAACAAAAAGGACCACGCGGGGTCAAAAGGAAAAGGGACTAAACAAAGGCTAATTACAAAAAGGGGCAGGGCAATAAAGGGTAGGCAGGCAGGCAGGCAGGTTTCAGAATAGAATAATCAAGGTGCAAAGGTCTAACAAACGTACCAAACAACATAACACAGTACACACCATAAACAATGAACCACTGAGGGACTGAACTCAGGCAGGGGCTTAAATACTAAAACTAAAACCAGGTAACGAGACAGCAGGAGTGAGACAGACAACCAATTGGGGAGGGTGCAAGACAACGAGCAATCAGATAAAGACACACAAGGGCAGGCACAAGAACAGGCAACAGGTGGAACTAATTAACTCAAGAAACTAATATTAACCAAGGAAATAGGGAAAACAGAATCTAACACTAGGAAATACAGGTAGAAACACAAACAGGGGCACAAGGAACGAAACCAAAACCAAATACAAAGCACCAGACACAGGAACTAGAAAAACTCATACAATGAAATGCTGGGAAACAAAAATACAAAGACAGGAGGTGGGATTCAAACACACAACAAAGGAATGTGTAGGTAGCCACATGGCTCAACACATCAAGCCATGCAGCAGAACCGGGAACAGGAGAAGCACAAAGACTGACATGAGGGACAGAATGACCAGCGATGCCTGCTGGCCAAACGGGGAAGGGACACACATGGGTGCTGACCCTGACACTCCCTAGATAGAAGAAACCTTGGGAGGCACCAGACTCAAATGGGGAGGAAATCAAATGAAGAAGATGGCAAAATTCTAATTTAAAGATGGTAAAAGTCTAATTTACACTGTCCAAAGATTTGTGTCTCAATGGCAGGCAGGTGATGGCAGGCAGGTTCTGCTTCTAATAGCAGGATGAACAGTGTTACAGTGGTACAGCAGCAGGGCAAACAGGAGAGACATCACAGGCAGACGGGTGGGCAGGCTGGAAGGACGTCACAGGTAGCCGAGGCATCGCAGGCAGCAGGGCAGGCAAAATATCTTAGTTTTTTTTGGGTCTCCAGGCAGCACATCCCAGAAGGGATGGGAGAAATAAAAAGTGCATTAGCCAAAGTAGGGGAGACTACAGGCAGTACGAACAGGTGAGTGCAGTATGTAAGCTCCGGCAGATACGGCTATGGCTGTATAAACGGGAAGGAGACGCATGTGGGGCCGCAGGCAGGGAGAGTCCCTGAAACATCAGCACTCCAATTCCACAAGGGAGTGTGAAGCTAGAGTGACAGCACCGACAGTTCAGTTTATCCAAAGCCAATGGCTATGATCCGCACCCAGCTCTACACCTCACACTATAGGTCTAAATGGGGGTGAGCGGTTAGCTAGAGCTAGAACTAGAGTCCCTATTAGCTTGATTAAACAAGTGTGTGAGTGAGAGTGAGTCTGAATCTCACACTTCCACTGGGAGACTATACCACAGCTGCGGAGCTCTGTAGGAGAACGCTCTGCATACATTTTAGTTGGGCTTCCTCCAAGAACACAGCACTGAAACTGCCTTTATCTAAAGTTGTAAGTGACATAATAATGGCAACTGATGCTGACAATTTGGACCCTGGTGCAGCCTTTGACATAGTTGACTGTTTAACTCTATTACTCTATTATTAAGAATTTGACATCATGTTGAGTGGAATGGTGTTGAAGTGTTTTAAATCCTATTTGATTACCCCATATCAATATTTTCAAGTGTCGAATAACTATACTCCTTCATCTATGTCACCAGTCAAATAATGAAAAACCACAGGGATCAGTTCTTGGTCCATTATTGTTTTCTCTGTACATGCTGCCATTAGGTAACATAACATTGTTTTAACAAAGTAAAGACCTGCGTGTCTGAAAACTTTTTATCACTAAATGCACAGAAAACCCAGGTTCTGTTGTTTGGAGGCAAGACTATGGATAGGAATCGTCATGGACCAACCCGGAGGAAGCCCAGTGATGTCACGCAGGCATTTGGAAACCGGATTTGGAAACCTGATTATGCGCAAGTGTCCTTCCTACCATGCATTTTCCTCACAAGGAGTGCTATAATCTCCACACTCCACTCCAAGCGGCTGAACTTCTCCCTCAGCAGCTCAGCCTGTAGCCTAGGTGTCATCTTAGATATAAGCCTCGCATTCAAATTGCATGTACAGTAGATACAGTATCAAAGGTGTGCTTCCTACAATTACGAAACATTGACAAACTATAATGATTCCTTACTATTTAAGAAATTGAGAAACTGATGCATGTCTTTGTATACTGTAGGTTAGACTAATGTAATCCTTTGTTATCTGGGAGCAAACAATGCACATTAAACACCTTCAAAATGCAGCAGCTTGAATTGTTATCAGGAGCAGGAAATTTGAAAACATAAACCCTGCTCTTAGTTCCCTGCACAGGCTGCACTGACTTCAAGGTTCTCCACTGCAGCTCTGACTGAGGTTTACCCTGTGATCATACAGAAAGCTCTGTCTTGCCTGTGGTCCTGCCGGCACCCTCCTCATCAGCCATCTCAGTAGCACCTCCAGAGCCCATCCTCATCTCTGACATGCCTGTCTCGTCTGATCTGGGTCTGCCAGCACCTGTGGCTCCTTAGACACTGTCTGCTTGTGGCAGTCTTCCGGGTCATTCCACCAGCTCCTGATCTCCCAGCCTCTTTGACGGCTCCTCAATTCATGTTTGGACGTGCTTATGAACGATTCATTACTGTAAGTCACTTTGAACGCAAGCAATATTTAAAATCTATGAAGGTCTGAAGTGCTGTGCCAATTCATTAATATTACGGTCATAAAATCCATTGCATTTTGGCTTTATTTTATGATCTAGGGGGTCTTTCTAAGACAAACACATAACCTTAGTAAACTGGGTATGACTCTGTAATGAGTACAGATAATGATCTTTTCATTACTATAAAATAGATGTTCTGAAACACAGGAGAAAGGAACAAGAAGTGGAAAACTGCCATTTCAGTGCAACCTCTCATCTCCCGTTCCAGATGAGTCCTTCTTTAACGGCTCCCACAGGCCAGTTGTAGTGGATAAATAATGGGGAAAACACCAATGGTAATATGTTGACTAGACTGGGAATTATACTAGATTAGCAGAAGTAGAGGGCTTAGAGCTGTGTTTTGTCAACCCTCAACTGATTCCGCAAGCTGGCTTTTATTATTTATTATTATCTGGGATTTCTCACTTGACATTTCTCTTTGCATGGGAGTGTAATTAGAGCAATTCATAAATACCACAATACATATTTCTGTCAAAGGGCATGTAGGCACTGTCTGAAGGTAACGTGGTAACAACAGTATATTGTAAAATGTCATGTGTATAAACATAAAAAGTCTTCCTTCTATTCTTTCACATCACATTTAACATCGTATAAGCTAAGTGTGCCTAGTTAATGAAACTTGGTCTGTTTGCAGTGTAATAAATTCTTGTAACTCTTTACAGTAAATAAAATGATGGATTCATCATATAGGTCCATCCTGCCATTTTGTACTGTTGGATGTCAGTGCATTGCTCCTGCACGATGATGCTCTGTAGATGATCACTCCAGGGAGGTCAGGGGAACAGAGGACGTAATCTTATCAAAGTGCAGCCAAGCTGAAGGTTTTGAGCAGCTGCTTTTGACTTCCCCAATTCCTCTATACTATTGCGCCTGTGACTAAGATGGCTGCTGCATATTCTCAGTTATGGCAGTGATTCACGGCACGTCTGCCAAATCTACAGAGCAGGCTGGTGCTGACTCCACTTGAAAAGCAATACGAATTGCTCTAGAGAGTGTGAAGCCATCAGATTTGAGCGGTTATGTGTTGCAAACTTGTGGATTATTAGCTTTTTCAGAGAGGAGGCCTTTAATCATTTTATCCTGCAGGGGACAGAGTTTGCAAGAGTTTGCAAATTACCTAGATATTGATGTAAATGCTGATATCTCTCTGGGGCTTTTATAGCAATGCAAGGAGCTAGCGAGGTTTCAATCGCAGAATTCAGCTATTCTGAAGCTCTGGTGTGATAGCATTGTTATAGTATTCCAAGAAACACAAACACAGCGACACATTCCATGGTTTATCTTTGAGTTAGCTAATACCAATAATTCTTCTTTGAGTCAAATGCATTCTGATGTTGATTCATTTCTGTAACGTTGTGTCATTTTAATGTAATATCACCTTCAGATCTTTTGAAAAGGGAAAGAAAATCAGGCAGGCTGTTACACTTTAGTACAACAACTATAACCTGAATTTTAACAACACTAATTAATTTGTCTTGCATATGCGAGGCTTGTTTTCCCTCTACTCCTCCACTCTAAAAACCAGGATGGTTTTAATCAGCAGTCTCTTATACTCCCCTAAAACTACTTGTACTTTGTTTCTAAATATATATATAGATAGATAGATTTTGTGCATAAATAAAAAAAAAATCAATGTCTTATTTATCCACGCTTTCTACACATTTAGGTAAAGACCTGCATGAGTAATGAATGAATTAATGGACAGAATGATGCAAATGCCTTGCTTGCACATACTACCTCCAAAAGGCTAGATCACAGCCTAAAGATAAGCAACAATGCATCAGGGTCATAGTGATATGCAGGGAAAATTGTTCTTTCTGTAGACACCTCTGGTATCTTACTGTTTTTTAAGGCAGCTTGAAATGATGTCCTTTGAGGCCAATCAATGAAACCTGAGCTCAGGATTGCAGACTGAGGTATGGATATTCTTGCTTGTCATATCTCTACAGTTTGTTTTTATTTATTCTAACAACATACAAATGATCAACATATCAAAAGTTTACCTGATAGGAATTAGTGTATTTAGATAAATGAAATATTCATTCATCCATCCATTCATTCTCTATATCATATCCACGTGTTTTGTGTAGAATTGTGGGAGCCAAATGCATGAAAATCAGGAAATGGTCACAAGTTGTAACATGTTTAAACACTTTCCTACTCCGGACTTCTTCCATTGACCCACCAATATAGAAGACAAAGTGAGTGACAACATAAATAAGCTTAATTGAGAGATTTCATAACATACAGACAGAACAGTAGGTCTAACTCAGCTCCACATTCCCTTCCAAAAATGGGCTACTCTCAGCTTCAATCCCCCCCCCCCCAAGGCAAACCCTCATATATACAAATATCTGCTTCCCATACTACACAGCAATCTTTACACTCACAAATAAGTCAAGGAAAAGTCAAGATTTAACCAGAACACTGCAAGTACGACCAACTCCAGAGCTTCCTTACTGAAAATAGCCTAAGGCCTGCACAAGTATTGGATGTGCCAGCTAAGAGACACTGACAGCGGCTTGGATGTTAAGATACTGCATTTACATGTTGTCACTTTATTATGCTCAGTTAACTTTATTGCTATCGATCATAATATGGACCCATTATGTACTCTAAACTGGAAAATCAATGGTGACAGTAAAGATAGTTCTCTCCGTTAAATGTGCATGCACACTACCATAGAAAAGTCTTCGGATTAAGCTCCTCTTGTTACTTGAGGTATACTCTTTATTAACCATTTTATTGCGCCACCCAGCCGGAGCTGACAGGGAAAGTTAACTGAGGTAGAAGAAATAGAGAGAGGAAGAGAGGAGGGA
>JAODKC010000064.1:9699688-9766876 GCA_026777985.1 Mormyrops attenuatus
TTCTGAACAATTGATTTTCCTCTCATAATTCGACGTATCTCAATGCATGTTTGCATTTGTTCAAATTATACATATTATACATCTTTCAACCAATAACAGACTTCTGTAACTCTGTTACTTATTGGCTATAAATACAATAAATATTTGTTTAAAATATTTTGACTAATGATACAGAAAATGGATGGATGGATGTATTATCACTCCAAGACTCGTCTAAACACTTATTACCAATATATGACCCATACCCTAATATTTGCGTGTTTTTCCTTTAATTGTCAACCTGAATTTTACTCAGTATATCTATCTTAGGAACATTTGATTCACCAATGGAATTAAATTGAAATCTTTGGTTTTGTAGTATCTTACAGTGAATGATATTACACCTCCATGTGGCCCGTATTGGAATTCCTGTAGCAATTTCTGTAACAAAGTGTATTACTGCCTCACTTATATTTATAAAATACATACACCATTAAAACACACATAATCACACAACAACCGTTTGACAATATCTAGGCTCCAGCACCACCTCCTCCATCGATGACCCTGCTCAGAAAATCAGTTGGAAGATGGATGAATTGATATACATATGCATATGAATGTATAGTGTAAAATTGTAAAATATGAAAAACATGCAAGAATGCATTTAATAAAAGATGTATTGACCTGATTTATAAATTTCATCATGAATAGTCATGCAGACTAAAAGCTTCCCTGTTTTGAGATAATATACTTTCATTGACAACTCACAGGGAAATAACAAATAGTGATTAAGCTAGATAATTTTATGTAGCAAGTAACTGGCTGATTGCATGGTGATTGATGTGACTACATGCTCTTGTTCTCCTAATGGCATGTAACAATAGAAGTGAAAGCAAAGAAACACTATTTATAGGTACTGCTTATAATTGCTGCAATCCAATTGATTACAGACCTGTCATTATGGAAAAAAAAATCAATTGTGGCATGTAAGCTCACCTGAGTCCTTGAAAGTACAGGGCCATCTAAGCAACTCTGGTAATTTAACATGAAAGAGGCTATTTATTTAAATCAACTTTCCCTTTTTTGAGTGAGGCATATAACTTCCCTGACTTACAAAGCAAATAGATTTATTAATATTTTGTGAGTTGTTAACATTGTGACTGATATTCGTGTGACAATAAAATTTCACTGTCAATTATCCAAGGTCAACTGCTCACTCAGTTGGCATTTGATGCATTGTTATTTTTATTATTAGTACATTAACAGTGACTGGCAACATAGAAACTTTGGAATTCATTATCTCGTCGTGTAATAAAAATTGATGTTTTAATTTTCAGTTCCCCATTAGTTAGTCCACTGAAAAGTAGTTGTGAGAATTCATTTGGGTAGATAATGTTTCATAAAAGTAAAATTCAGACTGATTTTCCAAAAATTAGGTAAGATATGAATATAAATAATACATGGATAGAAAAAAGAGTTTATAATTTATCATCGCAACTGAATCCTCAGGATCTAGTTCAAATTATGACCAATCAACTTTCCAATTATGGGTAACAATTTGATGAGGCACAAATACTTAACTCAGTTACTACTGAAGTAGGCCTACAAATTATGAACAAATCATGAACATATATAGCTGTTGCTTGAGATGCATCACGATTCATTGATGAGTATATCAGAATTTTGCTTGTGTTATTCATGACTTGTTCCTTGAGGGTTCCCATAGGTTTACAGAATTAACAGATATAGTAACAAATTTAGTAACTACTTGAGATAAAATGTCAAAATTCATTAGTGATGAATTAACATGACATCAGTATGTAACTATGACTTAGTTTGTGGTTAATTAGTACATATGTAATAGCATAATATTATAGTATTTGTGCCCCCTCAAGTAAAGTGTTACCCAATTTAAGTCAATATGAAAGTAGAACAAAAATTCTAGGAGTATCAGAACATATTATTCTACTGATAGATGCATCCATTTAAAAATCTTTACTCTCTGTACTGGTTGCTGATGAAATCTGAAATCTGTCAGAAACTCCATCCATTATGACTGTAACCTACACATACATGAAAACTTATAATTAAGTTGCTGCACATTAATTATATATATGTGTATTTCTGTATTCTCAATTTTATGTAATTTCTTCTCTTGCAGTGTTATTCTTTAATATTGCTATCAAATGTGTCTGTCTACTGATTTGTATAATATTACTTTTATTTGTAGATTGATTCATTACAGTCTCACCTACCTGACTCCTCACTTACAATAAAACCTAAATTAGAGTCTGTGGAAAAACAAGACTATTTCGACCATAAGATTAGATGCACGCCGCTATTGTTTCACCTTTTTTAAATTAGTACTTCACTGCCCTCTGAGTCTCATTAAGTGAGGACAAAAACAGTATAATCATCTTTCTCCTGAGGAGTATGACAGCAAACCAGGTCATTTTTTACATGTAGAGCATCTTTTTCTTTGCAGGAGTGCTTGCAAATAGAAGACATGCTGTGTAACCAGGGTTTTGAGAGTTATGGAGAGAGTGATCTTTTTTTCTTATTTTTTATTGGTAATTTGGACCAACATTATCCGGCGCTGCTTCGGCATGTTCATTTCTGTGTTCTTTCACGACATTCACTTTAATGACACTTTTTTAAATAGTGTTTGCCTGAAATTTTGTACTCAATCCTAATTTTTGAGGAGCTACAAAGTCTGATAATGGATAATATCAGCCAATATCATTTATATGGTCAAAAGTTGAACAGACACCGGTGGTTTAGTTACAGTAAACGGGATTTTACTAACTGATGTTCATCCATTCATTCATCCTCTGCTTTACCAAAGTCATAGTCATGGGATAATAAATGATATGCTTATGACAACAGCAAAAATAGTCTTAAAATGATATAGATATAAAATGAGCTAACCTACAACATTATAAATAACATGAACTTTCATTGCGGAGCTCTCAAACGAGAGCAGATTTAATGAATTGTATTTCACACACAAAAATTCACTTTTGGTCCCAATTTTTTTGTACAATACAATATCGATCATTAAGAACTCTTATATTATGTATGCCTGTGTATGATCATGGACACTGAGCGTGCATAGCCTATTCTGCATTTAGGTCGCTTTTGTTATTCATTTTAGTTGCCTGCAGCGTATTGACTTCTTTGTCCGGGGTATAGGGGAAATATGTTTGTACATTTGCGTAGATCTGGTTTGTCGTTGTTTTATTTACTGGGCAGCTGTTTTGGTGAAATTCGAAGTCCAGCATTGGTCGTACATTTCTTAAATCACATATGTCAACAATAGAATAACACTTAATAATAATTCTAGGCTACAGATAATACATTATAATGCAGGATGTAAGCTATACATTCAGCATTATCTCCAGTGAGAGAGCTCCTCTTTATAAATGTTTAAAGTTATTTAACCTTGACCAATAATACCAGCCGACGAAGACATTGGCCAAGCCCTTGTGTTTTCAGTGATGTTTTAAAGAAGTTGTACACTCATGGTTAAAGAAAGTCAGAGTCACGTACGTAAGGTCAAGGTCAAGGTCAGTGCCATTATATATTAGGCAAGTGAACAGTCAGTTCCTGAAGTTGATGTGTTGGAAGCAGGAAAGGATCTGAGCAACTTTGACAAGGACCAAATTCCTCAAGATCTCAATCTGACTAACCATCTGTGGGATGTGCTAGACAAACAAGTCCAGTCCATGGAGGCCTCACCATGCAATTTAAACGACTCAAAGGATCTGCTGCTATTGTCGGGGCACAGGACACCTTCAGAGGTCTTGTGAAGTCCATGCCTCGATGGTGCAGAGCTGTTTTGGTGGAGGGGGACCAATATTAAGTAGGTGGTTTCAATATTAAGGCTGATCAGTACAGTGTTCTATATATTTTTACCTGGGCTTAACATACTTAAGAAGAGTACAATCTGGTCAAATGCAACTGAGACACAATACCACTAGAAGGCATTAAACCATGATGAGGAAGCAACATATCATAGCCATTAAATTTCCTTGATAGACTCTATATCTTGTGTTTTTTTTTTATCTATTCTAGAATTCCTAACACAACGAATGGATGGTACATTTGACTGTTGCTAAAATGTAATTTTGTGATAGAATTTTCTGATTCTTCACAGGAATGCTTGTCCACTTTTTCCCAAATGATCTCTTCTACTCTGGTACTCTATCCCCAGGGGGCGGGACTGCCTCCCCCAGTGTACCTTGAAGCCTTTACTGGGTAGAAGGTCAGGGAGAGAGGGGGGGAAAAAAAGGTAAGCAAGTTGCGTATGTGCTCTCTGCCCTCAAAAATAGACATCTCGCAGGATGGCTGCCGACCAACCTACCTGCACCACAGGAAGCATGTCTGACACTTTGGGGGGAAAGGATGCTTCCCCAGAACTGGTGTCCAGAACCCCTTTGTCACCACAATTGGTATACATTCCCCTGTATTCCCTGAATAAATCTCACCCCTCCAGGGGTACGTGCTTGCACCCACATCTTCTGTGCCTGTTTCGCCTGCCACACAAGTGATGCACTGTAATATTTTTGAAGCTGGATCGTAGCCTTCTTCCCCTGCATGGTCATGCTGTTGTTCTTTTAGAAGTTTTGACAAGATGGATCACTGAACTTTCTTATTTACATTCACTTAGGCTTAAAATCTTTGGATGCCCTGGTAGTTTTCATCCCAAAAGGTGCAAATGCACTTCATTTGGTTTAACACATGAGGAGTAATTCAGTACAAGATCTTTGACCGCTCATATGCCCTGTTAACGTAGAGCAAATAATTATATGATAATCATTCCAGGGGCAGAATTACTTCTATGGAGGCCACAGACTGACATGGGTCCCTACCCCCTCTAAATGGATCATTTGAGCTATTTTTTCGTGCTGAAGAGGAACGAGAGGGGATTAAAAACAGTGCAACATCAACGTGCTAATCCAAACAAAGGGGGATGGTTAAAAGTTACCTATCAGAGTGGGGTTGGAGGGCTGTTGGTAAAATTGAGCGATCAAGGGGAGGGAGGTATCAGTGGGTCAATCTGCCAAATTTAAGAAGTGTAAGCGTTCAATCTTTTGCCATGGCCGTAGTTGTAGCCAGGGTAGCTCGCGCTTTACTCTGCCCCTGAGGCTGTTAATCTTGAATTTTTTCGTGCCAGTTCACTTGGCGCTACAACAACTGGTACCACCAGACACCAGTGTGAAAAGAAAGCTGGAAAATGTAAAGGCTCAAAGTCCATTACAACCGGGATGGAGGGCAACTTTGTCTATCCTGAAAACTGTCACTGAAAGTGCAGATGACAGACATGTTGCCACCTTGTTATACTATCTTACATCCATCAATGTAACTTTCGGAAATTCTGTCTCTATGGGGCCCCTAGTTTTTGGGGGCCCTAGGCAGCTGGCTAAATTTGCCTTGTGGTAAATCCATCTCCATAAAGGTTCATAGTGTGTGGTTCTATGAATGTGTGTTCAGCAGTGTAATGGCATCTTACCCAGGGTGTTCCTCTGCCTCATACCCTGTGCTGTATGGGACCCCCAGGTTCTCTGCAACTCAATAGGCTACTAAGTAGTTGGAAAATGGATAGATGAATGTATGCCATTTGGTATATATCTTTTCCTTCCTTATAAAAACAGTTGTAAAAGATATAAAAACAGTTATAAAAGCTGTTGCTGTAATAAAATTACTCAGCTTCAAAACCTCAATGAACGTAACTATTGTAGAAAACATCCAGGTTAAACGTTCCTCAAGCGCTGTAATAAAAGATGAAATAATTACAAAACAACTATGACTCTCAGTAGGAGAACCGTTGGGGAAATGATGAATTATAACTTAAAGCGTGTTATCCAATCTTTACGTTACCGATAATATCCAATATCTTGTGATTTCGACGTAATGGGCAATTGTGAACTTTCCTTTGCTGACAATATTGACACCAAATAAATCTATTAATGCCTCGCTTCCGTAACAGAAAGATATATAAAATACGAAAACACCACCGTTCCATTGATAAAACACGACTGGGAATTCAGCTGTCCATATTATCCGGGTTGCTGAAATGTATTCGGTGACGTGACAGTCTTATTCAAACAATCAATGGATATTTCTGTTTCATATCGTCACAAGAAATATCCTTCAATTGTAAGAATAAGAACATCGCGTTTCCTCGTCTTGTAGCACAGTCTTCTTTCAAATGTCCAGGATGTGGAGTAACGCAAGGTACATTTATTGCAATACTTTTCCATGGATAGATCGATGCTGCAGACTTTAGTCAAGTGTCCTTTAATTTTAAACTTAGTCTTTCGTGTTATTTCGGTAACAACAGCGCATCACGCCCCCTCTGAAAGGATCAGAATTCAAACATTCTCACGATTCAATGCAGTTTAACCACAAATGGTCATAATCCTTTTTTGCTATTTAGACAGTGAAACCCCGGTTTTTAAGCAACTGCATAGATACTCCTTTTAAATTTAAAACGGAATTCACAAACTACTTACGAAGTGCTCCTCCTTTGCAATATGGGAACGCGTTACATCATATCTGTACAACTCATTCAAATTCAAACGAGCCTTTACAAGCATTACGCAACACACATACAATATAAGTATACCCTATCTCCATTTGAATCAATCTATCTTCATTTAAATCAAATAATGACGTATTGTAAATCGGTTTTGTTAATTAATAGGCTAAATATTTCCCGACAGAATAAAAAGGCATTAATATTCTTCTTAATAACCTTTCCTACTCTTTCTTGTAGGCTATCTAAGATCTCGAAAATTTCACACAATCAATTGCATTTATTAATAAGCCTCGTATCGTGAGAGAACTCAGAAAGTCATTTACATCCATCTATTTTCAACGACAGTTTTTCCCCCGCTGATGTACCTAAATCCTTGTAAGATCTACCTACAAGTAGCACTCTGGACAGTCATTCCAACTGCAGACAGATTTGTAACTGCAGTAACCTGTAACTTAGTATGATGATTTAATATCCCAGAAAAGCCACATTTACCATTCCCTGCAACTCAAGCATGTATTGGAACGAGTATATAAGATACTTGCAAATCTGTTTTACCAGCGAATGCGACTGTTTTAGGCTGTTTCCCAGTCAGTAAATAATGTATTTTCTATCTCTTTCCTGTCGACCGAGAATTCGCATAACATACTAACGCAGTCTGCCCTCGTCCGTCTATCTCTGCTTTTTCGAGCAGATTTTTATTTCATTTCTGCTCTGCTTCTCCGGACCGCTAAATGGTGCCGAAAGTCGCTGCAGTCACGTGGTCGGGGAGAGCGAGCTAGCAGGCAGGCTGAAGCGTGGGGGTGACCCTCCTTCCGCAGTTCGCAGTTTGTAATGTCTCAGTCAGTGCGATCGCCCGAAAGAGCAAGAGCACAGGATCCATAAAACAGCCTCTAAGGGATTTACCTGCCTCCATCCATCCAGCCTCAATTCCTTCTGCACTTTAAACGCGTTTTCGCCTCAGATTCGTTGTTGCTCCGTTTTAAAGAAATACTTGTTGTTGGGTTTACTTTATACACAGAATATTGCTGCTGTAATAAATTATTTACACTTTTTGGACTGTATTGGGGTTACTGGACGCTAAAGACGCTTGGATGAGCTGCTTTGGTAAAAATCGGAGATGGAATTGCTGCTAACCTGCCTTTTCCTTTGGATATTGCAGTCCAGTTCAGCACAAGCGGACTCCATCATTCACATTGGTAAGAAGCACCGCAAATCAAAGTAAACATGCGGCACTAGCAGTTTATATCTTATAAACCAGATAACGCATACTCATTACTAACCTATACACCTTTATGTGGTTAAAAATAAGCTGATGTGACACAGGAATATACTGCAATTACGTCTATGCATTTGTGTTTTCCTAGCTGCTTTGTAACCTAAGGCGATTCATAATTTAGGAAAAGCAAATTAACTATTTTTTGGTTAAACATGTTAAATTTCTACTAGTGATCGTTAAAACGATATTCTTTTGGAAGTGTCTTCAAAAGTGCAGCTTCGATGGCCACAGAAAAAAATATATTATAAGAGCCGGGAGGAGTTTACCTGTAGGATGAATTTGTAATTCTAGTCTCTACATATGGTGAATTAAATGAAAGCCAAGTGTATATTACGGTTAAGGGACCCGCCACCCCCACCACACATCACCACCTATAAGCTTGAACTTTGTATCGAACGTGAGCGAAATATTAATGAAGATGCTATATATAGCTCAAAAATAAACAAGTAAGGAAAATACTTCTTTCTCGCGATAGTTACATAATATACATACACATTCAAACAGGTTCTGATGGATTATCTGAGATAAATGCACGTTTTTCATCACTCCCGCTCAGTATCTTAAATTGCACGAGCTGTAATGAGATGATGCCAGTGCATAAACCATTCACTGGAATGCTGGAAATTTAAACTACCTGATCTTTATACCTTAAAAAGTGAAGCAGTTTTTCTAATCAATAGCGATGAACAGAACTGGAAAGTTAACCAGAAGTTAATAGCATTACTGGGGAAACGTTGGAGGGGATTATTAGTCTAATTATGCATATAATTAAGTATGACATTAAAAACGCGAAAAGAAGAAAAATGTTGCATGTTCAGATCATAGTCTTATTATGCTAGCTTTCAATATAACATGCAGACGTATTAGTACATTAATTAATAAATAAATAAGCAAACAAGCAAATACACAAAATCTCCACATAATCAGCAACACATACTTTGCAAAGGCCATGTTCGAGTCCGCACTTTTATACCAGCGTGAAAAACTGAGTTTTTCGTGTCTGGTTTTATAATTAGACCGCTGGTAATGATGATGGATTGGCATGAAACGGTGCTTTGCGTTGTATCGCATCAATAATGACTCCTAGCCTATCAAAATCCGTTTTCAGTGTAATATTAGTGAGAAAAGGATACAGGAGCCAGGAGTAACCTAAAGGTTCCTTTCAAGAGAATTACCTGCCAAATAGACATAATAATGAAATACTACGTTATTGTAAACTAGAGGGTCATTGTTTTTATACAATGGCATAAGAACAATCGTAGACATGTAAACTCACAATATAACAAGGTCTGTAGTATTATATGTAGCAGTCATTAAAACAAACATTAAACGTAGTAGCGATCGTTGCATGACAGTCGTTGATCGTTGTCAAATTCTAATGGAAGTGAGTAAATTGAAATAGATTATGGCGCTGAATTTCTCATCAGAGAACATTCTCCCTTAGACAAAGTTATTTTTTCGAAGCGTGCGTAATCAAAATGAACAAATTAAACAAAGAAAAACAAAAATCTATGAACTAGACTTCACCATCTGGCAGAATCGTCGAAGTGCCTTCAGTCTCTTGGTGAAATTATACATCGCTTGTACGGCAACAGCAATTAGTTTGCATCTAGTTGGATTTTGTATTTCGCCTGTCTCTAAGAAACTTCCGATTACTATAACCGAAATAAGTACTAGTTGCAGTAAACACACTTCACATAAGGACTTAATCGTCACAAAGACATAAAGAAAATAAACATACACTGTATATCCTGAGGGGGCGGCATGGTGGTGCAGTGGTTAGCACTGTTGCCTCATGCCTCTGGACGCAGGGTTCGAGTCTCTGCCTGGGTTACGTGTGTGTGGAGTTGCTTGTTCTCCCCATGTCATCTTGGGGTTTCCGGCGGGTGTGTGCGTGGGCCCCCCCCCCCCCCCATCCTGGGTTGTTCCCCACCTCGTGCCCATAGCCTCCAGGATAGGCTCCAGACCCCCTGCAACCCAGAAGGATAAGCGGTTTGGAAAATGGATGCATGTATATCCTGAAATATATAAACATGAGCTGCCTAGCATTTGCACATTTTATACTTATTGTACTTAGTGATCTTTCTTTGTAACCATCGCACAAACTTATTCATGCAGTACACATGACTTTCCAGTTTTTCCATACACATGCAGTACACATGACTTTCCAGTTTTTCCATACACCTTGGATGTTTTGCATACTAAAGGTTAACATGATTTTAAGGTTTAAAGCAGCTGTAATTACACAAAGGTATTGCTTGGAATGGAAATGGAAATATGGACCGTTTCTCAGGGGACTGTTTCAGCCACACCTGCATCTTGCATGGCAAAGATGCAATGTGGCTTGGAGTCAGTCAGGGTCTGGAACTGTTCTGCAGGAATCTGGCACCATTCTCCTGGGAGGAATTCCACCAGTCCAAGTAGATGGAGGCGGAAGCCGCTGTTGTAGGCACTTATCCAGACAAATGCACAAATGATCTATGGGAATGAGGTCTGCTGATTGGGAGGAGCGTGAAAGACGGATAGCTTTGTCCTCATGGTCCTCAGGCTCCCACTGACAACATGTACAGTGTGAATTGAGCCAATGTCATAATTCCAGGAGGGGACAAAAACAATACCGTGAAATGTAGATTATAATGAAAAAGGCACTGTTTTTTCTGCGTTAACAAACTGGATAATTTAATCAGGATGTGGGTAGCCCATTCCATTGTAAAACGCTAAAAGTTGTATTTTTGGACCCTTGGGGGTAATGTGTAGTATTAAATAGATTAAATTTCAATCTAAATTGTTGGGAAAGTCTACTTATATTTGTTGAATATAAATATATTATTTTATATACAGTTAACTGTGTAACTCTGTTGTGTTAACTGTGTTAACAGTTTAAGTTAAATTCATATTACTTGAAGCTGATTGTAATGTATAGCAATTTGTCAAATACTGGCAAGAACTGGGATATACATTACTGGAGTGTTTTCCTTTCTATGAATTACACCAGGTATTATCCAGTTTCTGGTGCCAATATGGTGACTGCAGCAAAGGCAACTTACAGTGACTCGAACACCACTGTCCTGCACCAAAGGCTGCAGCACTAACTGAATGCACAATGGCCGTTACCTCTTAGAAAGGCTACTATTCCGATACATTATGGACACTATGTGTTAGGTACACATTTAAAAGTCAGGTATAAATACAGTTCAGCAAATGTGTTTCCAGACACAGCTGTAACAAACAGTAGGTGTTTTTAACATGCCAGAAGGTTAACTGTAGATAACTGTAGCAAAAATTGCTCTTAATTCTGCCAATGTTATTGTTATATATATATGGTTTCTCTGACAGTTTAATTAGTAAGAAAAAAATACACTTTCAGATATAAACACAAAGTGAAAATGAATTACTAATCTAATCAAATAGATTAAGAATGTCACCACTAAGGCTGTGATGGGCAGTAAGTGTAAAGTAAATAAAAAATGCATTTTAAACAAATAGGTTAAGTTGTTATTCACAGTCATGTTATTGTTGGAGAATTGTACTGGATTAGTGGGAAATATACTGAATTTCTGCAATTAATTGAAATGTTTAAAACCTATAAATTAAACATGCTTTAATCATATTAAGTTTTTATGTCTCCTTGACATCGAAACTATTGGACATTGTGTTTTTTTCAGCACATAATTCCTGTCATACATTGCGTTCTTTGAAAACATGAGGTGCGGCCTTGTAATTGGGTCTCTTGGCAACTGCATATGTGATCTCATAAAATCAATAAATATAACAAGCAACTATTTAATTATATATATTTTTGTGTGTAGGTGGGATTTGGGGAATTGTATACCTTGCAAACATTAGACCATTGTTGTACACACACACACACACACACACACACACACACACACACACACACACACACACACTTAATTATTGTTTAGTGGTGACGTGTTCTCTCTTTGTCTATGGAGGTAAACAAAAATACAATAATTATATGAATTAATATAGACTAGTTATTTATCAGTCAGAGTTATATCTACGTTTCTTTTTGCAGTTGCTAAATGAAGTCCAAGAAAGTTTGCCCACTCCAGTGCTTAACTCAACAACGTAACAGCAAGCTAACTGCATGTGACGCAGCCTAACTGCACTGCACAGTCTTACTGTTTGTGAATCAATCGATCTCAGTGAGTTTCTTGTAGAAAGTAAGTCCCTCCCAGTGTATGACCCCCTTTCATTAATGTATCAGGTAAACATAACATGGGATCGATAATGAGTTTTCCTTCCCACTCAGTCTTCTATAAAAGTAAAGTAACAGGTGTCATGTGCTCTCAGCTGACATCAATGTAGAGAATTGGGGGGGGGGGAGTCCCCGCCCTTTGCCCTTCTTGAACGGGGTAATCTGTTTCATATTCACACTGGAGCCATGTCAGAAAGTTACTGTTAATGTTACTAGGTTGCCAGGGGATAGACTAACTATAGACTTTACCATTTTGATTCCATTGCAATACGACACCATAACAGAAAAGTAATGATATATAAACAGGTTTCAGTGTATGTCTGAATGGGCAGACAGCGGGGAAAGAGATGCATCGTTGTCCCCACATAACGAGTCTAAATGCCTGCTCTGTTTATTAGCCTTGACTGTTTTACTTTTCTTTGGAAAATGAGTAAGCTCATTTCACTAGAGCTTTACACGAGCGTCTGCTAATGACAATGTAAAATAGCCTAGTAGTGCCGTCAACCAATTTAATTCTGTAAGGCTTGCACCGGTGATGGGAATTGGGCTTCCCAGGCGAGTTACCAAGGCATTGGATTTTACTGTGGCGGGCTGCCACGGAGAAATGTTACCAGCGGAAACACTGTAGGCCTATGTAGGTATATTGCAGATGAGTTAAGAATCAGTTAGCAAGAATGCCAACCCATTTCCCAGTTAAAATCCAAATAATACTGCACCTTTAAGTAATGAAAACGGATGGATTTTGTTCAATAAATTAAATAATTATTTTAGGCCAGTCACACAAGGGAATTTGGAGTGATATACACCTTCACCATTTTACCACTTAAGCGCTATAGCTTTTTAAGTAAATTTCTTTCAAATGAGTGTAAAGAAAGACTGCTGCATAATTATGTATCTGACTACAGAGTGCCTTATGATTTACAGTTATTCTGCAGACAGAAAATCACGTCATTTGCTCCCATTGCTTGGAAGATCCTGAACACATGAAACCAATATTGTTCTTTTACTTTGACACTATTAGAAATATTCTGGGGTGAGTTTCCCAAAGCCTTCTTAATGTAACATAGAACTTATGAACGACATAGCGTTAAGAAGACTCCGGGAAACTCACCCCTGATTAATAACTGTCATTCCGTTTTCAGATTTTCATTGGTAACTAAGAAACCCAATTTTCCAACAGGTGCCATATTTGAGGAGAACGCTGTGAGAGATGATGAAGTTTTTCAGCTGGCCATCTCGGACCTAAGTCTCAACGATGACATATTACAGAGTGAAAAAATAACCCACTCCATAAAACTTATCGAGCCCAATAACCCATTTCAAGCAGTACAAGAAGGTAAGTGCAGCTTAGTATTTTTAAATCCACGATAAATATAAGCTTCAGCTGGTTTAGAAATTATTAGAAGACTATCCATAAGCTGCATTGATATTTGTTGATTTATGTTTGTGCTTGGTCAATATCACTTTTTAGGCTAACATAGTTTTATACTGAAAAGCAAAAGACAAATAATTAAGTGCATAAAAAATAAAACTGTTCCAAACACACAATCCAATGTAGGTATTATAATGTATTTATGTAAAGAATGATAATAAACATAACAAAATTCTAAAAAAAAATATTCTAAAGCAGGAACCTCCAACTCCGGTCCAGGAGAGCTACTATCCAGTAGGTTTTCTATCCTACCTGACTTCTGATGAGCCACGCCTGCTCTCAGGTAAACGCCTGGAACAGGTGTGGCTCATCAGAAGCCAGTTAGGATAGAAAATCTACTGAATAGTAAGTCTCTAGGACCGGAGTTGGAGACCCCTGCTTTAGAATATCTTTTTATTTTTTTTTATAGTAGTATAAGGCGACTGTTACAAACTCATATTATCCATGAGAGGGCATATGGTATAACTACTGACAAATCTCTTATTGTGATGTTTTGCATCTCTTTGTATCTGTACTGTGGCACTCAGATATTTGTAATGTTTATTATAATTATCTGAACATTTAAAATTGGATTTTCCTATAATTCATAAAGTAAGACTATGCAGTGGTTGTGATATATCACTCATTTTTAAAGCTGAACTTCAGCGAGAATGACAGATTTTTAACTACAAGGTGAATGAATGAATGAATGAATGAATGATCAACACTGGATACCGATGAATTTAGATGGTAAGTTTTCCCATTTCATTCTTACAGTGAGTTGCACTAGTGTTCTTTAACTCATTTTTTCTATGCAATGTGTGATATGGTGATTTACAATGGTGATACATACAATGGTGATGCATACAGTGACATGCTTTGGTGATGGCAGTATCGTTTGGGAAATATGGTTTACAGGTTTGCTCCATCATAAAAATAGCTTCTATTTTTTTTGTTGTCTGCTTCAGCTTTTTGCTACCCAGTGCACTAAACCTTATGTCAGTTACATGCAGCTGATATATTGCTTTTTCCAGTGACCATGCAGTGATGTGATAGGAAGGTCATGTTGTGCAAAATGTTAGTTATCACACCGCTTATGAATCACATACTGTAAAATAGACAGTGGCTTAACTCCAGTTGGCTTGCTTTGCATACGTTTTCGCATACATTTTATGTTTCTTGGGAATAAAAGTTTTTCTTTTGCAACTGCAGTAGGTCACAAACCCTACACAATGGTAAGGAAATAATTTAATCCATGTTAATTTTAAGCAAGTACTTTTGCAAAGAATGATTTTATGAACAGCTTAACAGTGAAGTAAAATAACATTTGTTCTGTCTTGCATTGACACTTAATTAGTATATATTAAGCACTGCTAATCAGGTGTTCTTCTACAAGGCTAATATTATATTTAAAATGACTGTATTCACGATCAATTATGTATAACTAAAAAGCAGATGTCTATAACTGTTCGCAGTGACCCTCCTAAATCACCAGTCTTAGGTCTTCTTGCTCAGTACATTACCCATATTTGAATCAAGTCCCTTGGTCAGGATCATTTGAAGCCTTTTGCAAGCAACCAAGGCTGGGGTGTGCCCTCATCCATTGTGGGGCAACACAATCATACTCCATGTGTAATTATAGAAATATTAATTAGCCTAATTGCATGTCATTGAACCATGGGAAAAAACTCACATGACACAGGGAAACATGCAAACTCTACACAGGCAGGATTCAAACCCACCAGCCCTGGAGATGTGAGGCGATAGACACTAACTGTATAACTGTATAACTATGCTCTCTGAGACACCCCATGTCTCTCCCACTGTTATCTATTTTGGCTATAATGGTACAGTGTTCTATTATATTATAGTTCTAGTATATTATAGACAAGCATGATCCCTGTTTGGACTGCTGTATCCAGATCCTAAAAAAAATGTGACCCCCCCCCCACACACACACACACAAACAGACAACTATATCTTTGTGGGGACTATCCATTCATTTCAATGGGCATAACCCTAATCTCATGCCAACCTTAACCCCTACCTAGCCCTGACCTTAACCATAAGTAACCAGACAATATACATGAATCTTTGTGTTTTTAGTTTCTGGATTGCAATAACAGATTTTTAATAAAACTAAGGATAACCTTTGTGGGGAAAGTAGAAATCCCCACACAGTCATAATAACAGGTTTCCATCACATTGTTTTGGATTTTTGGTATTCACAGTGTAATATCTACATGACCGCACATAAACACCCCAAACCCTGTCGTGTATGATGCTGCAGTGAGTTTGCAAGCATCAGAACTGGACATTGGAGCAATGGAAGAAGGTAGTCTGGTCTGTGGAATCCTATTTCAGTTGCATCATGTGGACGGCTGGGTACTTGTGGAGTATCTGTGGGGTGCATTTGACTGACAAGTCCAATTTCCAAGCTACGTAGACCCATATGCAGCAGTGCTCCATTAACCCTATTCCCATGATCGTCATCAAAATTATCTGTGTCTATGGCTTTAAAGTAAACCTGTCCTGCGGTTAATGAATTCACTACTGGCCGACATTTATGCGACTGAATTTGTGCTGGGACCCCTACAGAAATCCAGATACTTGCTGTCAACACTGAGGTTGACTGGAAGAATTGTTTGTAGCTGAAGCGTTTATCTGTTTATCTCTCTGATCTGTTTATCTCTGTGTAGGTTGTTCAGCAAACATTGTCAGTGATAAAATCAGCAAAAAAGACATGGTTTGAAAAGGTGAAAAAATTAGTAAAGGTAGACAT
Source organism: Mormyrops attenuatus (assembly GCA_026777985.1). Classification (NCBI taxonomy): domain Eukaryota; kingdom Metazoa; phylum Chordata; class Actinopteri; order Osteoglossiformes; family Mormyridae; genus Mormyrops; species Mormyrops attenuatus. The sequence continues at coordinate 9,715,903 of JAODKC010000064.1, forward strand.
TTCTTACTTTCTTTTGTGGCATGACTGCAAAATCCAATTCAGAAAACTAAACAGGATTGACTTGTTAGGTGTTCTTCACTATATGCAAAGGAGTGATACAATCACACATTAGGTTTGAGAAAAAAAGGTATTGTATGTTTCTGTATTTAGTACTTCTTAAAAATAGCTGGAGTACCAGTTTTAAGAAAAAATGAAAAAGCCCCAGACAATGACTTTCTGTGTTACCCACTGACACATAATTATGATTCTTAAATTCTCTCTAATTTCCATTACAAGTTAATCCATACCCTTTTATAATTTCCAGCCAAAAGAAATGCCAATAATGTGGTAGTATTTATGTTTGCTTTGTTTTCAATTTCCCCTGTTTATTGTCACATTGCAAATGGCAGGTATAGTTAGTTGATGAGAGGATAATGTGACAATTAGTGCTTTTTAATTAGTGTTTTAATTAGAAAAAGACTGGATGGAGATAATAGCTCTGCTGACTAGTGGCCCTTCGTCACATCAGATCCTTCCGGCGAGGTGAGAGATTTGACAGGAGTATTTGGTTGTGTGTGGGGTGATGCTGTAAGTAATTTGTGGGGTTCGGTTACATGAGTCAACATCCACATTAAATCTTGTTGCAAAATTATAATTATCATTCATGGATGCATGTTGCATTTGGACCCAGAAAAAATATGGTAATCAGGAAGTCATTATTCATGTGTGACATATACTTTTGAATGGGTGGAATGGCAGAAAAGTGCTTAATACAGAGTTGGAGATTCAAATTCTACAACCTCATTGTGTGTGTGGTGTTTGCATCCCCTCCCTGTGTTGTGCACATTTCTCCTTGATGTGCTGTTATCCTCTGCCCGTCCCAAGACAAGTAGCTTGCGTAACTGACATCTCCAAATTGCCTGTATTGTGTCTGTGCCAAGCACATACCCATGTAGTAACATGATGGGTTTAAATCCGCCCCCTGAAATTTTTTTGTAATTGATCAGGCACGTAGCCGGGTAGCAAAATTACTATTTTGAACCCCCTTGAAATTTCCTTCGGGGGGACTCCCCCAGCTGACCATATTTGCCAAGAGGACCCCATTTGATAGCTTCCGGACCTCCAACCAAATTTATTTCTGGTCACAGGCCTGGTTTGTGTGCAGTGATGGACTGGCTGCCTGGGATAGGCTGCTGGTGGCATTGACCAGGATAAGTGGATGGATGGATGGATGTATGGATAGATGGATGGATGGAGATGCTGCTGTAGTCTGACATGATGGAAAGTCTTTGTATTAAATACATCATTATGTCATTGGCTGCTCTGTTTCCCATCTGTAACCATGCCAAACAAGAGCAAGCTGAGCAGAAGCTTTGTTGGCAGAATCATTCAGATAAAATGGTTTAAGGGTGCTATGTATAATTTACTACTCGCCACCTGCACTTGTGGCTATCTATGATTCAGCTAAATGATAAGAAGGAAAAAGCAACTTCTGTCAGTATATAAAGAAATTGGATGAAAATAAGCATTTTCTTCCAGGGAATGTAGAATTTTAATGGAAATGTTAATTACCATGTTGTCTCCCTGTACAACTAGAATGTAGCAACAAAAATAAAAATACCACAGGTGTAAAAAGCACAGATTAACATGTCTGGAACCACCACTGAATTGGTAAATTGACAGGAACAATGATTTTCTTGGGAAAGGAGATGATTTTGTTTTCTTTTGCTGTGAATCTCTCGATAAGTTATGCTGCTATGCATGTATATGTAATAGAAGAGATGCTTTTGCAAGTTCAAGGTGAATTTTAATGAAATGTGCTTTCTATGATAACAGGTGTATGGAATAATAATTCTGTAATCATCTGCAGAAAAGCTATGCATGTCTAGGTAATAAGTGAGTTCAGCACCAGACAGTGTTATTCATTGCGGGCTAAATAATGGTTACAATTAAATCATTTATCAAGCTTCTGCCAAGTTAGACTTACATAATATATTAAAATACTTTAGGCAGATTCAATTTAAAAAATATATAAGCTTGTTTTGCTATCCCCACAATAGCAAACACTGCATTCTACCTGTGTTCATGTGCAGCTCCAGTTGTTCCAGTTTCTTGCCCCAGTCCAAAACATGCTTTTGGGGGGATTTGTTTTTATGTGCCTTTTGAAGTGGCATCCCGTTCAAGCTGACCCGCTTCATCTCCTGTGCTTCCCTGGACAGGCTTCCTGCTCAATTCTACTGGATAGGTGTTTGTACAAATATGTGGATGGACAGAAAATCTAAGAGAATGCCATCACTGACATTGGTGGTTATGTTTGCATTCCGCTTTATTAATGTAGGAAAGCAATTGTACTTGTGTTATGGAAAGATGGAAAGATAAACCAACCCTCCAAGGAATTGAAAGTTCAGTGCATCTTCCTATCTTCCTAACCACTGTCCAAAAGCTGTTGATATTGCTGTACATTGCTGCCCCCTGTAGTTGTATGGAAACACTGAAAATTTTACAAGATCATGAAATCTTTTAAGGTTTTTGACGACTGCCTGGAAATAAATGGGATGCCAGGCAAACAGCAGATCTCCTGTCAGGTCTAATGTCAGAGTATGAACATATCACATAGAATCCAGAATGCTTCGTAATTATTCTCTAAATTATTTAAAATACATCGCCTGTGGAATGAATGTTCCAGAAAGATATTCAAAATTGTTTCTCACTTGACTGAAAATTTAACTACCCTGGAGGAGACTGCATAATACATATATTCATGAATTATATATGCATGTAATATACGTGATATCAACCAATAAAATGCAATTAAATAATAGTCACAGCACAACTTTGAATAAACAATTGCAGTCACCATTTCTTCTTCTTTAAAAATAAAAGCCTGTCTATGAATGTGCCTTTGAAAACATCACTACACACGCCACTGAGCCCTGCAAAAACATCGTAAGCAATTTTTGCTACCGTGCCCTTTAAACAAGGCAACACATGATTATCATAATCCTGCTCTATTTGTCATTTTGGTTTTGCTTTCATTTACATAGCTTATGCCTGCCCCAGCAAATTGTATATTATATATTTTTCTTTATAACAAAGCCAGAGTGGAAGGATGAGTAAATGGTTGATCTTTTAACACCCAATAACATTATTTCACATTGCAACATAGTAATTTAGACAGAAAGGACATAATGGGAGACTATGGAAATGTGTGGATTAACAGGTGCAAACATAGGAATAACCTGTGAATGTGGGGGATGTAGCAGCAGGTTGCCTTCCTGTCCGTTATTTAAGGAGGCTCCTGCCGTTGGTCTAAAGTTGAAGCACAGTTTTATTTTATGAATCGGTCCCATTCTTCCATTCTAGCATAGAAATATTCTGACGAAAGTTACACAACCGTTTATCCCGGGGGAAGGGTACTGAGAAGAATAAGAAGAGATGAAATGGCTCATTTTTAGCCACTAAGGCTAGATTTAACACCACGGCAGGGCTCTCCCGGTTGCCCTCATTCCCAAAAAAACAGTTCCCTAGCAACCTTTGTATCCAAAAGTGGGAGAAAAGTGCTCCCACAAACATAATTTTCTCTTTCTTTTAAGAATCTGGTCAGCAGGATCAAGCAGAATTTCCAGTTTTTTAGACTAAACAACTAAATGTACAGTATATGTAGAAATACATGTAGCTTGTGACGATGTGCTAGAAGAATTTAGTCAACAAAGGGGATTTATTGAACTGAACGGGAGCAAGGAAACAAACAAGACTGTGTGAGATCAAAACAAGAAGGCTAGTACAGGGAAGGACACGGGCAGACAGGAGGAGTGACGTCAATGAGGACTGGGGCTGACGAGACAAAGAGGTACTTAAGTAAAAAGACTAACAAGGGGTAAGAAGCAACAGGAGTGGCTCATCAGAGCCACATTAGGGAAGATACAGGAGGGTCAGGCGGACATGACGTGCTGGACATTCCCCATCCCGAAGCGTGCCCTCTGGGCATGGAGAACAAACAGGGGAGGGGACCAAGGGGGCCAAATGAAGGGCGAACACACAGGGCCAGGGACAGACAGGACACTGGACTGGACAGGGCACGGCAGCACCGACAGGGTATGCAGAACAGACATCACAAAAGGACAGAGAGACGGAACCACCGGACAGGACCGGACAGGGCACATGGCACAACAGTTGACCCGGAACAGGTAGGGGCCAGACCAGGGACCAAAACAACAACAGAAAAGATCAACACTGAGCAGGGCCACACAGATGAAATAGATCAAACACAGTACAGAACCAGGCATCAGAGACAATGGATTAGGGACCAGAGGGATAAACGGCAGACATCAATAGGGATCAGGCGGCAAGAGAGACAGAGACTGAGACAAACACACCACACCTAAGGACGCCAGACGGACACAGACAAGACACATCACATGACTAGGGGCACGGAACAGACTAACAGGCAAACCCAGGGACAGCAGAGAGGGCACCGAACAAGGCACACACCAGGACAGGGTGGACAGGTATAGGAATGATGGTGACAGGGACAAAAACAAAGGAGAGAGCCACAGGGGACATAGGCCAGGACAAAACAAGGCAGGACGGGGAATGGACAAGGACCAAGGCTAACTACTGGGCAGGAGCAGGAAGGCTTTGCGGGAACTGCAGCACAGGAGCAGGAGGGGACCAAGGGAACTGCAGCACAGGGGCAGGAGGGGACCAAGGGAACTGCAGGACAGGGGCAGGAAAGCGCCGAGGAAACTGCATGGCAGGAGCAGCAGGGCGTTGAGAGAACTGCAGGACAAGGGCAGGAGGGCACTGAGGGAACTGCAGGGCAGGGGTAGGAGGGCGCCGAGGGAACTGCAGGGCAGGAGCAGGCGGGGACCAAGGGAACTGCAGTACAGGGGCAGCAGGGGACCAAGGGAACTGCAGGGCAGGGGTAGGAGGGTACTGAGGGAACTGCAGGATGGGGGCAGGAGGGCACCGTGGGTGGACAATATTGGGTAATCAGGAATCTGGGTGGCTGGCACAGATAGTGTGCCCCCATGTCCCCCTTCGGGGGTGGAAACTCCAGCAACCCTTCTTCAGGGCCCCACCCAACACTGTAGACTGCAACAGAACTTAGGACCGGGTCACTGTGGACATTGGGGTGAGGCGGGGCAAGGGCCACAGGGTCCCATTCAAAGTCCTCCGGCTGGGCATCTTCCAGGTGGAACCAACCCGGCCTCGAGACCATGGAGTTGGGCATCATAACATATGACGCCCGACTCCGGACATAACATGGCTGATATTAAATAATAACATATCATTTTCAACTGATTATGTCTAACTAAGTATGTTTCCCCATCACTAACAATACCTCACATGGTAGTAAATAGTGTAAGACACAGAGATAACCAGGTTATGTATTGTAATACTGTAATGCATAGCCATTTTTTGTTGTTGTCTTTTGGGTGTTGGTATGGCAACCAAATCTGCAGTGATAGATCACTGGTGTTGCCATCAGTTGTGTTTCCTTTTCACCAGTTTTGTTTACAAGGGGAAAAGAAGGAATTTAAGACTTGGCAACGAAAAAACAGTCAGTCTTGAAAATGCACTCCACTGCACTGCAAAGGGGAAAAGAGATATACGCGTATAAGAGTTATATTTTATTACTTGTTGTCACTGTGCAGCCTCGTTTCAGTTCAGTCCAAACATCACAGACGGGTTAGAGTGGATTGTTTTCACTATAGCAGTGGCTATGGCTTATTTTTGTGCTGCCATGAGTTAGTGATTATCTTCATTGAACAGGGGGTGTAAAATTGGAGTATATGGACTTTTACAAACCCTGTTTTATGCTGTGTAAATTACCTTTAGCTTAAAATTTATGAAAGCTATTTTATCTCTACTTTTGCTGCAAATTGCATGATGAGTTATAGATAGCTGCAGAAATTAAACAATAAAAAATATGGTTCATAAGAGCCAAAATGTACATATACTTTCATGTCTTATTGGCTAGAAATCATTTTGTGATGTCCGGATTACTATTAAAGTGTTTCAAAAATCTATTTTTGAATACATCATTTCGTGGTTTTATCAAAACAATCTGGAAATACGATGATTTGCTTTGCCCTAATACATCCATACATAACAGATTTTTGTAATATATCAATCTGGATTTTTATCAGAAGCACTTATTTAATTTATTTTCTTTTAGAAGCTTATCAATATAATTTACATAACAGATGAATGGAATTCTGTGATCTGGAAACGTGAGAATAGTTTCAGACTGGATAATTTTGTGGAAGAAATTTTTGATTTGTCAGTAATAATAAAGGAAATAAAGACTAAAAGTTCTGAGCAGTGTCACTGGATACATAATGAGCAGAGATGGGTTGCTTCAACCAACCAATTGATTACTCTGTGACTGTAACTCTTTATACAGAACTGGGCGGTTGAAACAAAATCTTGGTCTGGATTTTTACTTTCTGGACCTGAACTGTCCAAATCTGTCCATTATCTATGGGGCTAATGCAACACGTTATGCTCAGTGTAATGACGAAGTAGGCTTAGAGGGGAAGCTGAGCTGGTTAAAGTCCTGGACTGGATGGCCGACCTGGATTCACTGACATAACATTAAGGGATTTATGAGGTTTTAAAACTCATACAAAGGATGTCTGGGGCTTAGTAGAGGTGAGGAATGACATAATTATGGCTGCAATCACAACAACACAAGTGTTTCAAAGAAAGGAATACCATTAATCAAATCTTGCTCGTTTTCATACGTCCATGCTATAAATTAATGTGGTCTGCTTGCATGAGCAAATTTGTATGTAGAATAAAATTAGACAAGTGTATTCTAGGTGCTGTTTTCTGCTAGGACATCATTATGTGGGTGAGGACAACCAGGGCAATCAGAGATGGGGGTTGGCTGTTCAATTAGAATGACAAATGATCTGATTCATTTTTAATTACTCTCGCACTCGGCCTCTGACTTTATCCAACAATAAGAAAGACAGTTTGTGCTTCGTTCGGCAGAACTACATGTCAGGAACAATGATCTCTTTAGGATTCTGAGGGTCTCAGTTTTCACTGCCTCCGTCTGCCTGTTAATTATTGCAAGAGCAATAATTAACACCTTATCAAAAGTAAATGATTATTAGGAATTATGCTAAATTAAACAAAATAATGGCAATTTAGGAAAGTCAGGTTTTATTTAAGGGCTGGAATGGTGCAACAGCGGTTAATACTGTTGCCTCAGACCTCTACGACCAGGGTTTGGGTTTCTGCTGTAGCTTCACATGTGTGGAGTTTGCATGTTCTTTCTGTGTCGTTGTGGGGTTTTTGGTTATTTCCTCTCACAGTCGACAAACATGCCAAGGTGAATTGGAATTGCCAAATTTACTGTAGGTGTGAATGATTTGTGTGCCCTGCAGTGGGTTGGCGGCTCAATTTGCGCTTTTCCCTGCCTTGCACCTGTAGCCTCTGGGATAGGCTCCAGACCCCTGAGACCCTGCACAGGACAAGTGGGTATAGAAAGTGGGTGGGGGTTTCACTTGGTCTGAATAGGTTTTGACTGTCCCTTTTCTGGGTTGGAATTGATTGAACCCTACCTACAGTGTTCTGTGAATACTTGCTCTCTGCTTTTGATTCTCCAGGTTATGTTTTGCTTAATGTTCTTTGCTGAGTCACCGCTCTTCTGTTTATATACTGAGTTTTGCTCTCCACTGCTATTATTGTGCTAAGCAGGGTTTAACCTTGTGGCGTTCACCCTCACCATAGCCACTAAGATAAAAATATACTTGTCTCTTCTGCACACACATGTGCAAACACATTTTATTATAGCTATTTTGAAATGCCATTTTATTAGGTAGCCCTTCTTGCTAGTGCAGGCTGCAACCTGGGACCCCTAGCATAAACTTACTCTGGGTCCCCACCCAATTTGCGGCACCCTTGGCCTGCTCCTCCAAACATTTCCTTGTTCGAATCAGCATTACAACAGGTAAGATGCCTGATTTAATAGATTTTGAACGTGGTGTGACTGTTGGTGCCTTACGTGGTGCTTCCAGCATCTCAGTAACAGTCACCCTATGGAGATGTTCATAACTACAGTGTCTACTAGGGATGTGACTCTCCTTCACTGAGGCCAGTGCGATACACATCTCCATGCAATGCCAACAATCCAACACATTAAAGATACATGAAGCAACTACTAATGCAATATGATATAATTCAACCAAATTGCAATGCAGTGCGATTTGACACGATTTGATTCAACACATAATCCGACTCAGCGTGATATGATGAAATGCAAAAGAATATGATGCTATATAAATCGACAGGCTGCAGATGCAGAAACATTTTAGAGAGGGAGCACAATCTAATATCTAATATCTAATCTAATATGAAATTACTGGACAAAAATCATTGGTCACATTTCCAAATAATAAAGGCATAGGGTCTATACTAATAATTTTACATTAATTAATTGGAATTTCACAGATGCAAAGATGACAGAAATGATGCATCCAGAGTTCGTCCCAGATCTTACCTGCTGCACACTTTTGCATTTTGCATTGTGAATTTTTATGCTGGTGCACCGATGCAAATTGGTGAATCTTACCATCCCTATTGCCTACAATGGATTACAGAGAGTGTTACGCCGAATGAAAAACCTTACATTCTGGTGCAGTTCTGGAGCTCAAATCACCTTGTTAATGAGAGAGGTCAGAGGAGAATGGCCAGGCTCATTGACGCTAGCAAGAAGGCCATTAGGTTCAAAAATAAGAACAAAGGAAGAATAAAAAAACAGCTTGGTACAACAGTAGCATGCAGAAAAGCTTCTCTGAATTGGTTGTGGAGGCAAAAGTAGACCCTATGTGGCTACTGGCTAGGAATAACTAATAAAGTGCATATATACTATAGGGCTAGTAGTTTACTGGTGGCTTTTATAGTACATTATCAACATGAAGTATTCACTGCTGTTTAATATTTTAATTTTCAGCAGCCATCAATAATGTCAAATATGAGTCCATGTTTAGATTGGTTAATGCGGCAGGAATACTAAGCTGATGAAGTCTATGGCATATTTTGAATGCAGAGCTACTCCACATACATTCATTCATAAATGTATGCAAAATAAAGATGAGTGCCACTTACGATATCTCACTTACAATGAGTGCTAATCCTGTTCATCATAACTGTCAAACTCAATGCATCTTCTCTCTGTCTATTCTGATATTTGTTTGTTCCTTTTAATTTGAATGATATTGCTGATTATTCAGCAGAACATCTCAGTGCTGGATTCATATCTAAACAAACAAATATATAACACATACACTGATCAGCCCATAATCAAAACCACTGACAGGTCAGGTGAATAACATTGATTATCTCGTTACAATGGCACCTGTCAAGGGTGCCAGTAAATATTTGGCAATTGAACAGTCAGTCAAGTTTTGAAGTTGATGTGTTAGAAGCAGGAAAAATGGGCAAGTGTAAGGATCTGAGTGACTTTGACAAGGGCCAAATTGTGATGGCTAGACAGCTGTGTCAGAGCATCTCCAAAATGGCAGGACTACTGAGGTGTTCCTGGTATGCAGTGGTCAGTACCTCCCAAAAGTGGTCCATGGAAGGCTAATTGGTGAACCAGCGACAGAGTCATGGGTGCCCAAGGCTCATTGACGTGTGTGGGATTGAAAACTACCTTTCCTGGTCTGGTCTCATAGAAGAGCTACTGTAGCACAAATTGCTGAAAAAGTTTCTTCAACATATTATTGATATCTTGTTATATGGCTAGAAGAACAGCACTTCGGGGTAACTTGTCGGATTTAAGGTAGTCTGGGCAAAATGTAAGTGAACGAATATGAAGTCCATTTAAACTGTGGTACCTTAAATCCGAGTTACCCCGATAAGCCAGTAACCCCGCTTCGTAGTACAGGCAACGGTTCTCAAAACTCTCCTCAGGGGCACCTTAACAATTCCAGGTATTCGTTGAATTCCACCAACGGCTGATTTTATTAATTTACTTAATTAGTCAGAAAACTTGACGAGGCATTGATTAGCCAAACATGGTATGCTAACTGTCGAGTCAACAAATATGTAAATGGCCACTGCAAATACTGGAATGACTTGAAGAGAGGTTTTGAAATGCCAAAGCCATTACACTTCTACAGAAAAGCATACTATCATAATTTTACACTAACATAAACATAGTTTTAAAATAATTTCCTTTTGCACAGTACTGTATGCATATATGCTTTTACTGTATGCTAAGCAAGTGTAATGGATCACTGTAAATCGCAGCCTAATTTGCATTTGTGATATAATGTTAAAGTTAAATTTAGAACATAGGTTTGCCCTCTTGGGACAAAACCGACTGTCAAAGTTATTTATTTATTTTTTTAATTGTTTATGAAGCCATTGAGTATATATAACACCTAGCTGTGTGTGTTCCCCAGTGACGGATAGACTGTGCATTGTGATGCACTCTGTCTCGCAGGTGATGACACTAAAATCCCTGGCAGGAAAGGTCAAGCCGGAGAGGAAATACAAAGAACAATGTGACAGCAAATAGGCAGGTGTGGGAGGACGCTCCATAGCTTCTCACATTTCTTCCCAGGCACTACTTTCGTATATTAATTGCGAATGTGCAATGCAAGCTGATCGTTTCACATTTTCGGATATGACATGTTTTCATCTAAAAATGCATATCAGTCAACAAACTCCTGGGAGATACTGAGAGTTATTGCTATGCCTTTGTTTGCTTTCCTCTGATTCCACCACCGTATGCGGCATTCACATTTAGTCAAGAGGACCATTATATGTATGGCGCTCATTACCATTCATATTGACTGCTTGTCCCCTGTGCCACATGCGTCATTGCACCTGATAAGTGAGATGTGCCTAAACTTGCTTATGAGTGGAGCGAAGCATGATTATGCTTTATAAACTGAAGGATTCTGGGAATGACAGTTCACGGACTGGATGAACACAGTTAGAATGATACCCGTGTCAGTGTTAATAATGTCACCTATCACCTGCCAAAAAACTCATCACTCTCAGGTGTATGTCATAATGTACATGCATAATGCTTTTTATTGCATTTTTGGTATCAGGAGCTGAGAGGTTTTGCGTACAGCGGATTACTTGTTCGCCGTCTTCTCGCTTATATTCCTCTTTCTCAATCCTGCAACAATTTGGCATATCAGATACTGCAATGTTAGGATTAAATGACGTTAAGTGTTAGTATTAACTTGCTGCCGTATGCCCTAATACGTTTTATCCTACTGGATACCTGGAAATCCCTTGCCTATTTGCCTATTACTTTTAAAGAATTTGCCCTTGGCAGGAAAGTATCATATCTTGTATATTTGTAGAGTAGCTGTGTCCTGCCTTCTCTGCAGAACTGTGCCCAGCTACACCATTACTTAAGCAACACTCAAAGATACTGAATATGTCCCGATCCACACATTCAAGTACGGAAGATCAAAGTTTTGATGAGTGAGGAGGGCATTAAATGTACAGACATTATGGCTGAAAAATCACCGGCAGTAAACAGTAAATCATGTAACATAACCCTCCAGTTTCCCAAATAAACTGCTGCGTCTGGTCCATTTGAGTGCATGGAGGCCATTGTCCATTATCATAAAAATGGGATGCACTTTTTAGCACACCTATATTAAAAGTTAAGAGGAGATTTGTGCGAGGTGTTGCCACTGCAACGGAAAGGTCAATTTTGTGTTCTAATTAGAAAAAAAACAGCTACTACAATTTGTATTGATTGCCCTTCATGTCATTTCTCTGATCATGCATATTCCCCAGAATGAATGCAAGGTTAGAGCATTTAATCAAGCAGAAAAGAAATATTTGAAGAGGTTATTTTATCACTTAGACATCTACATTATCCAAATTAAAAACATTATATGATGCAAATTTAACAGATTGATTAGTGGGTAGTTCTCTCAGTTTTCTCGTTAATTGCAAGTTACACATGTCTACTGTCTCCAAATCACAGATAAATTTCATATATCAGCTAAAGGATTTCATATTTTATATAATGTCTTTCTTTTTTCCTATAATTTCAGTTGGTCTGATTCATACATTCTAATGCTTGTCATTTTTCTGGTATATGAATGATGTCACTTCCTAGATGTTTTGCTATTTATAATGAGATGCAAGTATATATGCAGAACCGCTGACAGAGTGGGGGGGTACTGGTCGTCCCCGGGCCCTAGGTCACGGGGGGCCCCAAAAGGGCCCTCTAACCCTTAAATTATCTGCTTGCACAATTTGTCAATAATATGTTAAAAATACATATTTGTGAAAACCTGTATAGTGTCAGTGAATCACATGAAAGCTTGTTATTTATCATCTCCCTAATTTCCCTTGACATAGTGGTCAAACAGTTTAACCTTCCCTTCATATAATGCAAAAAATGGTTTGGTATGTCGCACCGTGGTAACGTCAAAAGTGTAACATTTACTCAGCCCCCCCCAGTCAACTGTCAGAACAGTAAGTCATCTAAAGAAAAAGTGAGGTGCTCAGAAAAAGAGAGAAAAACAAAGCATAACATTGAATAAACATGAATAAATTGGTTTAAAATGGGGCTGTTTAAGGTCCCAATATGTATTTTTTTCCATGTGAATCTGACATTGAGATCATTAAAAATTAGTTATAAATTTTCCAATAGACAAGTTCAAAGCATTAAAATTGAGCATGATAGTCTATCTATAATAAAATTACATTTAGATGGCGAGGCTATCCTTTTACTTTAACCTGTATTTTGATTAATTATTGGAGATTAGCTTGTCCCCGGGCAAAAGCAAGACACACGACCATCCTGCATATTTGTACCAATTAAGGCACACCATTTGCGTTATACAAATAAATTTATAGCTCACTCACAATGCTCACATTGTTCTTTTGTTTGAAAAGGTTGCTCCCAGACTGCATTGAATGAGTCCTTAGTGAAACTCCCAATTTTCCACTTGAAAAGAAGCAATCGATAGTAACACACATCATCTTTGCAATCACTGTGGTACCCACTGAGCCAATGTGCTGGCCCTGCATACAGTGAGTGTAGAAGTCCGCCAAACCCATTCAGAATTTATTCCTTTTGTTGAATTACACATTGATAGTGAAAACGGTAGTAATCATTTTCATTTACACATGGTAACCCATCACAGTCAAGTGAAGATAAATTTTCAGAAGATCATGACATTTAATTAAAATGACAAAAGTAAAACATTGAATTTGACACCTTACCTGATCACAAAACAAGATAATTGGCTTCCACCTATGATTAATTGTAGTGGCTTTCATAAGTTCTACATTTACATTCAGTACTGGATGAAAAAATAGTAGTTTATAGAAAGTGGCACTGCCTAGAAGTGCATTTCAAAGAAGTGTGGGTGGAAAGGTACATGGATAAGAGCTTTAAGATAAAGTCATGGAAACGCAAAGGTTAGGAGAAGGGTGTAAAAATATCTCAAGGGCTTTAATTATTTGCTGTTGTACGGTAAAACTCAGCAAGGGGAAAAGCTATGGAGTCTCCAAACCTTTCCTAGATTCAGCTGTAGGATGATAGAGCAGGATGAAGGCTGATGATAGAGGCAAGAAACCAGAGGCGACTTTGAAGGAGCTACAGATTGTCATGGCGATGACAGATTGCTGTGATGGGAGGGAGCAAAAATGTGGACTGGACCACTGTCTGGTAGGAAGCTCAGAGGGAGGAAAAATAGGGACCAATTATGGGTCCCCGAGGACCTTAATGGGAAGCAGTGCTCACAATACCAACAGTGCTCTAGAAATCTGCCCTTTATGGGAAGGTGGCAAGAAGGAGACACCAACTCCTCAAAAAAGGTCATATAAAGTCTTGTCTACATTTTGCTAAAAAGGACTTTACCGATTGTATGACCAGGTAGCAAAAGGTGCTGTGGAAGTGTTACAACCAAAACAACACTATTGCCAGAATAAAGCAACATTCTGCTGTGGGGGTGTTTCCCTTCTGCAAGGACTCAGGATGTGAAAAATGGATGGTGAAAATTACTGACAGGTGCTTGAAGAAAACCGGCTGACCTCAGCCAGGCAGTTGAAGATAGGAAGCCAGTTCGCCTTTAAGCATAACAATAACTCAAAACATAGTGCCAAAGCAGGAGTTCTGTGGCTAAAAGAGGGCCAGGTGACTTAGGTAACTGAGGGAAGTCCTTCAAAGGTCACCAAGATCTTTGGCAGAGCTAGGATAAGAATTTCTCCATTTAGATGTCCAAAGTTAAGATAAGTATCCAAACAGACTCAAGCCTGTCATTCAAGCAAAGATATTTTCATTATTTATTTACCCTAAGAGAGTGTTGTCTTATACTACCTGATTATTCTTGTTTTTCATATTTTCTTTTATTTTTTCCTTTTATAGTATTGTTAATGATTTGTGTGATAAAAATACTATTTTGAAAGGGGGTGGTGGCTTTCTATACTGACTATATATGTAAAGAGTAAATTAATATTCTCTAAGTGACTGATAATATTTTTGGTCATAGATCATTATCCATCCATTCACCTTCCAGCCACTTTTCACAGAGAATCACAAAGTAGGCTAGAATACATCCCAGGTAGCAAAGGGCACAAGGTAGATGCGCGCACACACACACACACTCACACACACACACACACACACACACCCACCCACACATACACACACATATACACGTATGCCTTTGGACTGGAGGAGGAAACTGGAATCCCTGGAGGAAAACTGCATGACACAGAGATCATGCAAATTCAACACACACAGATCAGAGATGGGATTTAAACCCGCAGCCTTGAAAGGGCAAAGCAGAAGAGCACAATGAAGTGGCCTAGAGCGTAATGATGACGGTAATCTGGATCGTCTAACCCTTCATCATTCAACTGTTATCCAGTACAGGGCTGTACTAATAATTAGGTTTGTCATTTCCAGAAATTTGAATATTACTGATAGTAACAGTAGTAGTAGTAGTATGTTTGCCCCCCCTCCCCCCATACTGTAGGTTATGATATTCTTTCTCTTATATGCGTTCTGCAATGATGGGAACAATTGCTAATGTTTATTACTATAAACATATTTAATTTTGGTTATATTGCCAAGCAATGTAATTTCTTCTGAGCATGACTCAGTCAAGATTTCACTGCACTATGTCCAACAACACTCTTGTTTTTCTCAGTTTATGACATTGCTGTCAAAACAGAAGGTGAATGTTTATGGACAAAAAGCTAAATCTAAAACCTATTTGGCAAATGGGTCTAACATCAGAAGTCTGACAGCCATTACACATGTACTTAATAACCGAAAAGACTCACATTTTAAGGTATTAGCCTTCAACAAAATACATATTGCAAATTGCGATATTTTTAACAGTGTTTTAAAACGAAATGAACCAAGTGAAAATTGCTCACCTTTCCCCTCTGTCAGCTTCCCTGTGGGACGCCACTAACTAAACAGTTGGATTTTACCTGTGAATTCTGGGATTCTTTCTAACGTCATGACTGAGGCCCTTGAACTATTTACACCAGGAAGGAATACTATTAGATTCTATTAAATATCTTAGTAACACTTTACCTGACAGGGCACAAATATAGTATTATGCTATTAGTTATGTATTAATTAACCACAAACTAAGTCATAGTTACATATTGATTTCATGATACGTCATCATTAATGAATTGTGACATCTTTTATTTCAAGCAGTTACTATTTTTCTACTACAGTATATCTGTTAATTCTGTAAACCTTTGTAAACTACTGAAGGAACTAGTGAAGGAACAACTAATGATTAACACAAGTGAAATACTGATCTCAGGTTTGTTCATCATTAATGAATCACGATGCATCTTTTATCTCAAGTAGCAACTAAATTTGTTCAGGATTTGTACTTCAGTAGTAACTGAGTTATTACTAAGTATACTGTATATCAATATAAACGGTGTCGTGTCATCCAATATCTCATTTTGAAAATATGTCGTACTTTTTTTCGATACTTTTCAAGGAAACTGTGCAGCCCCCATGTTTAGAATCACCGCTTTAGGACACAGAGCCCTCCCCTCTGTAGAACACGTAGCTGTATGAAGTGATCCAGTTTCAACAAAAGCTTTAAGACTGTATATATACATGGGTACATTACAGCATTTCTGCGTCAGCTGCATGATTTTTAAATCTTTTCCGTGTTCCCTACATAAGCTGTAATTAATGTTACAAATAGAATAAATTGATCTCTGTCACTATTGGTATAACACAATTATAGTTTTCAAAGCAATACATATTTCGTAATGGCCCTTTAAAGAAATTTAGGGGAGTTGGCGCCATATGCTTTCATTTTGTTCCCTTCAGCCAAGACACTGTTTTATTGTGTCTTATATGGACCATATGTTTCAAAGGCGGCCTGTCCAAGAAGCACTTGCACAGTGTGAGGACAGTGGCAGAGTTGTACAAGGATGTAAACCTGAGATGTACTGACCTCAGTAAAGATGCTTCTGTAATAATGCATTGCTGTGTATTGTTGTTAAATCCGAGGAAGCTCTCTCTATTTGAAAGCACGAAAAGCCTTGTGGTTCTTAAGTAAATATAGACACTCATATGTGTTGATTTTAACACATTTTTTTTTTAAATATGCTTATGCTCAACCTTTTTGGCAGCCTTTTAAAGCAGATGGTTTTGTCTTAACATAATCTTTTAGGCAGTCACAGAGAAATATCCTCTGACATTTATTTGGTGAAAGACATTTTTTCATGCCAGCTTAGAAACAAACAAGATGAAGAGGAAAAAGACATGTATCAAGTCATGCCTTATCTGAATGAATCAAATAAAAGCAAGTATCTTTTTGTTTCACAACATTTATATAACCTGTCAGGGCACAATATGAGGGTACAAAAGATTTATTTTCCCTCGCAAGATTGCTATAATGTAATGCAACCAGTAACCAAGGGAAATTAATGCCGTGCTGCTTTCTATATTAGGTTCCTGGCTGCCGTGCCTCAGTCGGGCTCATTCATCTGCTCTGATTGCAATGTCAGACATGTCACTGATCACATGCTCTTTTATCTGAGAGCCACTACAGTCGGCCTTAAAACCAAGCCCAAGAGTTGTATAAAAAACTCAGCTCCGACAGTTTCCCATCGTGTCATTCATAAGTATGTATTTTTGTGGGATTCACTGAGATCTTTATGCGTTTTTCATAAGGAACTGATACACAAAGGTGGATCAGGGATCTTATGCCAGAAAATAACTCATGTAACTCAATCAGTCTGAACGGCTCACTTCAGTTGTACTGGAAACAGATTATTTTCTCATGGTAGACCTGATGGAAAGATGCACTTGACTGACGACTTCGCTTGATTCTTACATTGTGTCACAAAACCTTCCATATTTGTAGGTCAAGATGCATTTTTTATAATGAAATTATAAAATATACTATATGGTTTGACTTATATCTGTGTGGAAATCTGTGTGGTTTCACTTGTGAAGATTTTGATCAATATTCACAAGTGAAATAATGTTTACGTCAATAGAGTCTTTGGTAACGCTTGATATTAATTGCACCTTCATAATGCATTTGTAGAACATTCCATGCACCTTCATAATGCATTCATAGAACATTCTTAAGCAGCATGCGACTATACCTTAACATCCTAACTTACCTTCACAGCCTTAACATACATTGTAATAACAAATATGCAATTATATGATTCTATTGTTCGTAATTATCATATAATGTTTGCTATTAATGTATATTAAAGCTGTTAAGGTATGTTGAAATGTTAAGGTATGCTAAAACATTACTGTGTCTTCCTATCTTCATTACCCTCATAAATACATCTTAATATTTTAGCCAGTTGTGTGTTCTGTGAGTATTTACCTGGCATTATCAATAACACAATGCTGCCTTAACATCATTAGTCATAACTACTGTCACTATGTTGATGAGATTTATGGCATAAATGGCCAGACATATTGTCTTGCAGAATTTTATAGATGTTTTGTGCTGTTGAACATTCTGTAAAAATTAAAAATGATGCAAGCCACTATGTTTTATATTTTGAATGGATCAAACAGTTTTATACTCTAGATTCATGCTTGCTAATGTTTCCGAGAAGATTTCCCAGGGTATCACTTTTTATGTCCTAGATATATTTTCAGCATAAAAGTCACCTTCAGGCCTGTTACTATCAAACATATTTACTGTTCATTTCAGTATTGCAATTCTAAGGGAATCAAGAGTAAGATGCGGGTAAGTTAAACCAATGAAAGTAATTTAAATGGAGACATACATAAATTCCACCAGAGATGAGTGTGAACTCAACCTCCTATAGGGATGGATATTGCAATTCATTGACATTCCTTGTAAAAGTCATGTAAATGGCATGACATTACAACACTCGCTGGTAGGTTCCCATCATGGTTGGACTTACGGGGAAAAGGAAAAGGGTGCGAGAGCTCCCTTGAAAGCCAACCTTGTGACGTCTGTGTTGTTGTTGAAGGGGTGTGTATGAGAAGGAGAAGGATGATACTTGTGTCCTTTTGCTTCGCAATTTTGTTTTTTTGTTTGCTCTGATTAGGCTATTAAACTTTCTTGCATGATTCTTATGTTTTATTTTGTTGTACCTATACGAAATGTTGCTGATGGTATTAACTGCCTGCGGTAGTAGTAGAATGATTTTTGCTGTAACACTGTTATTGATCGCATTGACGCACACTTACATGTATGCACGTGCGTGTGACTTGGGAAGTTGCGGTGCACACTGGAAAACAGGGCTCACCCAAAGGCACTGTGTAATTTGAACCCTGGTTCCCATGACAGTCAACCAAGTCAACCAGGCTGAAATCCCTCAGTCAGACTAAATTTTAGTACTCTCCACTAAAGTGCCAAACTTTATTCATTTATTCATTCATTCCTTCATTTGTTTGTTTTATTTTTGTGATGCAACATTGGAACATTTAGCCATAGATGATATTTCTCAGTCAATTACTGATTCTCTATTTTAAACGAAGCAGAATTCTTTCGGCACTTGAAAGGAATAACAGACAGTGTCAGTGGGCAATATTATGACAGCTATGAAGTTTAAGTGGGAAAGTAACACTGGTCAAGCACTTAACACTGCTGTTTTTAGTTTAGGTTATTTTGACTGTGATTGTTGTGCAGTAGTGCCTGGCCATTATGCAAGAGCTGCAGGAAGATGATGTCTGGTGAGATGATCTCTATACATTGGAGCAGAAAGGAATAAAGTATGTTAGGGCATAGAAGAAATGTAATTCAATTTGGTTAACCCTATAATGTCAATGTCAGTGATTTCTAGCGCATCATCAATTCTGTATTTGCCAATGAACTCTACTCCTTCATTTGATATTTATGTTTGTGTAATTTTAGCCTCAAAAGCTACTTTTTTATCATTGAAATCTGAAATTGGGTTTATTTAAAGTCCTCATCTGTCAATGCAATTTTCTGAGGTTTCCTGAATAAATTGTCCATTTAGGACTTTAAGGCAAGGAGTTCCGGCATTGTTGATCTCACGCTTTAATACTGGTTTTTTAATCGCAAGAGAAGTATGAACGATAGCCGAAAGAATAATTCATATCTTAAATATAGCTGTATAATTATGCTCTAACCTAAACGATATGTCAATAGGTTTGTAGAAGGGGTAGCCAGTGACAGTGAAAGGAGTGAAAACAGGATTATATGTAAGACTGTAACTGACACTCTGTATTCTGGGTACCGGTTTTACTGCAATACTAACACTGATAATCAGCATCCATTCAGTCATTTCCATTGTTCCATTTTAACAAACCCAGCATTTGATGCTGTTAGTACCTCTGAAAAAGGAAACATTGTAAATAACCCTGTTTCCTACAGTCAAGTCTCCTGTCATGTGATTCTGGTACTCATTCTTACCACAGACAGTCCCACACTCTTTTTTTTTTTTGATAGGTTATAGATCTTAGAAGGTGTGACATTTGACAGACTTTCCTTGGAGTAACATTCTGTTATCAACGGTAGCCTGTCACTCAATTAGTTATACTTTATTCCTCTCATGAATAATGCCCTCCACCAGGGTATGTCTCTTTTCACTGCCATGGAAAAGCTCAAGGGCAAGTCATGGTCTTTGCTCTGGTCCTATGCCAAGTCAGCAGCTCATGTATGGTAATGGATATTCTCAAACTTCAGGCAAAGTTATTTACATGGACAGCCCAGGGAATATTATTAGGGTCTGGAATATAGAATCTTTGATGAATGGGAGTTTTTGATAATGCAGTGAGCTAAATGCTTGGGCTAGATATGTGAACAGTTCCCGGTAATAAGTGCAAGCTGCTTAGTGGAGAGCAGGCAGACACATAAGCTGCTGACTTACAGCAAATGTTCAACAGATGAGACCCAGCTTCAAAGATGAAGCTTTGTTTATTTGTCTTGGGTTTTTTAGTTCTCCATTTTTTGACATTGTGTACCGTGAGGGGTTAGGGTCTTCGGAAATGACAGTTGTGCTTATGTAAAGCAACAGTGTCGACAGTGAAATAGAAAAAAAAAGTCCAACAGGAAAGCTGTATGTGCTTCTCTTGCACTTTCTTTGCGTATGTATATGGGTGATTTTTCTACATGTGCCGTTGGGGAAAAGGCATTTTACTTTGAGAGATTTCAAGGAAAAGGTCACACACACAGCTACTTTCTCCTAGAACACAAATCCTCCCGCAGTACATGACTTGTGCGTCTGTGATAAGGAGACTTTCATCTCCAGTGACAAAGAAAATCCCAGTGATGTCTTTTGACTTTTAATCAATACTGCCTAATTTATAATTTTCTGTTGTGCCTACCGCAAGCTTTTTACCACACAACCCTCACTTGGATGAATTTATCTAATTTATAATTTTACTCGGAAAAGTCTACCCCAGTTTTCTTGATTCCTTTTCATGCCTTTTTCTGTCCAAAATAGATTTATTGTGGATTTGTTGCTCATTCAGGCATATCAAATGTAAAAAATAAAAAAGTAAATAACCTTCATCTCATTTCCAATAAATTATTCTGGGATCTTTGTAATATACAATTCAACTATACATCTGCATCACCTGTCGTGTTTTTTGTAAAATTTATTTTATTTAGTTATCTTATATACAAGAACATATTTATTGTATATTAGTTTAAATGTCCTGCTGTATTATTTTAAATATAAATTATATCTTCCATGAATCATAAAACATACATATGACCTTAGAAAAAAATATTTTTCCCGCATAACACAGTGCTATTGTTAACACATATTTCCAATGCTCAGGGTTAAAATTCAACACCAGCCATGTCTCTTTAAATTTGTAGCTTGTCTGTCTGGGTTCCTTGGATACAGTTCAGTTCCTTTCCATATATTTGAGCTGAACTGCAGATTCCATGTAGTCCCGATTATGTGTGTGCACAGGCGACTATTCAAATGCGAACTAACTAAATTAATAAGATTTTAATAATTTGTAAACACTAAAAACTCCCTTGGTCCAAAAACAGGTATCCCTTGAGATATGTTATTGAGCATATGATTTAAATAGCTTAATTAGTTAATGAATTACTGAGTTATAACTAAACATGAGACTGATTTTTCCAGCTTTCTAGTAAGTGTGGGGGATTTTTTGTCGTTTGCACAATCAGCTACACCTAGATCGCTAGCGGTGCTACCACCTGTTCTTATACTCAGTTACCATCTTCGCACCTTCCTTTCAGGAACTGGTTTCCAGGAATTCATTCCAGAAAGGCTCTTAAAAAGAGGGATACCTATATATTGTGCTACCTGTTATCATACTTAGCATAAAATCTTACAGCTATGCCCGGCATTCAACAGAAATTATAAATAGGATGCACCCTATCCCAGAAAGCACCAGGAGAAAGGCAGGGGGAGTTTCTGAGACAGCAGATGCCACTTTGTATTATTATTCCATTTCAACTAAACCTCTCAACATTTTTTTAATAAATTTGTAAAGGCCAGTCAAATTAACTGCTGAATATTTGAGTTATTTATAGTTTATATCCCAAATCATGTCTCCTAGTGAGTTTAAAGGCCTCAAAGCAGAATTTTAATATCAGCTTTTGCTTGAACTGTGGCAGCGCTGTGCGTTTTCTGGGTGCCTGACTGGATTAGCAGTTACGGAAAATTGAAGTTTTCGGCGCCTGCATTCCAACTCTAGCAAATATTTCATCTGAACTATTTGAGGGTTGCGGCCAGAGGAGGCGGTCTGTCCCAAGCAGTGGACCAGAGTGCTGCCCAAGCTGTTTATTTCGCTGCTTTTGGCGATGTTAAAGCCACATAACACATGGGTGCCTGAATGCCATTCAGCTAGTCATAGGGACACTACAGTTGTCTCTGCTTACAGGCGAATTTACACTCTCCCCTGTCTTACATCCAGCTCTGATATTCCCAGCAGACTGCCAGAGGGAAGAATGCTGGAATAAGGCTATGGAGCTCCCTTCTCCAGCTGTCACTGCCCTTATTTAAACCAGATACTACAGAGGCAATACATTATCCCTGTAGAAAACGAGACAGCAGGGGTGGAAGCACAACTAATGTTATCGGATTGTCAGAGCTCAGTGGAATATATTGAATGGTCATGACAGGTAAGGCTCTAGCTTAAATTTCTACAAATATTTGGAGGGACAACTGGAAGCGGTTTGGCTTATACAGCATGGTCTGGTCTTTCCTAGCAGGCAATGCAATTATGTCGCTGCGCCCATAAGGCCTTCAGCTTATTTAGCCTGTACATTACTGGATTCAGAAGGCTGAAAACCAACCTCCTCCAGGACAAATATGGAAGAGACCTCAAATAGGTGCTGATTTTTCCAAGTAGAAAATGGAATATTGAGTTGTGCTGCTTTTGTCGTGGTTCTTAAATTGTACGGGCGAAACTGAGTTACAGGGTCATTAAAGTAATGGGAGTGTGGAAATTTGCTGTCCTGGGTCGAGGAGTGCTGTTTCCTAGCAGAAAGGAGAAGTTGTATTACTATTGGCAGGGACAAATGAACAAGCTATGCAAGAAGACTCTTAAGTTCTGTAAGGTAATTCATCACATATGCAGCATAAAAGCAATTGTTGGTTTCTGATTTTCTGTGACAAATTAGTCGTGACTCCACCAGTGCCCCGTGGCTGGTGGGTTTGTCCGGAGCTTGCAAGCTTGGAATCACCTTGGTATTACCTTTTTTTAGCCTTTATTTTATGATTTAACATGTTGATTGAATACAGTGACTGGACAGACCTCTATTTATTGTTTACAAATCTGAAATACAGATCTGTTGAAATGTAAAATTAAAGCAAAATAGAAAGAAATTAAATAAAGGTAAGCTAATATTGGATAAAATTGATACATTTCAAACAAAAATGTTCTATGAGAACTGCATGGAGGTTAACGACTGAACACCCCTTTAACCAAACTCACCATTCTAGAATGATACTTTATCCCCATTTGCATTAGATGATACAAATGATCTCCTTTGGACTTATATTTTGCACAAGAATTCTATAAATTGCACAAGTAGCAGCAATTGCTCTCATTTCCAATTCTATGTGATGCTCTGCTGGCCGCAGTGACTCAAAGGGTAATTGAAGATGTTGAAAGCAGGTTGGGTGCAAGTTAACATGCTACCTTGTGAAATTAAAGTTAACACTAATGCTGAGGCCGATTGTTTTGAAGAGGATATGTATCATTTGTGTTCTACTCATAGCAATGACTAGATGGTGTAATGATAGTAATCAATAGCTTGTGTAACAGATGAATTGGAAGGCACAAACATTCTCTTCTTTACAAACTGAATATATTTCCTGGCATTGTAATATTTAACAGTTTTATTGAGTGTTAATTCCCCACATTTTATATAACAAGTGAACAGTGAAATATATACCTGTAGATACAACATCTTACTTCAAGTAAGCCTGATTGAACTGAACAATCTTTACTAGCTCTAGATCTGAAAAAAAGCACATTGTGTTTGATAAAATTCATCTGAACAAGGGTCCTTTAAAATGTGGAGAGGTGTTTTATAAATAGTATGTTTAAATCAAGCGCATATAAGAGTCCTTCATTCCTGTTCAATGGAGTTGATGAGCGTAAAGAGGAAAGGACAGCACTGTAGAATAGCTGTCATACGAGTCACTGCTGTCATACGAGTCACTGCTGTTATGAGAGTCACTGCTGTCATACGAGTCACTGCTGTTATAAGAGTCACATCTGTACATCTTGTAGGAGTCAGAACAGTATGACATTCTTGCCTAGAAAAAAGCATGTAACCTGATGTGTAAGGAGATTTAGGAACAAGAAATTTCAGGTTTATACTGTCTGGAGAGAAATGACACGTTTGTTCGTATTCTTAACCTCCCTGCAAAAATACCTTTAGTCAAAGAGAAATAATTACAGTAAATCTGTTTTGGATAAAAGCATCTGCAAAGAGTATTCTAAAAACATAATATGAAATGTTTATGTCTGGTGGAATTTCCGTTGCCGAAATTGAACACACCCGCCTGTAATAACGTTGCTTCTGAAAATACCATTAAAATACTGTATACTGTAGTATAATGCATGAAGATATAAAAAAAAATTATATAAAGCCCAGGCTTCCATGCATCTGTGCAAAGTACACTTACCTGAAGCCCACTGAGAAAATGGGAAGAAGCACTGAAAACAGGCCCGGATGTTCGTCAGTAATGATCCGATGACAGTTGGCTTCGGAAAGAATTCATTATTATTGGATACTTGATTCAACTGCATACTTGGCTGACCCCTATTGTATAGTCAGTACTGGTCCTAACCAATGCAGCGCCCTTGGCGAGAATCACTGCCAGCAGTCCTTGTCCGAGGCAAAGTCGGTGCCCCCTCACAAGTAGGCAGCCGCCTATGCTACCATAGGATTGACTGGCCCTGTCTATAGTACCTATTCCTCAATCTACAGTCATTAACATGCAGCCTGTGTTCCCAGTCAACCACATTAAAATATATTATTATGCCCAGTCAGAGGCAGATTATACTGTTATATCAATCCCGCTCTTTCTCTCTTATTCCTTTGACGGGAAATTTGGCAACAACCTGAATGATTTTAGTGTCTGTGTTTTTCATAATGGCTTCCACTTTATTGAATTTAATTATTTTTGAATGATTACTCATATGTGGACTCATATTTTTTGCGATAAGGCAGCTGTAAAAATGGGAACTTCTCTGCAATTTATTACTGAATCTGTCTTTCACATTTAAACACACACACACACACACACACACACACACACACATATACACACTGCTTGATTTGGCCTACCAAGGAGGCAAATATATAACACAAAGTTTCCCTTGAATATAACTACAATTCATTACAATTAAAGGCAGAGATTGTATGTTGGTTATAACAAATTGTATCCATTTGTCTGTAGTCTTTCTTAACCTGGAGTAACACAGATTGTTATGGATTTCAGATTGATTAATTGAGATACTTCACAGTCATGCCTGCCCGACTTGAGGTGGCCACATTTTTAATAGCACATACAGTACTATAGTATCTCCTGCGTAGACAGCAGGCAGGACCACATGACATGAGATGCACCGTATGGTACTCAGGTAAATGCGGAGATGGGATCACCAAATAATACACAAGTAAAAAACTACTCTAATGGGTTCAAAAATACAACTGAAAATTGGAGTATGAGGTGACAACAAAGACTCACTGTTAGCATTGTTAGTATGGAGGAGAGTAACCAGCAGGAAAGTAATATCTAATACTAATATGTGCTATAATACATAGACATCACTGAAAAGGAGTGTGTAAGATTTGTTTTGTTTGGAGATGGAAAAAACTATGGGGATGTGAGGACTGAACAGGGACTTCAATAGGCCTTTGAGGGTTAACAAACTGGAGTAGAGGAATGAAAACAAAAAAAGCCATTTTGGCTATAACAAATAGATGGAAAACAGGGTAGTCGTCAAGGCTACTAATGGGGTCACAAGGTCTGGGCATGTGATACGGTCCGCTGCGGCTGTCAGAGGAAGAAGATTTTTATAGAAGAGTTTTATATTGTTGGCAACTGACACAGGTGAATGAAAGATCTTGTATCCTGACTGGGAACCTTTGCCATGCTATGTAAATGTGCTCAGTTCTTAAGTTAGCCATATACACTCGCTGGCCACTTTATTAGGATCGCCTGCACACCTGCCTGTTAATGCAGATATTTAACTGGCCAATCATGTGGCTGTACCTCTAAGCATAAAATCATGCAGACTTTGACTTTGACTGTGGTTGTTGGTGCTTGACAGGGTGGTTTGAGTGTTTCAGAAACTGTTGATCTCTGGGGATTAGTTAGTGCAAAAAAAAAAAATCCAATGAGCATCAGTCCTGAGAGTGGAGAATTATTACATTATTGATGAGAGGAGTCAGTGGAGAATAGCCAGACTGGTTCAAGCTGACAGGAAGGCTACATTCATTCAAATATCTAATCTTTACGACAATTGTGAGCATCACAGACCTCACAGTATGTTGGATCTTGGTGGAAGGGATACAACAGCAAAAGACCTGGGGCTACATTGGGCATGGGCTCATTGAAACTGAAGTCTTGATGATTGGGAAAAGAAATCTTCTAGTCTGGTGAATCTTGATTTCTGCAGCAACAGGCAGATGGTAGGGTCAGACTTTGATGTCTGCAACATGAATCCAATGACCCAACTTGCCTTGTTTGAACAGTTCAAGCTGGTGGTGGCAGTGTAATAATATGGGGGATGTGCCCCCAATACCAGTCAAGCACCATGCACATGCCATAGTCTCTCTGAGTATCTCTGCACCATGTGCATCCCTTTATGCATTATTTTATCCATCTTTTAACGGCTACTTCCAGCACGACTATGCACCGCGTCAGAAAGCACAAGTCCATATCAGGTCAGTGTACTTCAGTCACCTGATCTGAATCCAGTTCACAGGAGATCCATAGTGTGAATGTACAGCTGAACATGCTGGCCAGTTAATATGGATCTGATATCGGGGGTGTCTCATAATAAAATGGACATCAGCGTGCAAGGTTCAGAACAGTGGGTATCAGATCTTTCATTTGCACTGGAAAATAACAGGACACTACAGGCTTGTAAGTAAATATTTTTTATATATATATAGATCTGGTTTATATAGATAGCGGGGAAATATCATGCATATTTTGAAAAATATGTAGATTCAGGGTTTAAAAATGACAGTTGACAAAAACGGCACTTTGATGAGGGTGGCAGGACGCTACACGCCTCATGCAGATTCTTATGTTACCAACTTGTTCAAAGGATGTGATTAGCAGAAAAAATAAAAGCAGCTGGCAAGTAACATACCTCCACTAAACTGGATTATATCCACTGCTACATGACAATCCTCTTCTCGCAGTCAATATTATAGATTTTCTATTAGAGATTTACATAGGAGCTTGGGATATTGAAGGTACTTCTGTGCAGAACATCAAAATTAAATCAAATGCCTTGACAATTGAATATTATGCAGCCTGATGACACACAATGCAGTCTTAAACCACGCCCCTTAGTAAACCCCTTCCAACGACACTCCAATTTATTTTCACACTGTGACCAAGGTCAGGATTTTGCAGGATGGTTGAATTTTTAAACATTTTGCTTCTTCTATTTATTCAAATTCAATTTCATTCAATTTTCAAATTCAAGTTTTAAGTCCTGCAGCCTTGTGATCTTGAATGCAAAATACCTGCATTTCTGTACATAGCTTTTTACCCTATATATTTTTGAAATAATTATTTTAATCCCGTTATTTTTTTCCTTTGGATTGTCATGCATCAATTATGCAATAGTACTGCTTGTTTGAACAGGCCAATACACAGACTTTGTAATAAAATTAGAGTCAAACAGTTATTTTACAACAGACTTTGAGGTCAGTATTCTTAGGCATGGGAAGCGGAAGAGGATTGCTACATCCTCTCTTCTGACAACTGATAATCAGGTTGCATTCTGGGGTGGGATCTCCCTCCATGAATGGAAATACAACTGACAGCGATACCGCAGCATATCTCTCAAACTGAGTGTGCAGACAGATAATGGTGGATTTATAACACATTTCTGCAATTCCTTGAGTCCTCAGTTTAAAGTGTATTCAGTTCAAAAGAATTAACAGTTAACACAATGCGTTACATCACAATACAATGCACACCATTACAATGTACAATTCTTATTAGCAATTCACACAAATGGATTTTATTCATTGCAGCAGTAATTGAAAAATTATGGTGTTTCCTTAGCGACATGGTTGCCTTATACAGCTAGGACCAGGATTCAAGTCCCCACCATGGCTCCATGGGATTTTGCATGTCCTCCCTGTCACGCCCAGCCCTGATCGCCCTCCTGTGGACCACACCTCCTCGTTAACCTCGTGTGGAATCCTCCCGGTTACCTGCTGTTGTCAATTTCCTGCTCGTTTCCTTGTGTATTTAGTTTGCGTGCTAGTCCGTATTCCCCAGATCTGTCATTGTGTGTGTGTTTTTAAGAGTAGTGTCAAGGTTTGGTGTTGTCTGTTCCCCTGCTGGCTTGTGGCTTCCCGAATTAAACCCCGTTTTCCCGTTACCCTGGCTCGTGTGCCTGTTTCCCTGCTCGCCGCCGACCACAACGTGACACTCCCCGTGTCATTGTGGGGTTTCCTTCAGGTGCTCTGGTTTCCCCACACAGTCCAACAACATGCTGAGATTAATTGGAATTACCAAATTGTCCATAGGTGTGCTTGTATGAGAGTGACCTGTGATGGGTTGGCGCCCCGTCCTGGGTTGTTCCCTGCCTTGTGCCCGTAGCCACCACGATAGGGACTGGACCCCCTGTGACCCTGAATAGGACAGGTGGTTACAGAAAACAGATGATGTGTCCTTTTTTATGGTAAATTTTAGCAGGAGAAAAAAACACAACTTTATATACCAATGACTTTTTCATATGTGCTTAAATTTTAAAAGGCAAAGGACTGACAGAAAACTGAATGTAAAAAAAGTCATTGATTGACACTCAGCATTTGGCTCTGCTTTGTGTGGAATACTTTTGTATAATGTGATTTCGATAGTTACAGTTTATATTTGGATGGGGGTTTTGATCTTGGTGTCGGTTCTAAGTGTGGGTGTAGTCAGATATCTGACATGTATTTTTGACACCATTCCAAATTCAGAGACTTCTAGTACTCCAGTTATTTTTAAAAATATATATTAGAAAACAAAATCATAATGGCATAATTGGGTATTCCTGTCATCCTGACAAGGATAAATGTTTAAAAGATGGCTGAATGGATAGAAAGACGGATGGATGGATAACTGTGAAAGTTTTAAAATAAATGATTGATGACTATGAAGAGTTAGGATATGAAGCATTAACTGCAGCCTATCCATTACTATAAAAATAATGGTTATTAAACATTTACCTAAAAGAGGTAAAGTGCGATTTTGATATTTTCAGAAATCATAAGGGTTGAATTTACATGGGGTACATCATGCGGGGACGGACCTCACAGGAGTATTTTCTTAAACTCTTCTTTTGCTGAAAAGTTTTCTAGGAGTACATTAAAGCAGAATGTTCACTAGAGACTTATTAGAGATTTCAAAGCTGAGTTCTCTCCCAGTTTGTCCAATGGGATCCTATAGCTAATGCATATTTTCTATTGAATTATCTTTAAGTGAGCCCATTGTATTCTACGGGATAATCCCTCACCCTTCCTATCAGGTCTGTCCTATAGACTTTGAGGCATTTTTGCATCTTAATTATACCCCTCATCACACAGAACTAAATTATAAACATTGTGCATCATAGGTATATTGCAAGTGAGAAACAGGACCTAAACCAACATATATTGGGCATTTACAATTTGCTAATAAAAATTAAATGAAAGTACCTGTAACACTGATGAATAATATCATTAAATATCTGCCTTCTAATAATGAAAATGCAGCCAATTTATGAAATAATAAATAAATAAAAAAACTTTGAATTGGTCATGCCAATATCAAGCACAAGTCCATTGAGCCACACCCAGTCAATTCCCCCATATACTAGGTAAACCTGTAACTAATCAACCTGGTAATCTGACACGGATTTAACACAATATTTCTTACACCTCCCGCCCCCTAACAGACTTGTCTGCGGTACAGCTGCTAGTTCCATATGTCAAAAAATAAACAAACGAAATTGTAACTTTAAAAAAAAAAACATCCAGCCGAAAACCGCTTAATTAAGTTAATACATACGTTTCCAACCATTATCCAGACATAAAGCCATTTAAACACCATTCAAAGTGAACGGCGTAGAATAAATGAACTAATGACCATAAAACTAAATGAGACAGACATGTCGGATAAAATGTGGTTCCAGGATTGGACTATGGGGGACAATGATCACGTCTCGATTTTCAGATTATGTATTTCTATGAATCTTTATTAATAATTGCACTGTGCCCATTCGTCACCAGTTACTTAAATAAGTGATAACTATTGAACTTGAAGTGCACATGCAAACATTCGAATGTTAATAATAATTTGCCCAAAAACCCAGGGGTGTGTAAGAGTCTGCTGTCAACAAAATGCTGAACCAGTATCTCGTTACAGCAGAGATTTTGCCACGATTTCTGATATTAATATGAATTAGCACACATAGTGAAAGGATTTGAAATGCAAAAATGATCATTTTGCATCTTTTCCTGTGGACAGCGAAGGTCTTTGATTAAGAACTGACTGGCTGGCTTCTTGAAAGATATCTTAACCGGACGACTAAATATACAACTAACTTTACCACAGACATAGGATTTTCAGTGACAGGCCATTTTGAGAGTTTAGGAAAGCCCATTTGTCATGCATTGTCAGCTAATAAACCAAATTCTTCTCTTTGACTAGTCTAAAGCACTGTTTGCAACCTAACCTGCTCCGGAGCAGTTTTGTTCTACAGTATAGCATGAGTTACCGTGGCGATGTATCCCACAAAAAAGACAACCAGCATTGTGATATCAAAAAGCCAGGTAAAACTACTCATCCTCAAAGTTATCTGGCTAAGTGAGGAATCCATCTTTGTGATACAAAATGGGCCTCGGGTCTCTGCATAACTTGTCATTGCCTTCCTGGTTTCCTTCCCCTTCTGTTCCTGTGATTTGGATTTGATTATTGGCTCGGAACTCCCTGTACCGACTTTCTGCCTGTGTTTGGACTATGGATTTGGATCACAATTTGGATATATTTTGCCTTTGTTTGCCTCTGTCCAGTTTTCAACACTTTTGCCTGCTGTTAGAATATGATTCTAGAATTAAACTCATGGTTCCTGCACCTGAATCCCCTCCCTGTTCCAGTCACTACAGGATGTTTGTATTTGCACTGAGATCTCTGTCAGAATTTTTATTGTAGTTTCTGTAACATAGAGACAGGTTTTAAAATGTTTAGCTTAACAACAGTGTCTATGAGGTCCAGCGTTTTCTCACAGCAGTCCATAAATGGGGTAGCCTTGGTGGGCCCATCCCTTCATACTACCGCAGTTTTGCCTTTTATCTCCAGGCCCTTTATGGGAACCCATTCTATTTTTTTAATGATGCTCCTACACTCCATCATAAGACAAGGGGCTGTCCAAATATTTGCACTGGGAGCAAGCAAAATCTATTGTCTGGGAAAGAATACCTAACCTTATTAATCAACTTTGCCCCCCAGTACAGAGGAGAAGCTGATTAATAGGGATAGGGAGGGGTGAAGCGGATGAGGCACGAGCAGTTGAGCTCCTGCTCACGAAAGGTACTGGGAAATCTATGATACTTATAGTAGGAATGGCTTTGCAGTGCTACTCCACTAACTTTCTCCTGAGTGCTTTCTCCTGCAACCTCTGGCATTTTGATCAATTTAATCAATAGGAAAATATTACACAGCATTTGGTGTGTGTGTCTGGGGTCGGGGGGGGGCATGTATATGTACATTGTGGGGACCAAATGTCCCCATAACGTGATGAAAACCTGTTATTTTGACCTTGTGGGGACATTTGCATTCAAATCTGTGAATTCAATCAAAAAACTAAAAGCCAAAAGTCTTGGTGACTTATGGTCAAGGTTAGGGCTGGGTAGGGGTCAGAGTTGGACAGTCAAATGGACATATGGACAGTCCCCACAAAGATATGAGTATAGGTCTGTTTGTATGTGTATGTGTGTGTGTGTGTGTGTGTGTGTGTGTGTGAGTGATGCTTTTATTATTTAGGCTTAGCATGTCCCCTGTGGAGTAATGTCTGACTCTGAATTAAGACATAATCGGAAGGTTGTTGGTTCAGTTCCTGTAGCTGGCCGAATGAGTATACCTCAGATGGACCCTAGTGCAAGACCCTTAACCTTGAAAACTGCTCCAAGTGTGCCAATAAATAGTTGATCCTGCACTGTGACCCCAAACTTTACTACCACCTATTTATGTATGTTTCATAAGAGAGCAGGATGGGATATGAGAAGGCTAAAGAATTTCTTTATACATATATATAGTAAGTAAGGAATTATTTAATTAATTTAGCAGCATGGGCCTGGCAATCAACGGGAGTAAAGCACATACAGTGCATCGTGTTCTCCCAAAATTCAATATGTGCAGAGGCCAGATTTGTGCAATGGCAAATGAAGTGCCATCATTAGAACCCTCTTCAGGATTGAAAAATGGGTGGATGGATAGAGTTTCATAGATAATGGCCTCACTATAATACAATACTAAATTATAGTATGTAAATGTAAAAATATTAAATTACAAATCAGACCACATGATTGTATGATACCAAGAGGAAAATCAAGGCTGCATTTTTCTAACGTGGCAGATGGCCACACTGAACATATTCTGCTGTGAAAACACTGATATTAACAGACACTGATCCTCCTCCAGTTTCAGAAACCTTTTTTTGGTGCTGTAGTCATTCATTTGGCTTTTCGGACTTCTGGCACTGCGGTTGTCAGTGTGCACTTGATGTAAAGGGAGTGAGCTGTATCTTTGTGAGCATGCCAGTGTCTCCGGGGACAACAGGGTCACACTGGGTCCTGGTGGAGGTCTGTGTGTCGACGGTCATATGGCAAAGGCTGCGGTGTCATCGCAGTGTCTTCTGCTCCAGGAGATAATGTGGGCGGCGTCGTGGCAAGCCAAGTGCTTGGCCTGTGCTGGAAGGCAGACAGGCACATTTCCATTTTCAGTAAACGGTTCAAAGCCACTGCTTCGAGATGCGATACAGGAGTTTAACAGTAGGGCGGGCATCACCATGGTGTGAAAATTTAACCTTGTCTGTTACATCTTATAAAAGACTCACTGGGGTCTTCAATAGAAAACAGGACATTTCATGCTGTATTTAATATTTACAGCTTACGTGTTAAGAATCACTACAGATGCTAACAAATCTGCCAGTGGTGGGGATGATGACTATCCCTTTGACCTTGTACTGACCCAGAAGTATCAGAAACAGGAGCGATGTAATAACAGCAGTGATCTGGCATGACGGATTTCAGGGGAGGTGTGCATGTGTTGCTGGTTCAATCCCATGGTTAGCAGTGTAATTACATCATTGTTAGCGCCGTGAGCAAGGCCCTTATAATCTGAAAATTAGTGTCAAATCACTGACTTCTTTAGCAATAATTCCACGGCAATCCAAAGTCCAAATCACATTCAGAAAACAAGTTAGGAGAATCACTGGCATACTATCAGAAACACAAGTCTCAATAAGGAGCTCACAAGAAACTTTCTTCAGAAAAGTTCTCCCTTAGTAAAAATATAAGTAAGGTACTGCTCGTGTTAACTAAATTCTTTCAATATATGATATTGGAGTAATGTGTAGTAAATGTTAGTTACTTTTAATTAGACTAATATTATGTACTTTTACAGGTGGAGTATCCTTTTGTAATTGACTTACAAACAGTAAAGCACTATACTGAAAAGGTGAATTCTAGTCATGAGACCGAAAATGTCAAATGTGTTAGTTTGTCAATCGTAGCACCATCAGAGATTGAGGTGAATCGAATCCTGACCTTCGCAGCCCAAGCTGTTTGAACCATTCAAGCATCTGGTATGTTATTATATGATCTACACCCGTATGCTAAAAGTCACCTAAGTATTGAACTGATTATGAATTGCAAATATGCAAATATTACAATTCAGCAACAGCTGTTCATACTTCGTTGAATATATTTGACAAATATGCATGTAGGTCTATAGTGGTAATTAATGAAAATGCAAAAGATCAACTCAATGATTGTCATGAGGAAAATGAATAAAGTAAAAATTTGCCAGTGTGATAGATACATGGATGGTGGGATGGATGGATATTCACAGAAACTATTATGTATGTCGTTTGTTTATCCACTGAAGAAGATATTTGGTGGGGCACTAAAATAGTTTTAGCTAACCATAAATCTAAGGCATGAATGAACAAGTTGGGATCACTTGTATATTATGTTTCTTTCTGCTCTACATTGAAAAATGCTCCTAGTTAGAAAGAGCTGTGGCATTAAAATTTGGGGTGAAAAAAATTAAATTTAGCTTTGGATTGGAAGGCGCATCAAATATGCTTATATCATGCACAAAAGAGGGATTATATGCTGGCACATGGTTGTTCTATGGTCCGGTCTAATCTCAGCACCCACCCTCCTATTATTAAAAACTGGCTGCCCCATGGATGCAACGTCAGAGTGAGCCATATGCTTTTGTGGCATGAAACGTCTTACAGTAGTTCCGAGCAGCGGCACATTCTGTACTAGCCACCCCAGCAAATCGTACTACAGGATCATTGGGCCATATCAGAGGCTGAGACAGGTGGTGAGGGGGAGAGATGGCATAAACGGTGTTACCACAGCAACAACGTTACGATCATTTTACTGCCTTATTCCTTTCTCCAGAAATGGCACGAATGACTTTTTCATTCTTAGAATATCAAAAGTGGTTTTGAGGAACTTGGTATTTTCTTTGTGGGGGTGTAGGTTGCTCCCTCCATGGAAACTGTTGAGGTTTTAGGATGCTTGGATGGGTCAGGTCAGGTCAAGTTGGGGAGCATGCACTGGTACAGCCACCACATGATGAAACACCTCGGGATACTGGTTGGCGGCCCTCTTGGCCGACACGCCATCCAGTTCCACCCTACAGAAATGCCTGTCTATCTGCCGCAACCAGGTGTTACGTGGGCATGTTTATCGAATAATTACAAACTGTTTAAAGGACCATAGAAACATAAATTAGCACACTAGTATTAGTAAATGAACTTCTTGCTTTAGTAAATAAACCTAAATGGGTAATATGAGAAATATTATATATCTGCTTGTCCAGTACAATGGTTACGGGCAAATCTTATCTTCCTTATTGTACCTTGTTTGTCTCAAGGTGATCCCAGATCTGGTCAAAGAAGAAGTAACATAAGCAGGTAATGGGTTGTTCCCTTGGTCTCCTAAAAACCATCATGGGGATTATATTCTTATTTTGTGTCTCAACCACACCAGCTAGCTCTTTTCTCTATGGATTGTAGCCATTATTCTCTGAGACCTGCTGGACAGCTAAAGTCCTCAGAAACAGCCGTGGTTCTGTCCATTGAAAACTTTTTCATTTATTTTTAGTCTCTTCCGAAAGCAGATGTCCACAGCTAAGGATGTGTACAGGTTGGCCTGTAAATCAGTAGCCTTACTGTTAAACTGCACTTGCACTTTATCGCAGGAACTGTGCCATTCCATCCCCCCTTCACCCCAAAGATACTTGAACTTCTTCAGCAAGGGCATTCTGTCCCCTTTCAGAAGCACTCTACTCTGTTCCTTAGCCTCAACCTTGGGAGTGCCAATTTTTATCCTATTCACGTCACTTGGCAAAGAAATATTTGAGTGTTTGCCAGAGGTACGAGAGCCTTTGCAAAGAGAAAGAAGAACAATTCTGTTTTTTTTTGGAAAAAAAGAGCAACAGAAAAACAAGCATTATGACGTGATATGACTTGACGTGATATGACGTGATAGCCCCATCCTCCGCTACTCTGCTAATATGCTGCATGGCGTCACTCAGTAGCATTGAAGTGCTTATCAAGCCAACACAGAAAATGCAGTAGTGGCAGAGTATTTCAGAATCCTTCTGGGTGTGTAGATACTTCAACAACTTCATTATCAGTTTTCGGAAAAAAAATAAGTTTGCAGTGTGTGATTGATAAGTTGTTTTGCCACAACAATGACAGATTATTGTGAGATTATGTCAGTGAACACAATGTATTGGAGTATGTTTGGGAATGATTACTGTTGAATCTGTGTTCACCGTTATCTGAGGACTTAATGACACCCTCCAACTTTTGGCAGAAGGATTTGTTTCTATTTTTGCTTATCAGAGTGTATAATTTATTTCCATTTAAAAAAAAAAAAAACCTGAACCTGGCTGGTAGGTGCACAGGTCGGCAGGCAGTTTAAACGGGGTAATTATTAATTCTTAACTTAAATAAACATTATAAAGAATGTCTTATATAACCATATTTGCAAATATCTCTAAAACCTCTTTGAAATCTTGGAAAAAAAACTTTTTTGTGCAGCCATATATTTGCAGAATTTCAGGGCCTTAATATATTTGGTTGTGACTTTGCATACTAATATTAAAATTTTAATTCTACTCTTGGTATACTAGTTTTTTTATACTTCTCAATAGGAAAAACCGTACTGAAGGTATATATACCTCAAAACAATATATAAAAAATGAAACATAAAATTCACTTGACAGTAATAAAAGTATTAGTAATTTCCCTGTGCTGTTAAAGGAAATTGCTCTTTTTTGTAATACAGTGGTACTCTGAGATGAAATTGGTGTTTGTTTTGCTCTTGACAGCATTATCTTTGAACTCTTGACCCGAAACACTTATCGCAGATGCATGCACAGGTTGTCAAGATTCCCAGTATTAAGCGAATTCTACTAACATAGGACTGGTATGGAGAATTTTAAAGGGAAGGAGAAGAATTTAAAACTACGTGTTAGAATTTTCCGGAAAAGGATAAAAAATATTTACTTTTCTGCCACGCACCTCAGTGTGTCAAAACACTGCTTCTGCTGCAAGGTTTATTAGCTGAATTAAGAGATAATTAATTTTCCAGAACTAATCTTGTCTATCAACATTTAGTCACTGAGAAATGGGGCCTAATTGTTTTAGTAGATTATGTAGAGGTTCTGGGAGGAAGTGTGGAGGAATAACAGGTATTATTTATATCTGGCTGTTAGTGAGCTTGCAGAATTTATTCTAGTAATATAGTGTATGTTCAATTTACTTCATATGTTTCTGTTCTCTCTCCCTTGACATTGGAAGCAATGCAGTAGTGGTTCAGGTCACTGAGCACTGTAGAAAACTTGCATATTTGTAGCGCAGATGGAGAGCCAGTTCCCTCCACTGAATATAGTACATGGTCTTTTTCTCCTTCGATGACCAAACCAGATATAGCAAGTATGCTACTAAAGCGACTGAAGTGATTCATAGAGTATATTGTGCATTGAGTACCTGTGCTACACTTCATAGACCAAGAATAAAATATTTATTTCAAGTAAAATTGGATGAGTCAACTGGATACTGGAAATGGATAATACATTTATTTGCCAAAAATAATAAGAAAAAATACAATTTATTCATTTATTCGTTTTCATTTCTTTGTATCATCATACTTTTAGAGCATGTGCAAGGACATTAATGACAGTGAAATATTAAACCAACCCCATGGATTGCTTTTTTCATGGTTGACAAAACCTGTATTTCAGCCATTCAAATAAGACTACAGAATTGCCTTGCTCTGCGGAGTGATATGAGAGAATTGAAATGAAGAATAAAATAGTTATACAGCTATAAGGATTTAGTCATGCATTGGATGGGTTTTTAATGGTAAGCATGCAGTTGCTACTGTCCTGTGATTATGGCCATAATTGTAATTATTTTGTTTGTTACTTTTTGGATAGGACGGTTTTGTGGTGCTCAGTCAACTGCTCATGCCCACCCATTATGATCTAATACAAAGGCCTTGCACAACACTGCAACTACCGAGACAAGCTACTGCAGGCTTTAGGGCATGTTATGATAACAAGGATGTGTTGCGGCAACTCAAATGCAGGGGTGGATTAACTTATCTGGAGGTCCGTGCTTACATCGGATTGGATACTCAGGTGTTTCCGATTTAACTAGCCGTTCTATTTCTCCTGAGGCAGGACGGGGCCCTGATGTTTTCTGGGGTCCAAAGCAATAGTCTAGGACAGCCTACGCTCAAATGGCATGAAGGACGATCAAGTGACCACTCTGTCTCTGGTGAGAAAGATCACAGAAATTTTAAGGAAGGTTAGGCACTAAAACAAATACAGTATGTCCGATCTCTGATCGCTGGGCACCAATAAACTGTATTCTTTTTTCCATTTTTTATAATCATTGTTCTTATATAAACATACACAAGGTTCACTACAAAACTACACTACTTTCAAGAACTTTATGCACTATATGTCTTGCACTATAACCGATACGGTGATGTACACTGGTTTTTTGCTGCTATGCGGTGGTTAATATATTATATGTTAGTTCCACTTATATTCTATTTTCTATATATTTTTTTGTTTTTACACACTCTGCCGATGGTGAGCAAAAATGCAACGAAATTTCGTTCTAATGTGCACTAACCAGTGCATTTCTGAATGACAATAAAAGTGGCTATTCATTCATATTCTATTCATTCAGAATATCGAAATCAACATATATATGTTCCTATATCCATTTATGCATGTTTATGTTCATGTCTTTATGTTTTGATAACAGTTTAAAGTTTTATTAGAAAGTATTTAAGTGTGTTTGCTTTCAGAGCATGCTGGAAAGTCTTATCGTATGAACAGCACTTGTAGATCCATCATCTGTGTCATTTGATAAATTATCAAACGTTTCGGCTTGCTTATTCATAATCAGGAAGGATTTGCCCTTTTTAATTACTCTGGCAGATGTGTTTAGTTTGTTAAACAGTAGCTTTGAAAACACAAATTAAAACACAGGATTCATTTCATAAGTCTTAATTTTCTCTGTAAATATTCCCCGCAATGAAACTTCATACTGCAAGCTACAGTCGTGGAAAGGTGGCTGAAATGTTGTCTTTCTAGTTAAATTATAAGTTCAGTTTATGATTTAAATGATCTATACTCTTCTGCTTGTTTTGTAATCTTTATATTATTAAGCAGAATTTCGGATGAAGAAAATTGTCAGACTAACCGAAGATAGATATCAAACGTAATAAGAAGTAACATTATGAAAGGAGCAAATTAAGGTATAGTAGCTAATTACATGTAGAATATAATTACCCAGTATTCTTAGAATCTGAGAAAAGGAGAAAATGTACAGTATCTCCTTCATGAGTCCAAATCTAGCAAATGCAAGTCATCTATATAAAACATATTGTCTGATGCTGGGGACACGAATTGCTGAACTCTTGAAATATTCATTGTGTTAATATTCATTATATCATATAAAAATAGGACAAACCAAAATGAAAATATACACTTCCAATATGTTTGAAGGTATGATATAGGGTGAGATTGGTGGTATTCTCTGCATTGGATCAGGGATATTAAGTCCTAGGGGGGACACTCTCATGTATTTTAGTACAAACAGTCACAACAAATTACCATTGTTATCTATACTCTGAGTTTGCTACTGGTGCAATGAGAATAAATTATGGATTTCCCTTCTTTTAGAGGTCTCCTCGGTATTAGCAGGGCCTGTGTTTGGTCAAAGCTGTCTGATATGGCGTGATTCTTTTGGAGTCTCTGTAGTGAACATCTTTGCTCTTAACTTTTACATTAGAATCTCTTAAACTCCTGCGTTTGATTGTTAAGAATGGCAAGTTTTTGCAAGGTTTTTTGGTGAGAACCACCACATCTCTGTCAGAAATAACTCCCATACCAACAGAACTTTTATGATGTACATTTCAATTAAGCATAACTTAAGATGACTGATTTTCATATTAATTGAAGTGCATTGTGTTTATTGTTATTTTTATTATTATTATTGTTGTTGTTGTTATTATTATTATAAATAACCCCCAGCTGAATTTTAGCCTGTAAACTGAAACTAACCAGTAACAACCTAGACCTCATTCAATAGAGTGTAAGGAAAGAAAAATAATAAAGAAAAACGGAGCTGATGCTGCACAGGATTTTCCAAACGAACCTTTCCCTGTAGTGCAGTAATTAAGGATCATCTACTTCCTGCTCACATCAACAGTGTAGTGAACTGTAGCACACCGCACTGTTCCTAATATCAAAACACGATGTGAGATGCGGTGTGGTGGGGGGGGGCTGTCATTCAGCTCAGCAAGGTGCTTCATTCTTCCCGTTCCTCTTTCCCAGCCTCTCTATTTTTTGCTGTGTTGTTATTTTCCTTCGACAATAACTCCACAGCTGACCCCCATTACGAGAGATCATAATGTCTTTGCGGTGTAGTGCTTTAATATGAAGTTATTTTTATTCATATATATTATTTGGAGTTCTACAAAAATGGAAGTTTATGTTCATTTAATAAGAAAGATCCATTTTTCCATCTCATCTACCTACTTTTACAGATATCTGTTCACCAAGCTATACAGGCATTCTGCTTATACTTCTGTTTACACTTTTATTCTGCTTATACGATTATATAACTCAGCTTCACCATATCACCAACCTATACAGGCTTTCTGCTTACACTTTTATTCTGCTTATATTATTATATAGTTCAGCTGCTCCTTATCACTAGTCAATGCTGTAATGGTTTTTATTATCTCTTGCAAAGAAACCCTTGCAATCTTCAGCAATGCCGCCCTTAAACACTAAACAGCATTATACATAACAGACGTGGCACCTGCTCACCATTGGTTTTTTCAATGGTCTTTTTCTATTTTCAGTCATGTGAAGTCAATATCTTTCGGCTGAGAATATGTTCTGTTTTTTTCCACATTCCGGACTTGTGGAATGTATGTGGAGTTGTACATAATTATCTGAGAAGACATCAGAATTTAGAACAAATTATAGTGAATATAAGCATAAGCAGGAATTCTACATCCTATGCTTTTAAATTATGTAACGCAGAAATACAAACAAAATTCAAAGCATTCTGCACATTTCCAGACAATAGAGTAGCTCCTTTCAAGAAAATATTCAGCATATCCAGCATGCAGGTTCCTGGCAAAATTACTCAATAGGATGAGTGCCGTCTCCTCTCAAGATGCGTGCACAGCATGTCTGCACTGGGGGAAGTGTGGAAGAAGATTTAATACCTCTGAAATACACCGGACCGGGGAGACGTAGTGGAAATAGGGTATAGCAGGAGCCTTAAAATAGGAGGATATAAAAGGAAAGTTAGTGAAAGCCAGGCAGGTGGACCTTACCATGCTGTGAACACATTATTTGCTTATTATGATTTCAAATGAAATGATTGCTTATTACATTGTGTGTTTACTATTCTAATTATATTGTAATATTAATTTATAATTAAAATCACAGGGGATGTTTTTCACCGATTATATTATGCTTATTATTTTATGTCAGATTGAAACATCCCCGTCAGCAAATTTGCTGACCATCTTATTGTTTTTTCCAAGAAATGTTACCTTATCCAAATATTGCTGCTTTTTCCAGTCTTTTTTGTCCAATATGTCCAACGAGTGAGAATAGCTTGGGGTGAGGGAGAAGGGTCAGCCTGAATCCTTGCGATGTGACTGGAGTTAAGGGCCCAGTGGTGTTGTTACGGCTCGTGTATCCTCAGCATGTACAGCCATGGCCTTTCAGACTTGGCCACAGATTGTGAGCTACACACCACACAGCTTTTCTTCCTGACACTTTACACACACACATTTTCACAGCTTGCAGGTATTCCGTTACAGTTAATTTACCATGTTTATTGTTTTTAATGTGCAGCCAAGTCAAATTTGTTCTCCTTTTATTTTATGCTTCTGGTTCCTTGCTGTTGCTGGCTGTGTCAACCCAGGTGTGAAAACCAATGTTAAATCTTGCAGAAATTCTCCTTCCTGATTCCTCACCATGCGTGTAGCTAACGCCGCAGTGATTGTTTTGCTGATTCGCTAGTGCTGCAAGTTCCTTTGTCATTATTGTAAGTGATGGTTTCACTGGTTCAAGCAATCTCAGCTGAGTTCCAGTGGCAGACACTTCTGTGCCTCCATAGTCAAAAGCGATCAAAGGAACACATTCCTCCTACAAGCATCAGCAAGCTTATGGGGTCATTTAAGCACTGATCTCTGGGATTGTGCTAATGACTTAAAGCTAAAGCCACAGAGCACTGTGCTGTTTATATTGATGACCCCCATGGTATATGTGCCATTGCCTTTTGGTGCAAGGTCCTCTGAGCTTTGATTCTTCTGTGTAATGATCCCTCTCTTGAAATTGGTGTTTGGGGAAATATTCTCAAACTGGCAAACACTGAATCATAAATCTTCTTACTATATAGACAGAAGGATAGCAAATAGGTCCTGATCATGAATCAACCTTGTTGCTGCCTGAAATTGCATTTGTTTGTGGTGGGATCGCTCACTGCCAGGAAATAGCTCCAGTGTATAGTACACATATGTGCATTTAAAATACAGCCCTTAAATCTGCATAAAACACAGCTTTTGAAGGCATGCTTACTGTTTGAAGGATGCTTTCAGTTGGAGTCATTTGTCTAGGTTTAGAACAGCCTTAACTATGGCCTGTCACAGCGCGAGCTGCAATCATTAGACTAACAGATCTGACATCTGTTGTGTGGGGGACCTGGTAGACTGGCGCTAAAAAGAGTCCAAAGTGTATAGAGGGCAAACTTGGAACGGCAATTATTGCACTGGCGTTCTGGAAAATTATGCTGCTTAAACGAGAATTTATTCTGTTTTTATTTTACCTGAGCATTTAACAATATTTAAAAAGTAATGCATGGAGACTTATTTCTCCATTACATGTATGACATCACTTCATGCAATTCTTACATCTTACAAGGAATTCACATGCTGAATTTTCAATTACATGGAACTACAAGGACCTGACTTGGACCCTGTGACTCAAGAAGACTTGAGATTATAGTCCCCCCTCTGGATACCATAATGTTAATGTTATAATTTCAGTGTATTTTAATTCTCTGCTCTCTGCATTTTCAGTTGGCTGAATGCAAGGTCCCCTGAGATATTTTGTTGGAAAGATACATCACTCTATGCATTTACACTGACGTGAAAACTATATGAGGACACATCTCTGTCTGTAAAGAATGTATCCTATGACCTACTGTGGCTGGTTTTTGCTGCAGTAAGTTTTGATCACTAAAGGTAAAAACAACTGACATAGATAGGGACTCAAGATACATGACTCACAACTTGACTTGGACTCAAGTCACAAATCTGATGCCTTGTGACATGACAGCAAAAATGAAGGAAAGACTTGGACTCAACTTGGATTTGATGGCAAATGACTCCAGAATTGACTCAGACTGCAATGTTTTGACTCGAGAAGGAATGACTTTTTCCCATCCCTGTTGAATACCCAGAAGCCATTGGGTGTTTCTTTTTTAATTCCTGTAATTACATCTTTTCAATGGAATATTAAATAACATTCAGCTCCAACATTTACAGGGAATATTCAGCTTCAACAGAACATATGAAAAGTGCTGGATTTATGTACATTTCCAGCATTTGCAAAACCCAAATTTGTACTTCTTTTATTTTTGTGTGAAATATGAATTTCAACCATGTGAAAAATCTTTCTGCAAGATGTTTAGAAGATGTTCAATATGTAGACTGCCGTGCAAAAGTCTTAAGCATAGAAAATGATGCTTAAATGATCTTCATTTTGGTGTAAAACTTTGCTATTATGTCTGTCAAAATGTTAGCTTAACCTCAATCTCAGAACCTCTGCTAAAATCACCCCAGTATTAGCTGCAACCATCCAAAACACCTGTGTATTTTTTAATTTGGCCACTAGCATACCATATGGCTAATCTATACCTCCATGACTTTTTAAACTATTTAAATTAATTTATTGAGCGAGCTAGTAATAAAATTTAATGAATGGCTGTCACTGAGGAGATTTGGGAACTTACTGTAAGTGGTGTCACTAACTTTTGGAGTTACTCTTTTATTGTTTATTGTTGTTTACTGTTTATTGTTACTCTTCATATGTATTTTGTTGTTCTAGGCAAATATATATTTAATACTCAGATAAATAGCTGTGAACATTTCCTTTGCACACTACTGTTTATTTCAAATTCTAATAATTTATTATTATTATTATGGGGATGCTAACATTCATGTAACAAAAGGACACAAACCTATTTTTATAATGTAAATGTAACCCTGTGTTCCAAATGTTTTTTTTTTTTGCCATGATGAGGGGTTTATATTTGGGCTGATTGGGTCTGCAGTGAGTTTTTTTAGTCAAATCTCCGTAGAAGACTGAATTAGGTCTAGTTAAACCTTGTTTACCACCTACATTCTACAAAAAAAGAATTGTTTCTTGCTGTCTGTATATGCTTTGTTTATTTGTGAGTGGTGCACGTGGTGTATATGTATGACAATGAAAGTCTGATGTACCCAACAAAACTGCAGGGCATAAACAATTGAAGTGGGAAATAAATCCGATATTAAAGTCTTTACAGGGAGGGGTGGGGGGCTGCTAATTGTGAACTATTCATGACTTATGCCAATAAATATGCATTTATTTGGGGGAGGAGGGTACAAAACATTTTAAAAAGCCCTTCTACAGTAGGCCTAATGACACCCCTGGTAGAAACTAATCTGGGGAACTCCAAAACTGTTGCGTTTTCCTAATAAATAGATGATAAATGGTGAGAAAGGGTTCTTGACATGACAGTGCCTATGGTGTGAGAACATCACACTGTTTTACCGGGCATCAAGATAAGACAAGATAAGATAAGACAAGATAGGACTTTGCTGATCCTCGGGGGGGGGGGATTATGTTCA
The DNA here is from genome assembly GCA_026777985.1 of Mormyrops attenuatus. Classification (NCBI taxonomy): domain Eukaryota; kingdom Metazoa; phylum Chordata; class Actinopteri; order Osteoglossiformes; family Mormyridae; genus Mormyrops; species Mormyrops attenuatus. The sequence continues at coordinate 9,760,764 of JAODKC010000064.1, forward strand.
ATACTGTGCAGATGGTACAAGTATGGTGGAAAGGTGGAAGGTGCATAATTTAGTGCAGGTGAAGCAATACAGTGGTGGGTCAGTTGGGTTAATTTCCTCTAAGCTGGGTGGAGTTAGAAATATGGAGAACAGACACATTGGATGAATGTAGCATCACATCCAATGAGTACAGACTCAGTCCTGTGACAGTTAGCTTTCCTCCTTAAGCTACCAGCTCCCATTACATTGATATTATCCCCCAGCAAACAGCCTTAGTGATACTTTACCTTCATCCCCATGGCAGTCTTGCTCTCCCTGACACACTCAGCCATACATATGGATGACAGCTGTATTTGGGGTCAAAGTGCAGTGTCTGCCATCATTCAGCACCCCTGGAATTATCGGGGTTAAGGTTCTTGCTCAAGGGCACAACACAGGCATGATCCCATCTGGTAACCTTCCGACGACAGGAACAGAGTCTCAACCCTCAGAACTGCACAACGCCCCCAAACAAGAACCATAAGCCTAGATTACGGGGAACCCCTCCCCCACCTACCTGTTCTATCAGTCTTACAGGTTGGCAACCCCTACGCTAGATCATGAGCCAAACAACCACATAGAACATGACACTGTCAATGATGGAACGGTAAGACCCGCGTAGAAGTTTTCAGCAGACAATGAAACACTTTAATCTCCTCAAGAAAATCAGCCTCCTCTGGCCTATTTCCTGTATACATGCTCTTTGTTGTTATGTCAGGATAAACTGTAACTGATGCAAACATCATGGTACTTCTGAGATACTTTTAAAATTGATGTTGACAGTTGCATTCAACATAGGACTGGCATAGGGGTGGATGTTGGTAAACTTGGACAATTTTTGAAATTTTACTTTCTCATTTAAAAAAATATGGTCCTGTTAAAAAATAAATATGATCCTATTATAAATGTTAAAACATAAAATTATTATTGAAAGTTCAAGAACTGAGCAGGAGTTAATAAACCACAGAGGTGTAAAGATATAAAGGATCAAACATCTAAGTGTCCCAGTTTACCCTTTGTATAGAATTTAAATCTCCTTACATTGCTTACTATTACAAAGAATGGTGTGATGGATCTTTTTTTTGTTCCGGGTTGCTTTTTTACATAGTGCTTACCGCTTTGGTCCATGGGACCAAAACTGCATCCGGCACAATTTAAGGCAGCTCACTTCTCAGCTTGTTCAGGACCCAAAACCCCTAAGGCAGAATACAAACAGAATGCACAGGGTCAAAAAATGCAGCAAGTATAGATGTTTTTGAATAAAATGTTGTAGGAGCTAAGCGTTTCAGTGTTTGAGTTACTTAATTTTTGTTAAATCAGTTGGGCATCATGGAAGTGACAAATTCTGAAGCTATGTGTAGACAACTACGAATGCATGTGCTTCACTATTTCTACCTAACAGGAATGCATGCACTTTACAATTTCTACCTAACAGGAAGGCATGCACTTTACAATTTCTACCTAAAAATGGATGGACAGGATGCCAGTTGGAATGCATGTGTGCAACCACAGGGTTGCATACACGTGTAATTCGACTCCTACCTGCAGCAACCACATGCTGTGAGCAGTTTGTGAAGGTTGACACAGTTTGATGAATTCAAACATTTAGATGCCCAACCATATTTAGGTATGCTACTTGTCAAAGTTTAATATTTTTCTGCTGAGAAGTTGAGGGACAGTTCATGACCTCTATGTGATTGTGGGAGACGTGTCCCCCAGTGTCCCCTGCTATCTGCCCCCCTGCCTCCGTTTGTCTGGTATGCAAATGGTAGATGGACTAGGAGGACCTACATGAGTTGCCTGAGGTAGTGAAGAACCAGTCTCTTAAATATTTTCATTATGCAGGATTGCAAGGCCACTGGTCTGTAATCATCAGGGGCAGTGGAGCATTCGTTCTTGTGCACTGGGACTTTGTGTAGAGCTAGAAATACACAGCAAACATCCATCCATCTTCCAACTGCCTGTATCCCATCCCATGGAACAAAGAAAGGGAACTCCTGTCTGCTGTAAGACACACACAAAATGGATCATTTCAAGTTTGCTTAACCATATATTTTTGGACTGTGTGAACAAACCCACAGAACTCAGGGATAACATTCAAACTGCAAACACACAGACACAGCTGACTGCTCAACACCTGAGGTGTCAGGTACAGTAGCAGTGCTACCCTTGAACCTCTGTGCCGACCCATAAGAAAGCATGTTACAGGTACATTATTCTAGTTATGATTCTAGTCTAGGTATGTCTGTTATGAGTAGTCTAAATTAAAGGCCACATCCCATCCCATCCATCCATCCATCCATCCATCCATTTCCTGAAACCACTTGCCCTGTTCAGGGTCGCGGGGCATCTGGAACCTATCCAGGAGGCTATAGGTGTAAGGCAGGGACACTTCTCATTTATAAGCAGGGAAATGCAATGTATCAGCCTTTCAAAACAGGCAAGGAAAAAGGCAGTGGATATCATTAATACCGGTTAACTACATGCTTCAGTCCTAGAGTGCATTCTAATGTTAGGCATTGACTGTAACACAGGCTGGTGATGTCACCCTGGCTTATACCATTCTAATTTGGCTAATGTGTCTAGTTACTGTGTTATTTTCCTATTTTAGTTGAGTTAGTTCTAGCTTATTTTTGTTTAGCTCTTTCTTGCCTTGTGTTTCCCCCTTAATGATCAGTGTGTCCCTGTAATAAAAATAGCTACTGTCCTTACACCTGTGAGCATTTCCCCCTATTTCCCCTAGCAGTCTAGCTACAAGGTTTTTGTTTCTGTTGGGCTAGCAGAGCGACTAAAAGGGCATTTTCCTGTGTAAAATGTGTCTTTGTCTCATGCTTTGCCTGCTCAGCGCGGCAGCATTTTTACTGTGGAAAGTGCATGGTGGGTAAGTGGGTGATTTAACCTCCAGGGTTTGGGGTGTGATTCCAAGTCCTACTGCACATGTTTGGGTGCGTGTTTGTGTGGAGTTTGTGTGTTCTCCCCATGTTCCTCCTGCAGTCCAAAAACATTATCATTAGGAATAATTATTTGTCATTATAGATTCAATGGGAATTTGTTTACATCAGTGTTTGGTAAATTACATCATAACAGAACTTAAACTTACATGTTTGATCTTACATATTTCTGTCCAAGACTTAGCTTTCTGTTCCTTTTTGTTCCTGACACACCCTTCCCAGTTGTTATTTTGTTTCTCCATGTTCTTTTTTATTCTTCTTTGCCCATTCTTGGTCAGATACAGTGGTTCCATCATATCTACAGGTGATACGTTCCAAGACCTATCGCAGATAGCTGAAACCGCAGATAAAAGTGAACCATTCACAGACCCCATATATAACATAATTTTCCTGTATTTACAAATGGTATTTGGGAAATTACGCACAGTAAGACATTACCGACATGAAGTACAGTAATAATGAAGTACATTAAACATATTGTACATAAAGTACATAAAAACATATTGTTACATATTTTACAATTTTTTTTTAGACCAGGGTGAACCGCAGATAACTAAAACCACAGTTACTGAAATAGCAGATACGGTGGGACGACTGAATAAGTAGCGAAGATTAAGATATACCATGGTGCACGATTCCTTCTTGATTATGAAATGAAAGTTTATACTTCACTCAAAACAAGTACAAAAAAAAAAGCTTTTAGGACTTTCACAGATATTTCATCAGATATCAGATAATCCTTCTCCTCAACTCTTTGTAAGTCTAGATGAACCATACTGTATGGTAGTACCCCAGACCGGGGAAGGGGGGATAGTACTTTTGTAAATAGTTTCTTGTTGCATTTCTTAGAGGCAGAATGATTTGGTAATTGCTTATTCTGTTCTTCTTTGCATAATGTGTGTGGTTATTGCGTGTTTACAGGCATTTTGTGTCTTTCCCTAATTTGTCTCATAGCTAGTGCCACCCAGGGAAGCTATTTCAGGGGATGTCTGCTGGACTGACAACAGCCTTAATGAAAGTCTTTAAGAAAGCCGTCTCATATATATAGTATTAAAGCGGGAAGTTTGTAATGTCTCCCAGGCTCATTCAGCTCTTGCTGAAATGCTTATGGAAGGAGTTATAATTCGTTTTACATAAAGAAAAGAAAAAGAACAGTAGCATTTTATATATTTCTAATGGATGTGCCTGAAAGACGAAGAGGATAAAGGGAAGAAGGCAGGCTAGATGTTATGTGCACAATTATATTTATAGGGCCTGCCTTTTTTCAATTTTTACTTATCCTGGGTGTTCACTCTAACATCAATAATTTGGGATTCCAGCCTAAAAGCAATGGTGCCGAATTATGTAGGCTGGAATTTTTAAGTATGAGAAATAACTAACCTTCATAGTGCATTTAACACATCATTGTAAAATTTTCACCTTGTGATAGAAAGATTCTATTTAACTAGGATTTCTATATAAATAAAGCTCAAACCTTTTAGCTGCATTTCCTATACATTTCATATATTTCATGAATTCTACCTCTTTCAATAAAGCATAGATTGGAGGCCTGCATTTTATTCTCTTTCCGGTTAAGCGAATTCAATGACTTCTAATTTTTATGAACGTAGCTGTCAGTCTATTTAATCATGTGGAATTTGCATGATTCAGTCACATTCTGAAAGACAAATTTGTGAAAATACTCTATGCTTAGAAAAGTAAGTATTATTTAATAAGACAGGTATTAATAAAAAATTACTTAAAAAATCATTCTTTTACAGGTGCTTCTTTAGCAAATGTTATGGGTTTGCTGAAAACTTCAGGCTGTGTAGTTAAATAGACATGATTTTAACTAACGGAGTAACAGTGAACCTTTCATATAACTTCAGTAATATCTTCAGTAATAATTTCCAAGACCAATCAAGATCTTAACTACTGAATAATGGCGATTATAACCTTATTGTATTCCAGATAATTTCATCTATTATACCATTCTTAAATGTAAATGCTTTCAAAGCAGAGGGATGCCGAGATATGTTTAAATTTGTATGGAAATATATTTCATTATAAAGGGGGTGCAAGCTGTCATATTTCTACAGACCTCAGGCACATACCTAAGGCACAGACCTCAGGCACAGACCTCAGGCACATACCTAAGGCACAGACCTCAGGCACAGACCTCAGGCACAGACCTAAGGCAGAGACCTCAGGCACATACCTAAGGCACATACCTCAGGCACATACCTCAGGCACAGACCTCAGGCACAGACCTCAGGCACATACCTAAGGCACATACCTAAGGCACAGACCTAAGGCACAGACGTCAGGCACATACCTAAGGCACAGACCTCAGGCACATACCTAAGGCACAGACCTCAGGCACAGACCTAAGGCACAGACCTCAGGCACATACCTAAGGCACATGAATTTTTTTTTTTTGAAAGGTTGTCATTAGCTTGATGTTGTGGAAGATTTGGACAGATTATAGAATTATACTGAAATTATATGCAACAGCTAAATTGTACATTTGTACATTGTACAGCTATATTGTTTTTCTAGTTTTGGTAGATGAAGTATCTAGAATTTTAGGTAGAATTTAACCCTCAATCTCTTGTATTGCAAATTGATTATTAAAAAAAAACTATGCATGTAAGGATTATAAACACACTGCTCTGCAATTACACTGCAGATACAGTACTACTTGAAGGTTTTTGTGTCGGATATGGACCTCTGTTAAATGGATATTTTGAAAGATGGATGACCGCAATTTCAAACACACGGTGTATGGATTTCTTCCATAATGAGAACCAGGTTTATGTAATTTTGAAATCCATTAAGTTTCCAAATGCTTATCCTGAGCAAAGTCATGGTATGGTCAGGAGCATATCCCAGGACAGGGAACAGGACACAGGGCACAAGGCGGGGATTCACTTTGGGTTGGATGTAAGACCATTTCAGGTCTTACATTTAAAATAAAATGGTAAACTGATCTTAATGACATTAAGATGACATGATGGCCCCTAAGAATATAAGAAATTTACAAAGGAGAGGAGGCCATTCGGCCCATCAAGCTCATTTGGGGAGAACCTAACTAATAGCTCAGAGTTGTTAAAATCTTATCTGGCTCAGATTTAAAGGAACCCAGGGTTTTAGCTTGCGCTACAC
>JAODKC010000064.1:9766976-9783002 GCA_026777985.1 Mormyrops attenuatus
TGCCAACGGAACCACAATTAAACCAGGATTTAAAAATGCAGATTTGTTTAAAAATATAGAGTGGTCTCTTCATTTTTTCTGCCGCTATATATATATTAAACACAGGCACCAGTTCATACTCAAAGATGCAGCCCTCACCAGATCATACTCACCTGTTTTGTCCTTGTAATCTGGGTGACTAAGTACAGGCAGAGAGTGGAGAGATAGCATCTGCAGCTCTGTAACACACTGGCCCTTGCTGCTTGGCTTCACCCAAGGGAGATTTTTCATCTTATTGCGTCCTTAGCAAAGAAACAAAGCATTTAACATTCAAGGGGAAGGGAAGTGAAAAGGGAAAGTTGACTTAACAAATGTCAGAAGCTGCCAATACACCTGCTTACCCTCAGCAGCTATTTCAAAAAAAGGCCAAATGAATTCCAAATGCCAACACTTTAATAACCTTTAATCAATACCTCAAAAAGGTTACTACGTGACAAGAGCAGGGATCAACGAGAACAGTTTTCTAGTTTCAATGCAAACTTGCAGCCAGATATTGAAATAATGTTTCACGTGTTGAATCCTTAATCATTCAGAATGTTTAAATATTATCATCATGTCAGAATTTAGAGGTCTTTGCCAAGCCAGAGTGGGCTTTTGTTTCAGCTTTTTGCAATGTATTAAAAAGCCATTTCTGAACTTATAGGAGAGAGTATATGTAGTCATTCTTTGGAAAGCTAATAATTCTGCTTCCCACTACATGCATCTCCCACATACAAGGTATATATGAACCGGTACATAACATTGATGCATAAGAAATATACAGATTACAATGACATCATTGTCGATTTGTAAGAAATATTCGGAATCATAAAGGATATCAAAACGTCACATATATTTTCTGTCAGAAGCTGAATTTTCTGTTAGCGGCACAATGCTGCAAGAAATGAATGCATTTAATCAGAAGAATAGCCTTCAGGGCTGTTTTTAAAAATGGCTGCCAAAAACGGTGTCCAAATAGATTTTCAATATCCTGGAATAAATTCGCAAATATACTATATAATACATTCAAAAAACAAAGTGGCCTAAATTTTAAGAATCGATTTGCACAGTTGTCAAATGAATCATACTCACCATATTTCAAAAAATGTTGCACATGCATATAAATGCAATAAACAGTACATAATATACTAACAGGGGTTTTGGAGGGACATGGACACCCTGGCAAATTCAGGGGACCAGCACTTAATTGGGGCCCCGAAACCTATAATGGGGGGGCAGCTTGGCAAAATCTATCAAGGGGTACCAAGGGGGGTAAATCTATCAAATTACATGTACCTGGGGCCCGTATTTCATCAGATTGAAAGTGCCGACCCAAGAGAGGGATTCAAGGTGACATTTTGTCAGGAGGCTCCAGATTTCTAGCTGCCGCCCTTACTGATAATATGCTGGCATGATGGCACTGTGGATGGCTCTGCTGATTCAGTCCTCCAGAGGGTTTGATTCTTGCCCCTGACTCTAAAAAGACAGATAGAGTTAAAGTGTTTGAGAGAGCATGTGCCTTGTGATGGACTGGTATCTTTTCCAGGGTCTCCTTCGCCTTGCACTCATTGCTTCCTGGGATAATGAATGAATGTTGACAGGGGTATGTGGTGCTGCGGTGGGCAGCACTGCGCCCTCACACCTCCAGCGCTGTGGGTTTGACTCCAGCTCAGATCTTGCGTGCATCTTGAGCTTATATTAGGACCTTTAACTTCAGAAGGCATAGCTATATATTCAGAAGCTGAGATATTAACTACTGGGTAATAGGACACTATGACTTGCATTTCATTGTTATAAGGGTGAAATATGGGGCCTTGCTGAAAGAAAATAGTAATGGGAAAGGAACTATACAGCACATTTTAAAATAATAAATTTCAATGTTTGATTTTGAATCCATATTTAATTCATTAGATTTATGTCAGACATCATGGAGGATTTATTTTGCTGTATATACTAGCTGTACCACTTTTAATTATTAGTGATGCAGAGAAAATAGAATATGAAGCCACTACCCTATCCTGTCATTGGTGATACTATGTTTACTTTTAAATACCATCTTTTCTGACAGGCACTTAAGAGAAGGTATAACATTATAAGCAATCAATGATGGCCTTAAAAGTGGAGAAGTGGTTATCCAACTGAATGTGTGATTGGGAGTATCATTCAATAGTTGTATAAAGCATAAAATAATTTTAAAAAGCAAAATGTCAAGCCATTGTCACTTGTAACTATTGAACCATTTCAGATAATGGCTAACACTCTCAGATTGCAACAGTGTAGATTCAGCTTATTCGTCTTGCGTTGTTTCGTCCCGCACTGTAAAGATACACAGCCTGGCGAATTAGCATGTCCAGCACTAGCACCATAACGTGATAAGTACTAGAAATATGGATGGATTGTTGGATGTAGACCTGCAGGTACGTGCAGAGGGCGCAGGCTGGGGGCGACACAGCACCTGCCTCCTTCTGAACGCCCACCTGAACAATTGAAAGTGAACCCACCTCCCCACCCCCCAGGGTTGCACAAATTCACAGAGGTGGACCCCCCCACCAAGGAGGAACCTCCTCCACAACCCACGCCCCGCAAGATGGGGCTATGGACCCATGATGGGGTGCCTGCCCATCACGTAGTTCTGGAAATTTAGTCTTCAATTGTAAATTTTAAATTAATTACAATTACAGTTAAACTCACTAAATCCATGGGGTATATTTTCAAGAAAAGTTAACAGAAATCTTCTTGAAGATGAGGATGTATATATTTCATGCTTGAATGAATTCAAAAACAGAAATGCAGAAATGCTTGTATGCATCCAATAAATGTACAGATGCTCCTCTACTTCCAAACGAGATACGTTCCGAACGGCCGTTCGTAACTTGAAATGTTCGTAAATCGTTATTCAACATCACTTTAAGGGTATACGCAATTACAAAGAACTAGGATGCTAGGAGTACGCACGCTACACACGTTATGCTGCTACGCTGCGGGAGTAGCGGCCAGAAGTCGTACTAGGTGGAATTGGCGCACATAAAAAAAAATTGATGTTGCGGACAGAAAATGGGACCCCAGTGAACACAATTTGGACTTGCAGTCCTCTTCGTTCGTATGTCTGAAAGTTCGTAAGTTGAACGTTCGTAAGTAAGTATACATTTCCACCCAATGATTGCACTAAAGTTCTGAAAGAACATACAGGTTTTTAAAATTAAAAAAAAAAACTGACCAGGTAACCAACATCATAAAAGTGGCTTCCTACTGTGTTATTGAATTAAATTAATTAAACAATATTTCAGTAGTTTTGTGATTGTAACCATTAACTGTATAGATGCTGTTTTTAAACCGTATTTAATGCATTTAAAGCCACTTAGCCATTTATATGTTATTTCTTGTAGAGAGACCTTTTGGCAACACTATCTGCTTTTATAAATACATTTTGAATTTCCTATTAGATGCTGAGGTTCATTGGCACCAGGATATAATTTCTGAGACACTGATGTGACCATTTGTTAGTTTTATGTTTTGTTACTATGGCTTAAAAGCTTTGAAAGGATACATTTTACTTATGAATATCTATCCTTTTACTGTAATCTTTCATCCAGTGCAGGGTTGTGGTACGTCTGGAACAGACTGAAGCAAATAGAGAGTATGAGAAAAGGGACACCTTGAATGGGGTGCCAGTGTATCATAGGGTATATGTTTAAACACTCAGTCACACATTATTGGCGATTTATGAACACCACTACACCTAAACCTCATGTTTTGGGGGAAATCACAGTACCACAGAATTACATGTAGTAATGGGGAGAACATGCAAACTCCATGAACACCAAGGCAAGTCAAGAGGTGAAATATTGCTCTTTTAATTATGTTTTAATTATGACTGCAAATAGCCAGTTCTCGTCTTAATAGCCAGGGTTAACGGACTCTGAATACTTTGAATTTGAGTAATATATGGAGTGCATTGGACGAGTTGATGCAACTCGAGTTCAACTCGAGTCAAAATGTTCACGGTGCACAACAAAGGTGGCAGTAATATATTATGACGTGTTCAACAGGCTAAAAACCAAAGGACATATGACTGGGATTTTTGAATTATTTTAATATTGAACTCCATGTAAGTGTACTTATTGCCAATATTTTGTCCTCTGTATAAATTGTTATTCAAATAGAGATGAGAATAAATTAGAATATTTTTCTTGTATCATTTTCCAAATGATTATAATCAGTAATAATAGGTTATTAATTGTATGAACCAAACCCCCAACCTTCTTTTTGCTTATTGACTTTTCCGTTGCTTTTCTCTTTCTGTAGAATCTTACTTTTCCATTTTTTTTGATTCTCTACATGCCACTTAAGCCCCAAAAAACACCCAGAGGGTAAAATTTTTACAAGGAAATTACAAGGAATGTCATTCAAAGTTATATATTTATCCTTGTGTATTGGTAACCTTTTATCGAAAGCAGTGTTTCTCAGCCACTCGTCTGTGGCCTAGTAGCGGGCAGCGAACAGCCCTTGTGGACCGTGTTACTGCAGCAGCAAAATGTGGTTCGGTTCGGTCTGTAATGGGCTGCTGCAAGGATGCAAACCCGATCATCGCCCGGGAAAATTTGAAATTTACCAAGGGGTTAGGGCTGCTTGACATAAATGACACATTGACGTATTGTCATATTAAATTTAAATGAAAAGAAAATGAGAAACTTTAATAAACTGTCCATAAGGAACATAAGACATCACATCACAGAAACCAAACAAATTCCAGCCAATCATATGGTAGTTTTTTAAGAACAGACAACCTATGGCCAACAGAGGCACGGCAAGGTTGATTGAGTTAGCGGAGCACACCACATAATTCTGTTTCGGTAGTGTCCAAATTTTATTTCATTGTGAGGTCTTAATCGTTTATATATATATATATATATAATCTAGATGTGTTTTTAATCTTTCATTTATAATATAATCATTTTTTTGTATACAATCTAATTGCCTTGATGCCTTAATAACAAATCATTTTTAATCTGAACAGTAGTTGTGTTACATTTAGTAATGTTCTGTAAAGATGTCGTTTTATGATTTCAGTTAAGGGCTAGAAAAAAAGCTGATTATTCTTTACCTTATCATTTAATTTGAGCAAAGCAAGTGTTGAAAAGAAACAAACAACATCATTAATTATCCTTTTTACTCAGATTATATATACATCTACACTGCTAATCCTGTGCAGGGTGACAGGGGTCTGAGTCTACCCCAGATCACGATGACACAGGGAGAATATGCAAACTCCACACTTATGGAGTCTGGGCAGAGAATCAAACACTGGATCCAGAGTTGTGAGGCAACAGTGCTAACCACTGCACCACTGTGCCCCCACTAAGTACAATATATGACACACCATTAAAAATTATCATCATTTTTAAGTTTAGTGAAAAAAGTGACAATTGTCTCTCATTTGATTGTGCATTTATCTTTTACATAAATATGTATTATACAGATTTGTACATATTTGTATGCAAAATACTGACTATGCAGTGTGTGGTTAGACCACACCATTTCCCTAATTTCTTCATTTAATTCATATATACCATATATCTTCTGTACTCACTGCGTTTTATGCATGCAAGTGGTAGAACTCTCTTTACTGACTCAGCTATCTGATGGTCGCACCTTCAGGTTCAGTGAGGTGAATTGGTGATGTGCTGAAGATGGATATTCACTTAGAATTGCCTTTGCTATGTTCCATCACAAAATTCTGTGATTATTGTATTTTACATGAGCAAGATGCCATGCCAGTTACGACTAAGAGAATCAAGCACCTTGTGTGCAGTAGCTGTATGCAGTCCTTTACATGCAGCATAGATTAATTCCACATTAACAACAGGAACATCCCTTCCATTCTAATGCATAGGGATGCCCCCCCACATGCAGAAGGATACAAAGTAGCAAAATTAGACTTCAGTGCCTTTAGTTTCCTTTAACTTTCCTTTCTCCTGAATCCTGTTTGCACCTATTTTGCATAGTAATGTGAAGGCAAAAATTGTTCAACTGTGTGTTGTTTTTCTTTTGATATTTTTAACATTTCAATGTTAATGTCACTTTAAGCTGTAAACCAAGCCATTGGACTGATTGCTGGTCTCGCACAGACATTGATTCATTTGAATTTTCTTCTTTCATAAAATTGAATACTTTGAAAATCATATCATGTGCCGGAAACATGCTGCTGTCTTCAAGTAAATACATAAATATCAAATAGTGAAGTCCTTTCTACAGGAATTACTTCAGGAAAAAGAAACCATTCTTCTTCATAAAAAAATATAAAATTATAAAAATACTAATTATAGTAATAGAATAAAGACCAATTTGTATTTCAAGAGAGATGAATAATATTCTTAATATAGAACTATTGATGATTGTAGCACTATTCCTGTAGAAGCTTTTGTTTCAGTCTTTTCAAATAAATTGTGCCCATGTTACTTTGGAGCTACTGGAAGCATTATGATGATATTGTACAGCTGAACAAAAGCAATTAGTCGAAATAAATGAAACCAAAGCATGAGATAAGTCATTTCACTGCTAAATGTACAATGCATAAAGAAATGTACTGATAACAAAGGCAAATAAAATACTTACAATTTAAATAACATATGTAGAAAAGACAACTGTTTTAATGTGGTTTCTGGTTATTATCAGGTTATTTTCATACTCCAGCAATTTTTATTAAAAATATGATTAAAATTAAACACAATGATGTCATCTACTGCTTCTATATGAGTTATGACACTGCCCATCAAGATGTTTCCGGAATAATATATTTATCATAATTTTCTCTGTATTTACTCAGTATGTAGTACTGTGCAAAAGTCTTTGGCATTCAAAATGATATTTGAATGATCTTTCTCTTCGTGTCACGTAGCAGCAGGAGAAGGATGTCCCAAATGCAGGCTGTTGGTAGGGTAACCCCCCACAGGGGTGTTTATTTTGGGGAAACAGTCAGGATAGCAACGTAGACAGGGAACAATGACTGAACAAGAAGCACAGGGCTAAGAGAAGCTAATATGCTTATAGACTAACAGAGGAGTAAACACAAGGCAGCTGTGCCTGGTTAACAAGAGAGCAGGAACAAGAGGTACAACTAACATGCTTCAGGTGCGGATGATTAGCAGCTACGCTCCAGGGAAATGCTGGGAACAAATGAGCAGGGCGGGGCTGACCGTGACAGTTTGTGTAAAATCATGACCTCTGTCAAAGTGTGTCAGGTTAACCAATGTATTTTTTGACTTGATCACTAGCACACCTCATGTGGCTAATCAATTCTTCATCAACTTTTTAACTAATTAAATAAATTGATTAACTGAGCTGGTGGAGAAATGTCATAGGTCTGTGTGCCTATGTGTATGTATGCAGTTTATAAGCTACTGGACACCTAAATTTCCTTCGGGATAAATAAAGTATCTCTATCTATCTATCTATCTATCTATCTAAGTAACAAATACATGGAATGACTGAGGTGCCCCTGAGGAGAGGTTTGGGAACAAAAGCAGTGTTCTTCCAGCCATTTAAAAAAATATCAGTAACTTTGTGAATGCATGTATTTTACTACATTTTAATTCCTTTCTCTTTTCCTTTCTTCCATTTAGCTTGCGAACTAATGACCCAGGGCATCCTGGCACTGGTCACATCGACAGGCTGCGCCTCGGCCAACGCGCTACAGTCGCTAACCGACGCCATGCACATCCCGCACCTGTTCGTGCAGCGTAACCGCGACGGCTCGCCACGCACCGCCTGTCAGCTGAATCCCAGTCCCAACGGGGAGCGCTACACACTGGCTGCCCGACCACCCGTGCGCCTTAACGACGTCATCCTGCGGTTGGTGACCGAGCTGCGCTGGCAGAAGTTTATCGTCTTCTATGACAGTGACTATGGTGAGTGACCTCCTGAGCAGGCTTTTTGAACTTTAAACAGAAGTGGCTGGATCACACTGAAAACCACCCTGTTTGCAGCTCACTAACAGGAAAAAAATACTCAAAATAATGGTGTATAACATCCAACCATCTTCCAACCACTTATCCTGGTCAAGCTCATGGGGGGTCAAGTAGCGAAGGGCACAAGGCTGGGGTGCATCCTGGATGGGATACTAGGCCGACACAGGGCATGTGTCTTTCGACTGTGGGAGGAAACCGGTGCAGCCGCAGGAAACCTGCGGAACATCCTGCTCAGGGGTGCGAGGTACGGCTACTGCCCACCGAGCCACCACAGCCACCCCATAATTTAAAAGGGGAAAATTATTTTTCCACTTGCATCGCAAGTCGTAATGTATATTTAGATTAATCTTTTCGTCAGATTGATGTAGAGTATAACCTTTAAAGAGTATGTTCGGTATAAATTCTTGCCGTCGTGTTCAGACAAAATGAGTGACCGCAATATAGAGAATTATATTAACATAATTCAGGGAACTGGTTGTGTGTCTTCTCTTGGAGTTTCTTAAGGCTTTGGAAGATTTTGGTTATTCTTGCAGTGCTTTATTTCCTGCAATAATATGAACTAATTCCTATTTTAATATGTATTATAAAGGTTTTTATTTTATTTAATAATAACTGAAATTGGAATCGGTGACGTGTATCTTAATTATGTGAAGAAAATCAAAATCTCATTTTTGTTTTATTTTATCTTTTAAATACTGTAGCAATATAATAACATTATAGCAGTATAATAATACTATGGTCTTGGGTCCCAGCAGCAGCTCCTAACAGAACTGTTCTTTGGTCCATACCACTGAACACAGAATCAATTGTAAGTAACCTTCTTAACTCCTTATTTTTTTCCCAAGGAAAACCAAAAATAGTGGAGAAACAAACACTAAACATGGACATTTGAACATTTTGAATTATATTGAAAAGTTAAATAAGCCTGTGTGTGATAAAGACATTTAATTACCTATGTCTCTTTTGAAAGTCAGCCGTGGGAAAAAAGAAATCTACTTCAGATTTATCAATATCATCTTTCTTTGGTAAAGGCAAATACTTTTGAAATTAATCAATTGCAATTATGCTTATCTCAGTTTGTTTATGTGGCATAAATAACATTTTAATTGAAGTTTAAATTAGATATATCCATCCTCTGATTGGTTATTGGGGCAGAGGCTGGCTGTAGCCCATCAGCATAGGGCACAAGGCTGGGGCACAGCTGCACAGGATGCCGGTCCATCACAGGACACAAACACACACTTTGGGCAGTTTAAATATGCAAATTAGTCTAACTGCATGGTTTTGGACTGTGGAGGGAAACAAATCAGGGACAAACTCCAGGCATAGACAGATGAAACACCTGCCCAACAGAGGGAGGACTTACAAATTGCACACACAGAGCAGAAAGGGAATTTGATCGACTATATCATTCACTGAAAGGACATAGAAGTTTTTTTTTAATGACTTAAAAGGAAATACTAACAGTAATGAAACAAGAAAAAAAAAAAAATTTTCTCTAAGAGAAGACTTGTTTCACTGTAAATCACCTTGTGCACTGACTGCAGTTTTGTTCATTTGCATGTTCTAGCTTGCTGCACAGGTGTGTAAGGCGCATGGGCTTGTCACTTCTGATGACTCATAATGCCTTTTTCACATAGTGCTACACAGAAGGCTGCGCACAATAACAGCACATCGGCTGGCACAAATGTCATTTTCACATTAAAAGTGACAAGCTGCACTGCTAGAACAGTTTAGTCATATTCGCAGCTGCGTGACTTGCCATAAATTATCAGAAATATATTTAACTTCAGTTGCTGTTACAGCTAATGTAGGACGGTTGGGATATTAACTAACACACCATGTGCAAAATGATTAGGCAAGAACTATACCAGGAGATGTTTATTAGCAAAAATTGAGCACACAAAGAAATGTGAATTCAGAAGTTTTCTTTTGCTCCAAGTAAATTCATTTACAGAGAAAATGTTACTCTTTCACAAACAAAAATTAAAGAAAAATGCTTGATTATTAAAATTATTATGCAATCATAAAATAAGTGGATTTTTCTCTCTTCATCATCAACAGAAAAAAAAGTTATTTAGTCTACGCGTATATAAGGAATAACTAAACTACCAGCCGTCTTACACAGAACACTTTACTGTGTTAGTGGTGTGATGGTTCTGCAACAGACCAAAACCATGGCACAAACATCCACAATCTCGTGTTGCGGTACTGAAAGAAAAATTTGTTGGTGATTAATAAAACCCAGATATTTCTCCCCATTTTTTCTTATTCACTCCCCCCACCAAAAACAATGAAGAAAAAAGAAAAACTAGGTGTGAACCGAACCATGGCTCAAAAAAAAGGTCTGAACTGAAGCGTGGATTTGGAGAAGCCCTGGTCTAATGCCCGGTACAGCCTTTCTGCTCATCATCAGACCATAATGAGCCTGTTGTCCATTGAAGCAGTAAAGTTTTTGATTGGATCCTATCCTATATTAACCGAGGCAGCTTTAATTTGACACGTCTTTGGCAGTTAGTTTTTGTCATCTTCTCTCTACAAGATTTTCCATCTTCTTTAGCTTGTTGGCCACAAAACACTCTGTTGAACAGTTGGAAAAGTCTGGCAATTTTGATTGTCATGCATGCATTTGACTGGCACTTTTTGGCCCATTTTAATAGTAACAATTATTTGCTAAATAATTCTGCACAGGGAATTATCTTTGGTTTTCTATTTTACTCCAAACAGAAAGTAACCATCCAACACACCAGTGTATTTTTTGACTTAACCACTAACATACCTTGTGTGGCTAATCAAATCCTCATTGACTTTAACTGATTAAATTAATGAATTAAGTGAGCTTGTGGTGAAATTCAACAAACATTTGGAATGGCTGAGGTGCCCCTGAGGAGAGGTTTAGGAAGTCAAGCAGTGTTCATCTAGCCATCCAACGAGATATCAGTCACTTTTTGGAGAACAGAAGATTATTTTTTACTGTGCTATTCTTGCTAATGTTCTAATGTTAAGTTGTGCTTTACGTCCCAAAAAGCAAATTGCTTACTGCGCAGATAAATAGCTTTAAACATTTTCTTTGACTGCCTAACACGTTTTAGTGTTAGTTTTACCGTTAGTTTTACTTGGCCAAGTTCATTAGGATTCATTGAAGATGCTTCCCCAGCAGTCTTAAAGGAGTGCCTACAAATGTTGAGCAGTTGTCAGTTGGGTTTAGCTTTGGTGACTGTGGAGGGCAGGTCATATGCTGCAGATCACTGCACACCATTACTCTCCTTTGATATCTTACACAACCTGGAAGTGAGCTTGGGTTTGTGTGGAAAAACAAATGATTTCGCATTTAAGCACAGACCAGGTAGGACGGCATGTCAGTGCAGTATCCTGTGGTAGCTATACTGGTTAAAGTGTGCCTTAGAATCTAACTAAATTACCAACAGTGTCACCAGCAGCCATGGACCGTCACACTTCTTTCTCCATGCTTTACATTCAACACGACACTTGCAGAGTGCATCCATTCACCTACTGCATCTTATAAAGACACAAAAGTGAGAAACAAAAATATTAAATTTGGACTCATCTGACCAAAAATCCAACTGGCAAATTTTCACTGACCTGATGCCACTTCTTGTGTTTCTCGTCCCACACAGGTATCTTGTGTTCTTCAGTAGTGGTTTTCCGGCCAATTCCAGCATGAATGTCTGATTGCCAGGGTTGGGATTTCATAAAATGAAATGGATTAAAAAGCAGAGACATTTCAGAAATTAACATGTAATGATGTGTACAGAGTATTTAATATTATATAATTATCATTACAGGAAGCGCAATATAATTTTAACTGATATTAAAAATTTGAAAATCTGGCGATACCAATTCCATATTTT
Organism: Mormyrops attenuatus; assembly: GCA_026777985.1. NCBI lineage: Eukaryota > Metazoa > Chordata > Actinopteri > Osteoglossiformes > Mormyridae > Mormyrops > Mormyrops attenuatus. The sequence continues at coordinate 9,778,834 of JAODKC010000064.1, forward strand.
TTTCCCCTTTATGAACTACTAAGCATTAAATGTGATATTTCTAATAATGCATTCCGATTAACATGGCAAACTATCTGCATTTAGGGCTGTAGCGGCATTGTTTGTGTGTGCTAAGAATACGAAAATAAAATAGTCGTATTGCTCAAACAAAAGCTATGCCAATTTGCTACAGCAGTGTTTTCCAACCCAGTCCTCGGGGAACCCCAGACAGTCCACGTGTTTGCTTCCTCTCAGCTCCCAGACCGCCTGAACCAGGTATTCCTGGTTCAATCAGGTGTTCCTGATTGGCTAGGAGCTGGGAGGGAGCAAAAACATGGACTTGTCTGGGGTTCCCCGAGGACTGGGTTGGGAAACACTGTGCTACAGGATAAAAAAAATCCACAGCCAGCATGATTTACACAAGTCTGCTTCTTTGTTTTATTCAGTGACAATTTTCATAAAAATGAACTGAAATATTTTTTAAAGTGCAAATTGTGTTACGGCACAGCGTGACGTGGGCAGGGAGAAGGTGATGATCCACTTATGACTCCAAGAGACAACAGGGGTTCATTTGGGGAAACCAAAATGAACACTGGGTACAAAACACAAAAATAACAGGAACACAAGGGGTCAGAAATAAAAAAAAGGGTAAAACACTCCAAACTGAACCATAAAATAGACCTATACAGAGGACAATGCACACAACGACTGACTAAAGAACTGAGAAGGGGCCGGCACTTAAATACAATAGGAAACTGGGGTAACGAGAGGGACAAGGTGTGGAACATCAGACAATCAACCAATCACAGAGGGTGCAGGACAACAAGCGATGGATAGAACAATTAACAAGCACTGAACTTAGAAAACACCAACCACAAACTGGGAAGACTACAATAACAAAGAACACAAATACAAGCAGGGCTAGAGGAGAACAAGACACACGCTTGGCAAACCTAGGACAGGGAAACAAATGGAAAATAATAAACACCAGGGAAACAAAAGCAATAAATACAAAATAACAGATGAGGCTGGCCTCAAACCCATGACCAGCGGGGCAACAGTCTCTGAACTGCATACACAGTCCACTGAGCTGAGCACCGTGGTTGAAGGCCGGGAGATGAGGAGGAGGAGGACAAGATGGCCAGCAACACCTGCTGGCGAAACGGGAAGGAGACACCAAAGGCAGGGTGGGATGGTACACACCCTGACAAAATGTAGGATGCTGGCCAGTGGATGTTTGAAGAGAGCGTGCTGACACACTGCGCTCGATCCACGCTTACGCACTTTGAACGCCAATTTGAAATCATGCATTATGGTTTGGTCTTAAAGGTTCCATTTTTCATTTTTTTTTATTTTTGAACCACAATCGTTCAAAGCTGCACTGTCAAAATCCACGTGAGATGCAGGCTGACTGTTCATGTGATATATGCATGTATGTTAATTGAGAGCAGACCATTTTTGACCTACTTTCAATGTGTCACACTCATCATACTCATACATAAAGACAATTGCTAATGAATGCACTGACTGAAAGCATGATGAGCTGACCTGTCAAAGTATATTTCAGCTAATAGTTAAAGATGTCTAAGGCTATTTTCAACTTTATGAATTTATATATTGGAATTTATTTATTGTTTCCGCTAGTAACATTTCCCCGTGATGGCCTGCCGCGCCAAACTTTTTGCTGCCGCAGCAAAAAAACATAAATCCAACCAAAGAATCACCTAACCCAAAACCTTGGTGACTCGCCTGGGAAGCCGGATTCCTGCTTCCTTGCATGCATGCATTACGAATTCAGTTGATTAATGGCACTAATAGGCTATATTACATTGTCGTTTAGCAGATGCTTCTGTAAAGCTACAATAAAATGCACTTAATTAGGTATTTTCCAAGAAAATGCAAAACAGATGAGGCAGCTAAACAGAGCAGGCACTTAGTTAGGTGGTGGGCAGTAATACGTCTCTTTCCTTGCTCAATTATACCCCGTTCACACACTATTCCTAGTGTACTATTATGGTGTTGCGTGGAAACGGGAGCATAATGGTAAACATTAGCGGTAACTTTCTGACACAACTCCAGTGTGAATGCAGCTTTTCCCCCTTTATTCACTACTTTGATATCAGAGTAAGCTCGTATCCCACTGACGTTCTACTATTTCTTTCAGGATTGCTTAATGTAAATCCATTTAACAACATCCACGAGTGGTTGTGATCACTTTGAACCCAATGATGTCTTTAATTGGTAAGCTGATTTTGAGAAATAGATCTTTGGTTCAGGTTATGTAGCAAACATTTTTTCCTGGTTGCTATGGTTGCCTAGTTACTTCGTTAGCTAGCTAGCTAGATAAAGAAACTTTTAAGTAACCTTAAATGATTAAAATGGCACAGATTCATGTGCATGAAATGATAGCTAGTTATCTACAGTAGCTGATGTTACAGTCTCCTCAATTTAACCTTCCTGTGCTGTTAGGGTCGGTACCGACACGTTTGTAGGTTTTAAATGCATAAAAGAACCACATAAATTTGTGTACTGCATCAAGGCTTTTTGACTTTGTCTGGAAACCTCTATTTAAGCAAACAAAAAAAAATTCACTAAATTATAAATGCTCTGGTCAACATTATAACAGCATCAGGAACCTTCAACTTAAACTAAATTAATAAATAAATTAAAAAATTCACTAGGCAAGGCATGCCCAGACTTGTAAAGCAAGATACGACTAATTCAGTTAATTTTTTTAATTCACTTGAGGCTTATTTTACCATTATTTTTTTATTGAAAACGAGAGGTATGCTGTCAAAAGAAAGGTCAAGAAAACCACACCAAAAATATTGAAACCAATCTTTTCATGGATAAGGAAGCCTAACAAGGTAACCAAGAGATAAGAAACAAATTGGATGATAAATAATTGTTTTGAGGGTATTTTATGGCTGATTTAAGACACGGGTCGGCACCAATCCATCTAACATAATAGATAGGTGCAGAAAGCTAACACAAGCCGAAGGTTAACTCCTAAAATTATAATAGGAAGATGTAGAAACTCTCAGGGTGCCTGTACAGCTTCACTGCACAACCGACATAAGTTTAATTCAGTAGCTAATTAGTTCATGTTAAAACATGCTAGCAACTGCCAACTGTTAAGATAAACTATACCCAGGATTGGTCATAGGTAGGTTAACTGGCATGAACTTCCCATTTTGTGCTCTGTAGCAACCTGTTAAATACAATTGACACCCGTTTTACCGTTATGGGAGACTGAATGGGAATGAAAATGTATTTATTCCATGTTGTTTTTACCTGACGCAATGAGGGGATTCGTATGTGAGAGGGGGTGTTACACACTAGGAGAGACTCATTTTCCACAACAGTCCTGCTAATTTAGATTGAGTCTCTTGCATAGTTCGGCTGAGTGCATTGCATTACTGAGTGAAGCATGGGCAAACTGTTGTTATATCACATAGTTTTTTTTTCAGTAGTACTGCCCCCCCCCGGTCACATTGCCCGCACACCAAACCTCTTGATCCACAGGAAACAGTATCAATATGTATCACAGAAAAATATGTAGAGCTCAGAGAATTCTTATAAGCAAAAACATAATAATGTGTGGATACATAATAATAGTAAGGGTCTGCTGGGAGCGCCTGGCGGAATCCCCTTTCAGGAGGAGTTTCAACTCCTACCTCCGGCAGAACTTCTCCCATGTCCCGGGGGAGGCGGGGGGACATTGAGTCCAAATGGGTTATGTTACATGCCTCCATTGTGGAGGCGGCTGACCGGAGCTGCGGCCGCAAGGTGGTCGGTGCCTGTCGCGGCGGCAATCCCTGAACCTGCTGGTGGACACCGGTGGTGAGGGATGCTGTCAAGCTGAAGAAGGAGTCCTACCAGGCCTTTTTGGCCTGTGGGACTCCAGAGGCAGCTGACGGTTACCAGCAGGCCAAGTGGAATGCGGCTTCGGCGGTCGCTGAGGCAAAAACTCGGGTGTGGGAGGAGTTTGGTGAGGCCATGGAAAATGACTTCTGCCCTGAGCCACCATCCGGCGGCTCAGGGCGGGGAAGTGGTGCAGCATCAACACTGTTTATGGTAGGGATGGGGCACTGCTGACCTCAACTCGGGACATTTTGGGTCGGTGGAAGGAATACTTCGAAGACCTCCTCAATCCCACCGACACGCCTTCCAATGAGGAAGCAGAGTCT
>JAODKC010000064.1:9783102-9842692 GCA_026777985.1 Mormyrops attenuatus
GTTTCTCGGCTGGCCTGGGAACGCCTCGGGATTCCCCCAGAGGAGCTGGGTGAAGTGGCCGGGGAGAGGGAAGTCTGAGTTTCCCTGCTGAGACTGCTGCCCCCGCGACCCGACCTCGGATAAGCGGAGGATGATGGATGGATGGATGGATAATAATGTGTGGAGTTGCAGTATGAAAAGGTGTAATATAGAATTAATATAACATGCATTATGTTTAGACGAACAGACAGCTGTATACCTCTGCCCCAGCAGGCCTTTTTCACTACCAATTTCTCAGGAGATCCATATCATTGGTCATTTATAGAGTACAGGCAGTCAATTGAGGGATATTCAAAAATTGAGCTGTGACCCTCAAGGCCCACTTGTGGTGTGGAGACTGAGTGCTCCACATGAGTGCTAGAGGCAAATCTAGAACCCATTGTGTGCTTTGATTTATAGACGCAAAACATGGCAAACAGAGGTTACTGTTACAATCTTGGTGGTTCTGATGTTAGTGGTAGATCCTGGTGGAATAGTTTAGTTTTAATATCCCAGATCATTGTGTAGTCTCAACACTTTGCTTAAGAGGCTAGTAAATACTGTGGTTAGATTATAACAGTATATAATACTGCAGTATGCAATACATTATTGGCAATGGGGAAGATAATAAAACTGAAAACATTTAAAGGTTACTTTGTAATAGAACACACTAAATATAACAATATAACAACAATCTATGTGGTGTTAAGGGAACACTCAACATTAATTTAACACTTAGTCATTAAGTATAGTAAATTTGCTCCTGCTTTAGAATGTCATAGACTATACCCATTAAGTTTTTTCATGTGAATCTTATGAACAGCTTTTTTACCTACATACTCAGATAGCTTATGCAGTGGAAAATACATGTATTTTGTACCCACTTAGAGCTGAATCTAACCATTTTGAATTGTCACATGATTTTTTTGTATCGTTTTGTAATCATAGACCGGTCTGTATCATATCTTGTTTTCCGTGATGGAGAGATACACGCCCCTACTCCTTTTCACAAAATCTATTTTGTTACTGTAAATATAAGTGAACAGGTTTACAAGAGTAGGGTCCTGAGGAATATGAGATTAACATGCAGATTGATTCGGTGGGTGCAATTTTCAGGGGAGTGAGGTGTATGCTGAAGAAATTAACTGGTCCCGATCCTGACCGATGATCATGAGCTATGAGTAATGGACCTTAGAAAGAACAAGGTCATGCATGCACCAGTGACCCAAATGAGCTTTTCTTCTTAGGATTGCTAAGCTCATGCTCATCAATATGGTGAAGAATTCGGAAATCTGGAGAGACTTTGAAATAGAGCTGCTCCTTCAGATTTAGAGGAGCCAGCTGAGGTGATTGAGGTACTGTATCTGACCCTAGTGGGTCCCCGAAGGAGCTGTTCTGGGAAGTGTGGAGGCCTCAGGTAGGTCCAGGATACACTAGTGCAATGTTTCCCCAACCCGGTCATCTGGGACCTCCAGTGAGTCCACGTTTTTGCAGAAAGGGGGACTGTCTGGCAGGGAGCTGGCAGGGAGCAAAAACGTGGACTATCTAGTGTCCCTGGTGACTGGGTTAGGAAACACTGCACAAGAGGGACTGTATCTCCCACTAGCTTAGGAACATCTGGCACTCCACCTGAACGTGTTAGAGTCCATGGCCTCGGTAAGGGAGGTCTAATATGACCTGCTTAGCATGTTGTCACTGGGACTCTCTCCTGCAAAAGTGGTATGAAAAAGATGAAGGTTACAAGGTGTCTAAGAAACGTATTGGTGAAATTGTGGGTCTTGGACATAAAAACACTGAATAGTCTGCCCCAAGCTTGTTTTTTTCCATAAGCCCTGTTATTTTTATTGCATGATTTGCATAACGCAAGGTTTCACAATAGCACATCTGTCACATTATAACAGAAATTTCTTCATTTCAGTTGTATAAAAATATTTTGAAATTGTCGCTGTATATTTAGTTTTTCTTTTTCCTTCGCTGCTATAGTGCATGATACTGCATTCTAATTTATGCTGTCAGTCAAGTGCAGAATGTGACAGCTCTGTCAGAAATAGGGCAAGTGTGAGGCATACTTATTTAATGGGTTACATATACCGCATATACATTTATCCCACCTGGTGAATGAACTATAACATAGGATTTCTTTAGGTTTTTTAGTTATTAATGTATAGCTGCGCATGTAATAAAGTTACGGCTCATTTCTTATACATTTATGTGACTCATTCTACCTACATTTAAGAAGAACAACATTAGAATGTGGGAAGATGTTTAAACTGCAGAGAAAGAAGCATGATAAGCTAATTCAAACATAGTGCTACAGATTTTTGAAATTTCATTATTCCCAAAGCAGTGGATTTCTATATTTGTGTAACACTAGGTTAACTGTTATCTCTTTCCACATGCTGCTAAAGATTTCTATGTAATTATGCAGGAATACATTTACCAGTTTCAAATGCAGTCATATTTCAGTGACATCTAAAGTCCATCAACGCATTTCGTTATTAGAAAAATCTATTTTAAAATCACATGACACTTAATGCATATTTAACTTGCATTATCTTGAAACAGAATGTGAATACCAGTAAAGAGAGAACAATCACAGATACTTTGTGACATTGCAGAAAAAATACAGTAATTCAGTAAAATCATTTCCAGTCCTTTCCATGTTGGTCATTTAACTTTCTTATGCATCAAGCAAAAGCATTATCATCAACTTCCAGGATACCGTATTTGTCCATTTCTACCCATACCTCATAACTGTCTGCTGGTAATAGAGAAGGACAGTAAAAACCAAATTCAAGGTGAACACATCATTGCTCTTTTAGATACCAGGCAGCCTGGGAAATAGAGCAGGAAGAACCTTGTAAAATGATGTCCTTCAGTGTCCTAGATGTGGGTTCAGGGACTTACACGTGCCTTGGGGTGTGGGACAGAGACTAAGGACGGTACACACAGGTGTCAGTTGGACCTCTAGGTGGGCTTATCGTGCACTTTAATTACAAGGTGTGAGAATGTATGGGATCAAAAAGTTGGAGGGGGGGTGTGTTTAGGGATGAGTTTGGTAGAGGCCAGTGTGACTTTCAGGGGAAAGCGAAGGAAATGCTGAGTCAGGTTGTCATGGCAGCCAGCCTGGGGTTGGCAAGGCAACATGCAGGGTAGGGGCCAGGTCCAAACCCTCTCCTTTCCAGAGTCACCTTTTCTTAAGTCTAGGGAACGAACTTCATCAGCACAAGTCAGTTTCCTGAGTTTCTCCATACACTGAGGCCAGTATTTAAAGGATGGCCTCTCTTTTGCCCAGGGAGCAGCTGGGAGAGATGGACGAGCTTCCAGCCCTGCCTCGTTGGCGATTTTCACATGTTTAATTGGTCTCATCGATTGAGCTCGAGCCATTTCTGCCCGGCAGCATGTTACTGACCCTTCCGGGGGGGGGGGGGGATGTGGGTTCCCCGCGACATGATCGGTGGTCCCTCACAGCATGTATTCGCATATTAACAAAGCTGGTGACACTGTGTTAATCATGGGCCCCTATCTAGTAATCAGCAATGTCTATTTTTGATTTAGAATCTCTGATTGGGGCAAGGGTTGGCAATTCTGTCCCATGTAGCACAACAGGAATACTGCAGAATCTGGTGGAGCACTGGGTTTCCTAATTAGGAGAGCTGTTGGCATAATGATAAAGAAATGGGATTTTCTGTAATACTGGATAACACTGCTGCTCTAATGTAGTCATAAAGGAACATAATTATAGTGTCAGATATATACCATGATGTAGTCATGATGAGGCATGAATCTTATCCAGAAGGAAAGCAAAGCACGTTGGACTCATTGTATAACAGCAGGTAAGCACTTTTAGGATCAGTGTATTGTAGCCATTATATTCAATCATATATCCATATTCCAACTGCTTATCGTGGATGGAGATGGAGCCTGGAGCGTATCCCAGGCAGCATAATCCCGGGGAAGTCCTTGGACAGGCAAGTCCATTGCAGGAAATATACACACACAATGGGCAATATGGAGATCTCAGGTAGCTTAATTGCATGTCATTGGACTACAGGAGGAAATAGGGGGATATACTACCTTCACATATATGCGATGTAAGGCAACTGCAACCCACTAAGCCACAATGCAAGCCTTTCAGTTGCACAGCTACAGAAGCAGGAGTGTTTTTTATTTTTTTGAATATATACTGTTTTAATGATGTAATGTATATTGTTTAAAAGCACACTTCATTGTTTAGCCTGCTGAAATGATGAATGGTGAGGGACAGTTATCAGGTAGGGTAACATCGCTGCATCACAAGGTGGTCCTTGCCAGTTCATTGTCCCTTTGGAAGGTTTTGTCCGCACAGCAGCAAACTTGGCCCTGTGAGCCGGTTCCTTCTTTATTCCCAGCCCATGTGCTGTGCGGCTGTGATGAATGGTCTTGTTTCTGGAGCTTCTGGATGTGACCATTTGTTGTGACAATGAGGTGGACCCCTCCAAGATTTTTTATTTCTTTTTTTGGAGGGGGGGGGGGAATTTAAAGGTTTCACGGAGTGAAATTTGTGTTTTCTTGACATAGTGAGATTATGGCAATTGTCATAATAAGCAAGCAATTACTTCCCTAATGTCTTTTACCACATTTCACATGTCAGCATGTTTTTGACTCTTAGTTGCACATTTGAATTGTACATCAGTTTAGGTTTGAAAAAGTGCTTTTGTTATATTGACTTGAGCTGCTTGGATAGCACATCTAGCATAGGAGCACTGAACTTTAATCTCAGTGGATGTCACATGAAGATTCAATAATTTCCCTTGGGGATCAATAAAGTTCATCTTATCTTACAGCAGATCTCTTTTCATCCATTTGTCCATTCATCCATTTATTTAATCCATGTAGCTATACACCCGTCCATTCATTCATCCATCCATCCATCCATTCATCTCCATACCAATTATTCTGATCAGTGCCACTAGCGATATCAAATCATTTTTACTTTAAACATTGTGTATTCCAATCTATTTAGGTGCATTCTTTTTCTAATTTGCATATTGCATATTCAGTCTCATATTGTGGGTAAAAAGCCTCAGTGGTGACTTAATTACTGTAGGGCTTTCAATTTTCTGTCGACATTTCAACCACTTATCCTCGGGGGAGGGCTGGAGCCTATCCCAGGCAGGAGAACTCCCTGGATGGGATACCAGCCAATCACAGGTCCCATCCATATACCCGCATGCTGTGAGCGTGTTATTTACCTAGCTGCCTGCTTTGGACTGTGGGAAGTAACACACACAACACAGAGATAGCATGCAAAGTCATGGAACATGTCAGAGGGACTTGTGCCCCAAGTCCTGTAGGTATGATGAAATAGTGAAAGGCAAGAGACACCCACATTCAACTTCCTGTTTTAAAACTGTGTTAGTCCTCTCCAGTCGGGACAGTGAACAGAACCATATGGTGTTGTAATGGGAGACAGGATTAGGTACTTTATTTCACTATAGTGCTGTATTTGGGTTTAGCAAAATGGTGGAGAGGAATGAAAATGAAGCAGCCATTTCAGGTTTGTCATGAGGGAACAGACAGAGAAAAATAATGAGTGTCAAGTCCTAGGAACACATACAAAGGCTAGGAGATCATGGTGCGGAAATGTATTCCGGAACCCGGGTAAAAAAAGCAGGAACCATTGTTACATCATTGGTCATTTGACACAGGTAAAGTGAAAGAATGGGGTTGTCATCTGTCTTCACTCTGCTCGAGGATGGCCCTGCCCCCCCCCCCCCCGTCATACTGTGATGCTTCCTGCATTACTTCAGCAAAGTCCTTCAGGTCGTAGTCCCACTAAAGGATGAATTTCCTGGTCGACTTTGGCAGTCTAAGACAAGTATTCTTCTAGGATATCCCTATATTTAGCAACACACACTTTTCTCTCTTAGCACTTTAAGCATTAGGAACACATTATCTAACTTTACTTTTAGGTGAAGTTGTTTTTTTTTCTTTCCAGTCTTCCCCGTGACTTTTTGAAAATGAGTGACACACACAAGGCATCACTGTCGCATGCTTGCTTCATCCATACACACGTCCTGTATCATTCCTGAACAGGGGTCCAATTCCAGTCCTGGAGGACCAGTTTGCCACACAGTTCGACAGATTGCCCTACTCAGACAGACCAACTAAACCTGATAATTGATTAATTGGTAACTGACTAAGGTGTGTTTAAGCAGGGAAATCTGACAACTTTGTTGGATTCTGGCCCTCCAGAACTGAAATTGGAGAACCCTGTCCTAGAACCAGTCATTACTTACAATAAAAGTCCTTCCATTTTACCAGGCACACTCTTTGCAATCACTGTAAATTAATTATGCTTATCCCAGTTTATCTGAGCATGCATTATATTTCAGTTGAAGATAGAATCAGTTATATGCATGTCTTTAACTACTTATTGGGGTCAAGGTCACCTGGAGCCAATCCCAGGAAATATAGGGCTCATGGCTGCAGTAAATCCTGGATAGGATGCCAGTCCATCACAGAGCATATTCACACACTGCAGGAAATTTAGAGATGAAGTTAACTGCATGTCATTGGTCTGCGGGAGGAAAATAGAGTACCCAGAGGAAATCCACACAAAACCAGGACCTCTGGGGGAAATCTCCACACACAGAGGGGGGGGATTCAAATCTCTAGCTCCAGAGGTGTGAGACAGTAATACTGCCCACTGAGCCACCAAGGCATAACCTTACCCGGTGATAAATCACTTGCTAATTGTTTGCTGTAATTGCATTTTTGTAAGTGTAGTGTAAGTTTAAACCTAAGTGGGTGTTAAGATTTGCTGAGCATTGCTTTTAAACACTCTCAATCTGAATTCCATTCAAATGCATTGCATCTTTATTCCCTGTAGAGGATTGTAAAGTATTGTTTTAACTGTAACCGCCCTGTGAGTGGGTTTAAAGCTGTCACATCCTGCACAACTGACCCTTTGGTCTCCTCCCTAACGTGGCCCTGACGAGCCACACCTAGTGCTTCTTACCCCTCGTTAGTCCTTGTATTTAAATACCTGTTTATCTTGTCATCCTCAGTCCGGTTGTTGATGTTGAACCTTCCTGGTTGCCTGTGCCCTTCCTGGTTGCCCGTCCTCCCGTTTTGATCCCCCACAGCCCTGTTTATTTCCAGCCTGTTCGTTTAGTTTGATAAACTTCACAGGTTTGTTTCGCCACCACGCCTGCCCTCGAGTCCTTCGTTCCAAAAGTCATGAGAGCACAGAATGGGTTTTTAAAAGCATGCTGTCTGTGTTTCTGAAAAACTTTTTTTATTGATTTTTTAATGAAATATTATGCAAATTATTAACAATGAAATTATGGCTTATTTATTGTTATTCATTGTTTCTAAAATTGTGATGTGCAACACAGGTGTTCTCATAAATAATAACAGGTGCACTAAAATAATAAGTTGAACTTAAATTGCTGGTACGCCATGTCCATACTGGAATGTGGCTGGAACTTAATGAATGTGAAGCTTTTAAATAAACAGAGATATTTGCCCTGTGTTGCCCCGTTCATCTATTACACACAATTTTCAATGTCTGTGATTTCTTTTCCACTACACTGTTCATTTCTCATTCATCTATTGTTCCAAAAGTTCCTCAGGCTTTATGATTATTTAAATTCATAGAGGTTATATTATGTGTAACTGAGAAAGTGCACGATGAAAGGAAGAAGGAAGAAATATTCTACAGTATTCAATTAATGACCACAGTTGTGCAGAGCTATTGTGAGCATATCAGGATAGATTGAACCAAAGCACAAGGGAGCTGATATATAGAACTGAAAACCGTCCCCAAGTAGTACAATAAATTTATAAATTCCTGCATAACAAAACATGTCCATAGTCATTTTTGCTTCATCTCCATAGCTCAAATTATGATATCACAATCTATTGTTCAAGAACTAGGTTCCATTTGTCAATTTGCCATTAGCATAAAATAATTGCTTGGAACTTTCCTTAGTTTTGCGGTATTTCTACTAGCTGTTCAGAATGCAATGTAATCACAATTACAAGCTTTCAAAAATCTACATTTGAATACTTTCTAAAGAAACGTGGCTTATTCTGGTATGTTTTTCTTGATCACACGATACATGATACACTTAATTAACTTACAAATAATCAATGACAATGTAAATGTTAGATAGAAGCAGCAAATGCATTTTACACAGCTAGGATCATCAGTGCATCCACCCATCTTTTACAGCACCAAGAAGTAGGTGGCCAACAGCACCCATCAATGAAGATGTTTGTTCATCTTATTTGCTCTTGACTTGGCAAGGGTGTCATGAGTTGAAAACCTATGAGAAAAGGAAATTGCCATTCTAAATTGTAATGCAGTAATTGTGTAAAAATATACTTGACAATGTACATAATTGCAACTTTGAATTCCTTGTCCCCTCACACTGCATAGCTTCCCTTCTTCATTTCTGCGGCCTTATTGCCACAGACTGTTAAAAAGAGGATGGTTTTTTACTAGGGATATAGGGCAGTGAAAGTGCCAGATGTGATCGATATGCAGGGTTTTACAGTCAAATATGAAATGGAGTCAATTTAATATTTCTAATAATTTAAGGTGAGAATAAGAAGGGAAGTAATTAATAAATTTGCATCAATGGAATAAAGATGAACAGAGATTTTGAGTGCGTCGCTCCTGCCTTCTATCATCTGGATAATATTTTCATAAATTCAGTGTGATGTACTACATGATACTTTTATTTATAATTGATATCTGCTTAAGACCTCTGACATACTCTGCATGTTCTCGTTTCCTCCTTAGTGAATTTATGAAATTGACCTTAGCTACTTCAGCGTGTCCTTTTGCCGCTTCCCTCCAGTTCCCCGTCCTCTTCTCGCTCTCTTAAATCCCTCTGAATAAAATCCTGGCCCAAGTTGCTCCATGGCAGACAGTAACTCTAATTTGTCCTTGCTCTTCCTCGTAGCATCGTGCGCTTGTGGCTTATCGGTAACCATGCAAGACCCTTGAGAGACACTAGTTGTTAGTCTTTGTCATACGATGCTATTTTTTTTTCCACTTTGTTAATATCTGTGATAAAGGTATTACAAATGTATTGCCATGGACTTATTAAAAGTTACAGTCTACCGTTTTTAGCTCAAAGATCAAGGGTATATAAAATATGTACTCAGCATATATAATATTGTTCAGCTAATTAGCTGCAATTAATGAAGAAAAAGCAAGTCAACTGACCAGATGGGGATATTTGTGGGAGAGAATAGAGAAAAATAAAAGCAAAAGCATTTCACATGCTGGGAAGAAGTGGGAGGTCTGATTGCAAATGGACCCCTGTGGAGTCTCCGTTTGCTATCCACCTTCTGTAATGACTGGATAGGAGAGAAAAAATAAGTCACTTGAAAACTTGTTAGTATTACAAGAAAGTCATCCTGACATTTCTGGATATTCCACTGCTATTTCTGACTATCCATCCATTTTCTGAAACGGCTTAATCCCAACTGGGGTCGCGGGGGGACCGGAGCCTACCCCAGGAACAATGGGTGCCGGCGGGAACCAACCCTGGGCAGTCACCAACACACTGCAGGGCACGGGCACACACACTCACACAACTACAGGGCCAATTTAGACTCACCAATCAACCTATCCTGCACGCTTTTGGACTGTGGGAGGAAACCAGACCCCTGGCAAAAATGGGGAGAGCGTGCAAATTCCACACAGGAAGGACCAAACCCAGGACCTTCTTGTTGTGCTGCCGCACCACCCTACTTCTGACTAGTATGACGTCTGTAACTGCTGAAGCTGTATACTGTTATAATAAAGAAAGTTCTCTGTACTAAAAAATCCCCACACCTTCCATCTACGTTCTAACTGCCTATCCTGGTCAGGGTCATGGAAGTCGGGGGGGGGGGGGGAGGGGTGGAGCCCTTCCCAAGCAGCATTGGGTACACGGCTGGGAAAAACCCTGGATGGGAACCCCCACACAAGGTACACACATGCATGCACTCACTTTCACAATCATACACTACTTTTGGAAATATACTGACAGTAATTAACCTAAATTCATGACTTTGCACTGCAAGAAGAAATTATTATAAGCATAGGAGACCCACGTGGCATCATTGTTTGGGAATCCTTTCTGTTTTGGGGCTTTGTAACATATTGTGATTAGTGCTTAAATTACATAATTATTCTCACCTGTTCTCATTGATCTCACGCAAAATGAATCGCCACTGTACAACAAGGGCGTCATTTTAAATATCAGTGCCTGCTCATGTAGATTTACTTTGTTTTTATCTACGCATCATAGCAATGACAAATTAAATTCCACGGCTGTTGTTTTCATGTAATTTACTTATCTTAATGTTTCACAAGATTGTATGGGAAAGCTGATGGGCCTGTTCTCCTGGGACCTAAGACAGACAGCTCTATGGTACCCTTTATTTAAATGAGACCAAGCACAGCTTTCTGTTATACTTAATACTTTTTCCATACACATCCACTGATCATATCCCATAAAAATGCCGCAATCTTATTCTGCTAGCAAATCTAAGGAGAGCAGAGACGTACAACAATAAGCCAACCCAGGGCTGAAGTAGAAAAGCCTTTGAAAAATGGAAGACAGAACATAGACAAGCCAGATCAGAAATGTCATCATGAATGGTATCATAAAAACTTGCACCTTTTTAAAATAACAGCAACTCAATGAGCTACCAGGAATTAACCTTTCAAATTATATGTATACAGAAAATGACATGGTGCTAAGTAAGAATTGACAGTAGAGAATGATTCCGACAGTAAATATTCATATTATGGCTTTTTAAACATCAAATGCACGTTTTAATGGGAAGGTATTCTCTGTAACCTAGCAATATAACTTAAATATTCCATCCATCCATCCATCCATACATCCATTTTTCCAACCGCAGGGGGATCTGATGCCTTTTCCTGGTACAACCTGAACGCGATGGCAGCGGATGTTGAATTGGAAAGAAAAAAAAAAGCATTCATAGGCTTGGCTTTCAGTACTGCAAGTCAGGACACACTGTGAAATCGCACAGCAAATCATTCAGATAACACTGGTGCATTGACATTTTGATGGGACTCTCTCTGAGGTTTTCTGTGTGTAATGTATTTTACTTTTTTGGCATCTTCAGTTTCAGTTTGACAATAAAGCTCCACTGACTTTAACAACTTCTATTATTATATTCTTCCTCTAAGAATTTCAAAATGGAGTCCATGACCTCTGCATAATATGTGTTTTTTTGCAACTTTCCCATATGGAAGGCTAATCATGAAATATACTGTATAAGCTACACATATATTTTTGCTGAAATTACATTCTTAGATAGCTGTAATTATGAAATTCAGAGTACACATTTCACAGTCTCTGCAACCTGGTGTGCATGCCAGTGAAATTCTGGCCCTAGTTCAGTACCAAGCAATTATCAGTTTTTTCTGGAAAAGCATTGTTAGACCATAATGTAGGTCAGATAAATAGCTGGATCTCATTATTATCAATTTTGTTTTTGCCGCATTTAATCACTCCTTTAATTTAGCTGAAAATATCATAACATTATTCGAGGAACACAATGATCATTTTAGCGTTTGAAACAAAATATGGTATTTATCCATGTATTTGTTGCATCGGTTTCCCCTGGTCTCCTCCTGCAGTCTAAAGGCATGCAGCTAAGTTAATTGATGTCTGTAATTGCCCATGCTGTGTACTGGCATCCCATCCAGGGTGTACACCTACCTTGTGCCCTTTACTGCCTGAAATAGGCTCCAATCCACCCCCTCCCCTTGCAATCCTGACCAGGGTGAGTGGTTGGGGAGATGGATGGATTAATGTATTAAAATTGGCCCACATTGAATAGAATGAATTTGAATTCTAGCATTATGCATTGTCAGCTTCATACAAATTTGTTGAATTAAGAGACTAAACAGTAATTAGACAAACTGTAACGAGTGACTCAACTATACAGCAACAACTAGGGAATGAAAAATGCATGGGGGGTAGGGATATTTCTCATCCAATTACTGCCTATATTTGTGTTTTTTTTTTTTTTATAAATTTTATATGTACTATTATTGAGTGCATGTCTCAGATCGTGCTGTTCACTTACACCAGAACAGAGAGTAAGGATGTTGTACAACTTATCAGCAGGATCAACACAAATGCACAATATGTTATCTTGATGTCTATGTTAGTTGTAATGGCTAGTTACCTAGTTACTATAACTTAACAGGGACACTTAGAATTGGACATGGGCAAAACTGGGAAAATTCAAGGTTCCGGGTTACTTTATTGTCATCAGCAGCTTCATATATGTACAAAGAGTGTTGAAACAACGTTTCTCCAAGGCCCCAGTGCAACATATAGTACCATACAGTACACTTAACATCACAGTAACAGGGCGCGCAAACAGGCAGTACATACAAAGTGCAGAGATTTTACAGTAGTGCGGAGATTTTACAGTAAAGACAATACAGTACAAGCAATAAATAGACAGGACAATAAATAGACAGCACACAATTCCAATTTCTACCAGTGGAGGGACATAAACCATAATGATGGATATTGAAATTTATAGTTGTAAAATTAACAGTGCTGAAATGGATGCATAATGCTGCAGTGACAGTGGACAGTAAGTAAAGTGCAGTTGCGATTTAGAAGTAGTTTTTGTATATGCATTTAGAGGTATTTAAAGAGAGACAGACCAGATACTGATGTGTGTTCAGAGTTCTGATGGCTTGTGGTATGAAGCTGTTGCACAGCCTGTTAGAGGCAGCGCGAATGCTTCAATACCGTTTTCCAGACGGTAAGAGAGAATAGAGTTCGTGTAGCAGGTGGGAAAGGTCCTTCACCTTGGTCCTTGGGATAATATCTGCCTATTAGGGGAATTACATCACAAACATTAATGAAAATTTAAGCCAGTCCAAGGACTTAATTGTTGATGGAACAAGTAATCATGCTTCTTTTCTTGTAGGTTAATAATGGATGATTCTTGAAATCCCATTCCATAAGAGAGTCTTTATATATTCTCCAGGATAGTGGCAAAACACCATAACTGCATATTTTAACAAAACTGGCTTATGACAAAAATTGGGTCCCTTGGGTTGTTGAGTCTCTTAAGTTTTATTTCATGGCTAAATATCTTAACTCAGCTATGCTTGGATTTTAAGGGAACACAATTACTTACATACCTACTATGCATACAGTTGGGCAATCAAACATGTCAAAGTTCTTTTACTCACTTTCAGTGTCAGTGTAGTTACTGTATTTTGCCTTTGTAGGACAGTATAAATATCCTGGTGCTAAATTTACAGCTAGTTCCCATGTCTGAAAAGTAGCCTAACTCTCTGGCTTTAGTGCGTTTCTTTCTTTAGTTGTCTAGATTGTAAACATGGCTTTGCAGAATTCATATGTAAGTCATACACTGTATTTCCTTCATATTGCAAACTGGGTAGACTGCTGTGATTTTGGAGTCCTCAAATGAAAGAGAAATCAGGAGTCCTTTGTTTCCAAGTATAAAGGGAACAGTCATTATATGACTGCATGTCGAATAAGTTTTGAAGGCTCAGTTGTGTTACAGTTATTGAGCATCAGAGTGCAGATGCTCTAAAGCCAAAGATTTCTCGGCTCCAGTTTCGCGTAACTCTTATATCTAACTCTGTTATCATCTGCTTTGTGCTTCATTTTCACCATAGTAATACTCATTGTTTGTAAACCTCTGCTCAACACGCTTGAGAAGGGTACTCTGCCTGGGCATACTGTAGACCTCATCAAAATGCCTGATGTCATCTCATTTTCCTGCCATTTCTCCTGGTGAGGGCTGTTCTGGCACCATGCTCAGACCAGACCTCTTTTTCCATGGCCAGAGACTCTAGCTTGTAATGGGGGATCCCTAGATGTTCCTAAGCCTGCTGGAAGATATAATCCCTCCAGAATGTCCCGGGTCTTCCCTGGGGCCTCCGTTCTGTGGGATGTGCCTGGAACAGCTCACCTGGGAGCCATCCAGGTGGCATCCTTATGAGATGCCTGAGCCACCACAGGTAGCTCCTCTTGATCTGAAGGAGCTGTGGCTTTATTTAGAAGTCCCGTGAGATCATTGGACTTCTTTTCCTGTCATGGAGAGTCCAACAACCTTCAGAAAAACCTCATTCCTGCCGCTTAGACTTGGGATCTTGTAAAATGAGGTATCCACTTTTTTTCTGAATGAGCACCATGGCCTCAGATTTGGAGGTGCTCTCATCCACACTGCTTTACATTCAGCGTCAAATACCTCATACTGTATGTGCTTGGGAGATTCTGGTCAACATCATCTGAAAATAGCATGACAATCATGACTATCACTTATCACACTCAGTACCAGACATCCTTGGAGACATGGCTGCATCTCGATATCCCATTCTTTAAAATCTGGAGACAGGAGAAGATGCACCCTTTCCATAAGCCAATTCCTGTAACTACTGCATTCATGCAGGGAAGGAATAGCAGACAGTGGTGACCCTGGCACCCAATATTTCTGCAGTATCTCTCACAGAATGTGCCAGGGCACACAGTCATAGACATTTCTAAGTCTACAAAGCACATGCAGTGCATGTCAGCATATTCTCAGGAACCGCTGTGCAAGGTAGAAAAGTTCATTTTTCACAGCCAGGCCAGAATCCACATTGTTCCTCCTGAATCCTGGGTTAGACCATCAGGTGGAGTTTGCTCTCTAGCACCCTGGGAGGGAGGCTAAGAATTCTAATCCTCTAAATTTGGCATATACTCTGCCCCAAAAACACCATGTAGTTTTAACATTTCATCTACCCCTTCATTATTTCCATGGGGGGGTTCTTCAAATGCTGTGACAGACTCTGATCCACCAGAAGTTTTCAGTACTCTTTCCTGATGAGAAGGCATAGGCACTGGGTTCTGAGTTCCTCAGAGTTTTCTTTCCCCTAAACAATATCCCCAGAGTTGGTCAGCCCTGCCTGAGCAAGGTCCCACCTCCAGCGCCTGAATTGTCAAACCAAACTCTTCCCAGGCACAAGCTGTTGTCTCCATGACTGCCTTCGCTGGCCTGTTGGTACTTTTCAGATGTCTCAGGAGACCCTTGTGCAAGCATTGCACTTCTGGCCTCCTTCTTCATCTTGATAGCTTCCCTTACCACCAGCAAGACTTACAGTTACTGGCACAATAGGTACCAACTGCATTCTAGCTATAGGTATTTGCAGTCATTGCAATAATTTAAGGCATTGTACACAGTCCTTTCAGACTCAATGTCCTCAGTGTCACACCTCATATTATTGTAGATATTTTATTCACATTCGCCATTTGTAAAGTGCATGGCATTCAGAGCTATGGTTTGATCATGAGTTAATCCTCATGCTATAAGGTTTGCCTTGTTTACGTTTTGTGACGTTGACCATGGTTTTGAGCATGATTTTTTTCAGGGTTTGGCCAGAGATCCTATGAGGCAGTTAAATCGCATTGATGAAATGTCTCAGATCTCAAACAACTGTATTTGTGTTTCTTTAGTTATAAGTTGGAAACTGTCAGATCTGATTTCATCTCAAGTTACAGAAGGACGATTATGACCTAGAAGTGTTCCAGAGCAACACAGCTGTCATCGTATCTGCTACAGTCCTCTGCTATAGATATTAAAGATAGTTGAACATCCTAGACTGGATGACAGCCCATCAGCGGGCACACACATTTACTATAGGCAATTTAGAGGTATTCACCCAACTGAATATCTTTGGACTGTGGAAGGAAACACAAGAACCCTGAAGTAACCTACACAACCTAGGAAGAACTTTCAAACGTCACACTTAAAGTGCAACGGTAGGATTTGAACCTCTAAACCTGCGGGCATGAGGCAACAGTGTCATCCACCATCCCGTCATGTTAAACGATACCTAAATTATTTCGCGTATGTAATTACATGGAGGCTCCAGCTGAATATAAGTAACCACAAGCCATTTGCTTCTTGGTTCATGACACAACCACAGTCTCAGGTACTGTTTTGCATTGGTTTCATGCTCCTAACATTTACTTACCACTGATACCTTGAAGATAGATTGTTATGGTGGAACAACCCACTCCCATCCGTACTGAAACATGCTGCAAATTGGATCAGTCAGAAAACCTTTGTAGTTATTGTCCTTTACCTTATTCTCTAAGGGGTTGAGTGGATCGGAACCTTGCCAGCAAGAAATAGACTAGAATATAACGGAGAGCCTTCCTTATGTACATGTCTAATGTTACAGCACGGTGAATGATGCATCATGTGACCAGACAACTTTTCTCACTACTGAATATGTAGACTACTACTTTAGTAAGAAGGGTTTAAGTACAGCAACACAACCACAGTGTCCCTCTCTGTGAAGTTCATCTTTGATAGCACCAGATAAAATTGCCTGCTCATTTATATTTATATTGCCAGTACTGAAATTTAATCTTTATTTTCCATTCTAGTCAACTGATTTGATTCAGAGTAATTTGAAAATACTTACAGATTGCATAAACAATTTGAATGCAATAATTATTGATTTTTAAAATGCATTTCTTTTCACAATTGAAACCACTTACATTTTGCAGTGATAGGACCTTGTACAACTGCAAAGGTACTCTGTAACTAAATCCAGATCTCTCATCAACTATCTACTTATTCAGAAAATATATAAAAAGCTGCAAATGTTTCAGAAAAAAAGGTGCTTTCTGAAAGTGAAATGCCAGTCAACTGAGAAGTGTTTAATACTTCAGTTGTTTATCTTAAATGACACTTCACCATTCCAAACAGAGCAAAAATATATGCAGTAATGGTGCTTTCTCCTTACCTGACTCTGAAAATTGATACTTGGATGAAGCTGAAAGATGGTAGCCAGATGTAGAGCTGCCTCTGATTTCTTTGTGTGGAGTCATGGAACACTTCAAAAACCTAATTTAATGCGGATTTGATGGATCTAGGAAAAACGTCATGAGAGCTGATCTATAATTCCCTGTAATCCGCTTTCCTGCCCCCTGTGCCAATTGGTCTGGCCATACTGGAGATACAGGCTCATATCTTCTGTTTCAGAGTTGTTCTTTGAAGTCCACCGAGGTCATCTGCACCTGCAGTAGTGCAGTAGGGGCACCAAGTCCACTAGATCATGTGCCTAATCCAGCCTAACAACCATGTCTTTTTTACTCTTGGAAACAAAGAATAAATCTGTAGATGTTCCTATTGAGGGAAATGCTTCAGCTGAAGTAGTTTCAATGATACATTATACAAAAACTCACATAAAAAGATACATTTATACGCTGACAGTGTAGTATGTGATATATGAAAGGCTAGCTCATGCACTTAATGTTGACTGATGCCCTACAGTGTGATGATTTTTTTTATAGTATTTGCTCTGTTAAGCTAACATTCCACCGGTCCATGTAACTCTGGAGGTAAAGTTATTAAAAAATAAAATATTGTGTCCTCTATTGATCCATGAAATATTGGAATATGTTCTGTATCTCTGTACACATGACTCAGCTCCACGCCCCCACAATAGGGTGAGGGTATGTAATGCGATCATGAGACTTTCATTTACACTTCAGAATCTAACATAATCTTTGGTGTGTCCCTCTGCAAAGGAGTATCTCACTAGAACATAAATATTTACCATCCAACCATTTGTGTACTTGTGCCTTCAGCTTTTTTTATTATTATTTATTACCCCGTTCAGATTTATTGATGCTCACTCCATCTAAATGTTTAGTCAATTTAAAAAGAGAGGAGAGACCACTTCCCAGGAGGGGCTGGCCGCCAGACAAATGACATCACATACTGAGGTGACATGTGTTTCCAAACCTCCTCTATGCTCAGGGCAGATGGCCCTGGCAGATTGTATAGTGCATAACAATGCGGATTGGTCCTAAATCAGGCCGCTAACCACAGTGCAATAATATTATCACAATAAGGGGTGCCTAAATTTAGTCCACCAGAGTCCTATTTACATTCTAATACATAAGCATTATTTTCAAGTGAAACATCAGCATAAATTGTATTAATTCAAAATTACTACTCTTAATTGACTATCCACTATGTCTCGTATGTAAAGTGTCCTATAGAGTTACTGGCACCCTTGGAAAAAAAATGTTAAAGAAAAGGTTATGAAAAATGTATGTTTATGGTCAGAGAGCTTAATCTCACACTCAGATTTAGAGAAAACCAACCTTTAATTGAAGTAAACTTATTCCAGTAAGAAATCTTCATTTGAAGGTCCAATTTATCTGAGAAAGATAAATAATAATAATAATAAATTTGAAAGTTGGATGGGAAGGATTATTAAAGTTGTTTCTAATATAATTCATGGGGAAGTGATCGACCAATGATATTTTCTGATTGGTTATTAATTCTGCATTACTTTTATGGAGGGCTACAGTCGCAGGGCAATGTAAATACTCAGAGATTAAAAATTTTTCTATATTGCCGTTGATGAAGAGAAGTATTTTTCCTCTGAATGTTTCTTGAAATATCTGTAGGACAAAAAACATAACAATAATTGATATTGTATATTTCAGAAAAAAGAAGTGGTAATTATTTTATGTAATAATCTTTTAGCATATTCTAAAATTGAGTAAAGATACTTCTCTGACACCCTCTAAAGATCTGTTGTTAGATCCAGCAGAGCATGATGAGATTTTCAAATTTGATTTCTCATATTGAAAATGTGATATACAAGGCAAAGTAGAATGTGTTGTGTGATCTGTGTTTATAAAGACAAACAGTAGAGAAACGGTTGAAGAGATCACTAGTTTCAATTTTCAAGTTTTGTTCTTGTGAAGTATTTGTTGTAATATTATATTGTTCATCGCATTTTTTTCTAGTCATACATGACATTTTCTGGTGCTATTACTCATTGAGCAGCCTTGGTTTTTTACTTTGCTTAGGTGTGAGATCTATTACAGGCTCCACCAGGTTTATGTGCAAAGACGACCTGCTTTTAAAGCATGTAAAATTGTCAGTCCAGATAATTGAACATTAGCGTGATTTGTATGTGAGGCACCCACCTTAGTCACCCCTTGTAAGTGAGTAAACAAAAGGAGAATGCTTTCTCACAGCATTTTATAGGCTTAGTACCCACCATGATTGCAGCATTCTTTACAAGCAAATAGATTAGCTTGCTGACATTAATTAAGTCCAGCTGGGGGAAACCTGTTGTTTCTGGTAATGACACTCCAACTTCCCCATTTGAAAAATCTGCTCAGTAAATGCTAAGAACTCATCGCCAACACCATTAACAGGAATTCAGCAGGGAACCCAGATGTGTAAGTATTGGAATATGACATTTATTTTGGTATACTAGTTATTATATAAATACTTCTTTGAAGCTTCAGGATATGAACATAGAATGCCTGTCTTTCCTGGAACGATGTGCATTTCACTTAATATGAAGATACTTTAATACCTCCGTATCGGCCCCTTGGGAGGTTAATACAACTATGTTACTGTGAGCTTGGGAGTAAATGTAGTTTTAAATGCCATACATTTAGGTAGCAGACAGTTAGGTAATGGACTATCAGCCACTGATATGTGTTTTACTTTTGGTGACGCAGTGGCAGTGTAACCTCATGGCTCCAGGGTTGGGTTGCTGATGAAAGATTAAGGTTTACAAATTCACCAGCATATAAATGGATTTACAGTCTAGATTATGAGGTAGGTATCAATGACCAAAGGAAATACAATAATCTTTTTTTAATAATATATTTTTTTAAATAATCTTTTCTTGTTTTTTTTGTGACATCAAATCGTTTTAATGAGTGACTAGAAAGAAATTTAGCTATTTAGTTTTGGTACTGCACAGATAGATGAAGAGAGAAGCATCATTAACCTAGGAACATGAAAAAATAAATACATTCTCTTCTGGGGAATAAGTTGGTTCTTTCACATTTTCCCGGCCATTTATTGGCTAAAGGAAAATACTTTCACTGTCATAGACTCTCGCATAAGTTTTCCTTATCAAGTTGAGTGGAATGCAGTGTATATCAGATGGAGTGATATTGCCAGTTTGTGTCAACACTGTTTTCTCAGCCAACTCTGATGGCTCACACTGCCTGAAGAGGTACATGGAAGTAAGAAAGAAAAACTCAGAAGTTTCAAATCTGTGAGCAGCAAATTGTATTCACTGGATTTATGTTCCTTAAATCATGTTTCGTAATTTGCTTGTGTCAAAGCTGCTGTGATCTCTTTTGTATGAAGCAATTTTCTCCTTTGATGTTCTCGGATTATTGTGTTGTAAGTTTAAAACCCCTAAATGGCTTAGTTAACTGTCTTTGGGACATGAGAAGCATCAGCAGCAGCTGTTTCTGTAAATTTACAGGATTGAAGGAGGCAGTTTAAGAAAAAAACTTAATTCTCATCTTTAATCAAGTGCATCTATAAAGACACAAAATATTGTTATGGTCTGAAGAGATGTTTGATTTGCCTTTTAACTGCATTTCTTTCATTTAATTTTTAAGTCAGAAAATACTGTGTAATTTCTTGGGAACAAGCATCTCTGCTGGCAAAACAAGGTTACTTTTCACAATAAACAGATTATAAAGTTTGATACATACTGCAGCTCATCAACAGCTATATCTAACTGCCAGTCTTCAGACTGTGGAAGAAAATAAGCTGGAGGAAAGTCCCCCAAAGCAGGACAAACTCCAAATACGCGTAGTGGAAGCAGCATTCAAGGAGTAAAGTGATATTGCTGCCTACTGAGCCACTGTGCCACCCAGAATATGAAAACAGAAATGAAAACTTAAACAATTTTTAAAAATGTTTAATACTGGATCTATTATTTGGGTCAGTTGACCCCATGTATTATCGTTCCATTATATATTACTTTGTTAAATATGTGTGGGAACTGCCGATCTCCTAAGCTGGGTCCTTAACTGGGTGCTGCTCCTGGCTGTGTTTAGAGAATATAGCTGCACCTTCATGACGACTTTATTATGCATTCATAGAACATTTAATGCACCTTCATAATGCATTCATAGAACATTCATAAGAAGTATAAGTATATCTTAACAGCTTTACTATACATTTATAACAAACATTATATGATACTAACAAACATTATAATCATATAATTGTATCATGTTTGTTATAAATGTATATTAAAGCTGTTAAAATATTAGGAAGTTAAGGTATGCTTACATGCTGCTTCGGAATGTTATATGAATGCATTCTGAATACATTTTACTATATATTAATAGCAAACATTATATGATTATAACAAACCTCATAATTATATTATCGCATAATGTTTGTTATTAATGTATATAAAACTGTTAAGGTATGGTTGTCAGAGTTGGTACCCAACCATCCTGGTCCTATGTAATTGTCCCCATTTGGCCAGCAGGTGTTGATGGCCATCCTGTTCCCTCTGTCATGCAACCCTAGTTCCTAATGTGTTTCTCTACTCCCTTGGCTGTCATAATTCAGCGGGTTGAGTGAGTGGCACAGAAGTTAACAACCCACCAGTTGTCGGTTTAAAGCTGGCCTAAGGCCTGCCTCACCTTTTGTTTATTTTTTCGTTTTATTTTATCCTTTAGCATTTGCTTTTTCTTTGAATTTGTTATGGTTTATCTTTGTCCTTGTTTTGGTTTACTCCACTTGGGTCCTGTTTTATTTTGGTCTGTTTATAATTATGTTCCTAGTTTCTTCCTACTAATTAGCCACTGTGTTTAGTAAAGTTTCCTGTGCTTGATAATTGTAATGTATTCCACCTGTTTCTTGTTCTCCTGTGCCTTTACTGATTGGTTAACCGAGTTATGGTTTTCACCTGCCCTGAGTCATGGGCTGTTAGTCCTGTGTATTTAAGCACCTGCCTTTATTCATTTCCCTAGACAGTGACTGTGAGATGTTACGCTTGTGTGTGAATATTACTGCATGTTTGTTACGCTGTTCTATTACCCATTCCTGTTCTGCGTGGTTCCGTAGTTATTTCTTCTATGGTATCCTTTTTTTCCCCTGTTGGTTTTCTGAACCCTCGTGGCCCTTTTATTTTTCTGATATGTTCCCATTGTATATTTTTGTTCCCCCATTAATCCCTTGTTGTCATCACATGCTTTCCCCCCCTGCACCAAGTCCTGAGTCTGTAACAATGTTAGGATGTTAAGGCATACTTACATGGTACTTATGAATGCATTATAAATGTGCACTTAATGTAAAGCATTAGCGAATATGCATGTTCTCCTGTGCTCTCTCTCCATGTTTAGACACGGTTCCTCTTATGCATGTAAATTGCCAGTGATGTGTGATTGTGTGCATGCCCGATGATGGACTAGCACCATGTGCAACTTTCCTCCCCTGTGATTCCTGGGTTTGACCCCAAGCTCACTGTGACCCTATACTGGATAGGAGTTCGGAAAAAAGATGAACATTTCTTTCCCTGCATTCTTACAATTTTTTTGTTTTGCTTAAAAAGTTTTACAATTTTTTTTCTCTTTACTGATCGTTACCACAGTATTTCTCAGTCAGAGGCTATACGACTAGGCTAGTAAAGAAATACTGACTAGTAAAGAGATACTCTTATTTTGTTTAAGGATGGATCTAAATTAATACGTTTTACGCATTATCACCTGCCATCATGAGTTTTGTAAGTGCCACATTCTCGTAGCAAATTTATGTCCAATTCAGGCATATTTTTTCTTCTGCTAGTTCCCAGAAAGCAAAGCAGACCAGACACTGCTACAGTCCTGTAAAGAAAGTTTGTTGATGTAGAATATAAAAGAGGTATATGTTTGTTTTCCCCTTTTGTATCTAAGTGGTACGGTTTTGTATGCCAGGTTTTATTTTCGGCTCCTGCAATAACACCACCCAGGTCCTTCTGCCCTGTCACGTCTGTTCACCAACCCGACCAGAGCTTCTCCATGCATGGATTCTTTACAAGCAGTACACAAAGAGATTTCGTGGAGCAGCCTCCTTCTTCAGTATTCAGGATTTTTTACAGCAAAGAATTTTGTCTCAACCAGTGGTATTTGAATCCTTTTTAAGATCCGACAACAGAAAATACCGGTTGCCAAATGCAATGGCAGTTTACAATCGCAAAATGTCTGTCTGTGGTATTATTCAGTTAGAGTTCTCTGCAATGTTATACATGCACAAAGAAAGACATGAAAAACCGTAATTATCTGATTACTGCCTGGTATTAAATTGTTAATTTATTTTATGGAGATGCGGGAGGGAGGGTGCATGCGTGCCATGCAGTGTCCTAGCAGCCCATCCAGGGTGTACCCATGCCTTGGAGCTTGTGCTGCCAGGAATTGGCACTTGCCTCTCAGTAACTAGGCCTGGATGGATGGATAGGTGGATGGAAAGATGGATTATATAAATATATACCTGTTCTTCTGTCTCCTTATTTGCTGTGCTCTATCCCTGCAGATATCCGTGGCCTACAGGGTTTCATGGACCAGGCGTCTCGCCTAGGTTTGGATGTGTCACTGCAGCAAGTTGATCGCAACATCAGCCATGTCTTCTCAGATCTCTTCAGCACGATGCGTACGGAAGAGTTAAATCGCTACAGGGACACACTGAGACGGGCCATCCTGCTGCTTAGTCCTCGAGGGGCTCAGATCTTCATCCAACAGGTCAGTATCAGTCATGAAACACTTTCAGAATGTTATTGTGAGCAGGGGTGGATTAACTTCTCAGGAGGCTGGCATGACCAGAACGTCCCCCAAGAGGCTCAGTTACAACTATAACCTAAAATATACCTGCTTAGTGCACTTCAGCTTGTTAACAGCTAATCATCTGGTTGCAACTGAATGTATACAACTGAATGGATACAGACAAGGTCAAGAGGTTCAGTTAGTGTTTAGCTAATTATTAGAATTGCTAAGATGTGTGTTCTAAGCCATTTTGAGTGTGGTGGTTCCAGCATCTTGGAAACAGCTGTCCTCCTAGGAGTTTCATGAGTCTAAAGTTAACTGACAATTGTGCAATAACCAGAAAACATCAAGTGAGCAGGAATTCTGGGCACAAAAACACCTAAAAAATAGGAGGTCAGAGGAGATTGGCCATACCTGGTAATGCAAAACCATAAGCACAGAAAAAAATTGCAGTTCAGTACAACAGTTGTGTACATAATGGTGTGTTTGAACACGGTAGTGTTCTAGCTTAGAGATGCTTCTGGAGGCAAAAGTGGGCCCTAGTTAGGTGTATGACAAAGAAAGAAAGAGAGAGAGAAAGGAAGAAAAAAAGAAAGAAGGAAAGAATTTATTGATCCTGAGGGAAATGAATTATCAAAGAATAATAAGACTAAGGACTAACAATAATAACAATAATTAAGGATAATAATACTGAAAGGTAGTAAGAATATTAATCACTAAAGAGTCATTGTGGAACGGGTGTGCCTACTTTGATGTGTCCCTGAGTCAACAAAGGAGGTGCTTGTGTTTCACTTCTGTAACCAATCAACGTCGTTATCGTTTGACATCACCTCATTGGTCCATTTTCTTTCTCTTTTTTAAACTCAAGGCTTCTAGCTTTCTAGCAGTGATGTGTGGCTCAGCAGGCTCAGTCTCCGTGCTTGTGATTGGAAGGCTACTGGTGCGAGCCTTGTCATTATTATGTTTGTTATCATCATCAATATCATCATGATGAAATAAAGATGCACCCTTAAATTGCTCTGTACAGCCTTTGCACATAAGTATATTGTTTTGACCATGTTAATCTATGTCCCTTAACAAAAGGCTTGCCAATAAAACATAGGTTTTAGTTAATGAGGTGCAAGATGATGTGCAAGAAAGATTGTTGCATATTATAAATACTATCATGAAATAAATACTATAATACTATAATTTTAGCTAAATATACAATTGAAAATAAAGAATATGGATGGTGTCTGGGACTGATATAACCAGTGAACAACAGTCCAGTAGCTAATGATGGAGTACGTTTAACAGCAAAAGCCCATTAACTCCTCGTCGCTGTGAGGAATTGAAAATCCGTATGGCCTGGAAGACAAAAGACTCCCTCAGTCTGTCGGTAGAGCAGAGCTGAGACAACAGTCCGCCACTGAATATACTCCTCTGTCTGCTGGTAAATGTGCTGTGCAGAGGGTGGCTGGCGTTGTCTGTGATGGATAGCAGTTTGTTCAGAGTCATTTTCTCTGCTACTGGCATAAGGGGATCCAGTTCCATGCCAACCACATGGCCAGCTTTCCTCACCAGCATGCCCAGCCGCATAGCGTCCCTCTTCTTAATGCTGTCTCCCTAGCAGACCACAGCATAAAAGAGAACACTGGCAACAACAGATTGATAGAAGATGAGCAAGAGCTTCGTGCAGATGTTGAAGGATCTCAGCCTCCTCAGGAAATTGAGTCGGTTCTGCCTGGTTCTGTGTGCCAGTGTTGACTGATCAGTCTAATCTATGTGTCAACTGCAGCCCTAGGTACTTGTAGGCCCTGACCTTCTCTACATCGACCCCCCACAGCGGAGACCAGTTGCAGAGCAGGTCTGATCCTCCTAAAATCCACCACCATCTCCTTGGTCTTGGGGGTGTTCAGCTGCGGATGGTTCAAATTACACCATGTAACACAGTCCTCCACCAGGCCCTGAATGCCCCCTCCTGTCCACCAGTGTACCCATCTTCCTATACTTATCCCGCACATGGATGGAACTGGCCTTTGAGCCTATCCCAGGCAGCGTAGACCATGAGGCAGGGGCATATCATAGACAGACTGCCAGTACATCAGAGGGCACACATAAACACAAAAACACATCCACACACAGTCACCAACTATGGATCATTTAGAATTTCAGTTTATCTAACTGCCTATATGGCAGAAATCATTTTCCCATTTCAGCATTGTTTAGCCTGTTGGCATATTGTTAGCAGTAGTAATAGATGTGATGGATTTGCTCAAATAAATAAACTATGCAGTTATATAAGCCAGTCCAATCTGAGAGCATGTACAGCATACCACGATTCTTTGGTCTTTTTAATCTATCTCTTTGGAGATAACATTTTAAAAGTTTGTTTGTCACATATAGCAATACTTCTAACAAACGTCTGGTTTAGTCAATTTGTCATGATCGAAAAAAGAAAGTATTGATAGCAAAGGAAAATATTAATGTTATTTACTTTATGTACTTTTCCCAGACTTTTACAATTATACTGTTCCTTCATGTTGTTATTGTTGTTGTTGTTGTTGCTATTATTATTATTATTAATTTTGCTCAAAGGAAGCATAGACCTAAAACCTGCCCCCAGTGGTTGAAAGAAGAAGTACAACTCCAGCTTGATACATTCTTGAAAACAACAAAACACAGGATTTATGAGCATGAGGGCTGGTCGGGTTTAGAAAGAGCATACTGCCCCCCCCCCCACAGAAAATCAACTGTGCCTTTTTACAAATTCGTAAGATAGTGGATTCTCTTCTCTCCAGTCTATGTACCTAGACCCCAATGCTGTGGCCCACACTGTCTTGTAGTCTCTCCCAGATCCCTACGCCTGTGCATGTCCTTATGTAGTAAACGCAGTCTACACTTCAGCAACAAACACAAATACCTTTCTTACTCCTTCCTGCCATACTTATGTCATATGGCTCTGTTTGCTGTCCCATCCAGAGTTCACACATTTGCACATACACTATATGGACAGAAGTATTGGGGCAACCATAGTAATTACAGGAATTGCCCACATAAGCCACACCCAACGCTATTATAGAGGTAATTAATTAAGCACACAGCCATTTAATCTCCTGCATCAAACAATGGCAGCAGAATGGATGGTCACATAGAAGAGGTTAGTCAACCTGGCATCGTCATTAGATACCACTGGACACATTTCCAACAAGTTGGATCTCCACATCTGTGTCGTACTACAGCTGCCCTGGTCAACTGCTAGTGAAGTGATTGTGAAGTGGAAACATATGGCAGCAAGTTCAGCTGCGAAGTGGTAATGACACAAGCTCACAGAAAGGGCCCAGATTGCCCAACATCAATACCCAACCTCAGTGGCATCAAATCCCACCAACATTGTTCCAACATCTAATGGAAAGCCTTCCCAGAAGAGTATGGGCTATTAGAGCAACTAAGGGTTAGCCAGCTTCATACAGTATCAATGCTCTTTGATTCAGAGTGAGATGTTGGACAGGCTGGTGTCCCATACATTTATCCATACAGTGTATATTTGGCAGACATTTTTGTCTAAATCACCATACAAGTGAGGAAAGCTTGGGGAGAAAGAGAAGGATCAGCCTACATCCCTGGGGCCATTGGGGATAAGGGCCCGCATCAAGGGGCCCACAGTGATATTTACTCAGCCACTCATGGGGCTTGAAACCTTTCGGGCATGGAGATAGTCCACTGACCCATTAAGCTACACGATGCCCGCAAGGAGAGGAGAGTCTTTGGATAGGTGTCTTAAGAATTTACAGTTTATATGGGAACATGGAACATGCAATTGTGTAAGTATATGCATGAGCACAGTAAGTCAGAGTGACTGTGTAAGTGTAGGAGCCGTTTGCGTGAACCCAACTGCATATGTATCATTTCAAGAATCACTGAACGTGCACTCGGCATAATAATAAAAGCATTATGACAGCAAGTTAGAGCACACTTAATAAGACTGCGTGCAAATACAGATTAAAACTTGTTTGCGTTAATCAGCAATATTTTAACAATAATTAAAATGTTGAGGTTGTAAATCTTAATTAGGAAAGTTTATGTGTATAGTGTAGCAGGAGAGAAAGACAGGGATGATGAACTTGGTGTGAAAAACCATGTCTGGGATGCTGTCAGAACAAAAAAAAATGAACAGCTGAAAATGGCAGGAGATGCAGAATTCCCCTTGGTGACACTAGGTAGTCTAGGGATTGGGGCTGCAAGAGGGGGACTATCGGCTCTTGGAGAGGTGAAGCGATGCACTAAGTAGTCGAGCGAAGCGGCTGGAACGGAGCACCCCAGGGATTTCAGATCCTTTTATATCCCTCTTCCTGCTGCGTCGCTGATTGCTCAGGCAAGCCAGCTGGTACGGTCTGAGCACGTTTCCCGTGCTAGCTGTCCTGCGGCGACTGACCCACAGCGACCGCTGTCCCGGTGCGTGGTGCTGATCCGGTGAAGCAGGTTGTTAACTGTTCCCGCGGCGATCACTCTCCCACAATAGGTGTAATGCATTTCATAAGCAAATTTGATGCATAAATATGTGTTGATCCTGCTCTTCTGCAGAAGTCAATCTATTGCACTTAGCAAGATGTGTGTAACATGATTTTGGTCATTTGATGTTCCTTTGAAGTGCATTTAAATCTATAGCTGAATCAGCCTGATCACATCATATCTCATGTATCATATATCATATCATGTTGTAAAATATATGATACGGTAACTTGGGTCTCTGTATCTATGTATCTCTCCCATGGAACTGCAGAAAACTTAAAATACCGGTGCAGGCACATATTGCTTTTTATTCGGAACTATTAACTTTAAAACCCACTGGAAAACTTGTACCAGAGCAAAGATAAGATGATTTATGGACTTTTATAATACCATAATAAAATAATAATGTTTCCTCCCAATGCGGCCGTATTGGCCAAATGCATTTGGACAGTATTCTGAAGTAAATTGTGTGTACATGCATTACTGTGTGGACAGAAGAAATTTAAATTTAGTGATATACAAATTATTGTTCTAAAGCACTGTCATATGGTTTCAATACACCCATTAACAATCATAATAATCTGCCTTTCATGGCTCTTGGTATGGCACAGGGACAAAATCTGTCACAGATTGTCACAGTGTGTCCCACAAAAGATAGAATGGGAAAAGCAAACACTGACAAAAATAAATAAAATATATTACAATCATTTCTTAATAAATTTACATAGAGCAGGAAAATGTACATGTTTATTATATTTTCTCAGTTTTTTTGTTTGTTTTTTTTCATGGCATTTATATTACAATAATATAGATGCCTTTCATGATGAAGAGTTATTAATGATGTTTGTACTCAGGGCATTTCAGACACAGCAGTGTTCTTGGCATTCTTAACTGTATAAACCTACGCAAACATACAGCAAAAAGGATCTATCGTCCACAATGATGTGGCTACGAAGTCTTATTCATTTTGAGTGCATCATGATCTATAAGGCTCTCAGAGTTTAATCCTTGACTGAAGCAATTTGACCCCATAGCAGTGCAAATACCCCTTTTTCGGAGTGCTTTGTAAACACAAATGAGTTACTCAAGAATTTTACCTGATAGCTATTGCCCTGTAGCTGTTTGGTTGTCAATAAATTTAGGTTTGATGAGGCCAACGAACGAGATATTACCTCTAGCTAGTTAATGTTTACATTTTTGTATGTTTGGAAATATGGTACATGTTAATGCCAGCACAATACTCTATAATGATCTTGATCCAGGTTTTGTTTTTTTATGATGATATCTACTTAGCTAGTTCAGAAATCATTCACATTGTTGCAGTAACTGTACTTTACTTTTTCTTAGTGCAACCTGAACAGAATAGGATATTAAGTCAGCAGTTCTCATCATTTTATGTTTATCCAGTTTTGCTGATATGTTTCCTGTCCCACTCTAGAATGAGCCTCTCTCTGTGCTCGGTCATCGAGGACATAAAATGAATGCTGCGATGGGCATGATAACCAAGGAGATGATGGATGACAAAGACACAGAGGCAGGCTCCTACTGAGTAGGATTGGGGGAAATGCGAATCCCCTTAGTCACCTGGCCAGTGTGGGAAGGGAAAGCATATAAGGTGGGTGGGGTCAGGGGAAATTCATTGTGAGAATGATTTCAGTATGGTGGTGTGTGTGTGTATGGATTATGTCTATATTACATTGTGGGGACCAGATATCCCCTACAATGTGATAAAAACCTGTTATTTTGACATTGTGGAGACCATTTTTCAGGTCCCCACAATGATCCGTTAATGCAATCAAAAAATTAAAAATGCCAAAAGTCTCATATTTGGTTTGGATACTTGTGGGTAACGTTAGGGCTGGGCAGGGGTTAAGGTTGTCATGTTGGGATTAGAGTTTTCCCCATAGAAATGAATAGAGAGTCCCCACAAAGATATAATTACAAACCTCAGGGGTCATCTAGCAAGTCCATGTATTTGTTATTCATTAATTAATTAAAATCTACTGGGATTTTAATTAAATCTAAATCTAGGGATCTATCAGTATGGTTGCCCACAAAATGTATTTAATTTAAACATCTTTTTCTTAAGACTTTGCAGAGTACTGTATACAATAATGTATTAGCTGTTTTTGATAAAATGTCAGTTCACTTACCATTCAAAAGGTAAATCTTTTACAGTACTACAGACACTCCCCAGGTTACAATGATCCGTGTTACAATATTTAAATTTTAGGATGGGTATTCCAATTGCATTCTGTTTTTTACTTTCAGTACATTATTCAGTAACTTACATGAGATATTCAAAACTTTATTATTAAATAGGCTTTGCGTTAATGATTTTGCTCAACTGTAGGCTAATGTTAGTGTTCTAAGCATGTTTAAGGTAGTCTTAGGCTATGATGGCTCTTAGGTTTGGTGTACTGTATTAAAATGCATTTTCGCCTTACGATATTTTCACCTTACAATAGGTTTAACTTAGCCCAATGTAACCTGGGGAGAGGCTGCATACTTATGTAAAATTGGTTTATTCTTATGAGTATTGTTTTACTGTTGACACAATAAGGAAAGAAGCAAATGAAGAAAGGATACTTCTGCAGAACATTTTAATATGTGTCACATTTTTTGTTATTGGAATACGAGGGGAAGATGAACACCTCTCTTAATGAGGACTTCTATCCATGGACATCTGTTTACTTGCTCTACTTTCACATGACACAATGTTAAATATTTGTGTGAGGATTTATTAAATGTGTTTACTTATTTAAAAAAAAAAAAACTAAACATATGGTATGTGTTGTAAACAGGAGCATTTTGGAAGCACTTTTCTGGAAATGTAGCGATACGGGTGACACTACGGGTGACGGCTCAGTGGGTGGTTCTGTTGCCTTGCACCTTGGGGTTGGGCTTTTGTATTGGGTCCTTGCTCTGTGTGGGTGGGGTGTGCATCATGTTTCACTCGTGGCACGTGGGCTTCTTCTGGGTACACCGATTTCAGTCCACAGACATGCAGGTAGGCTCATTGGGATTCTAATTTCTCTGTAACATAGGTGTTTCAAAGGCGGAGGTTTGGTTTCAGGACTGGTATAGACCAAATCAGCCCAAACCCCCCTGTTCCCCTAAACACACACAGTAGTCGCAAAGTATTGGTGCGGACATGTCCATACCCAAATCTATGCTCACGGTGTCTTTGTTTGGTAGAAAATGGAGTGGCATTCCTTTATTTTCCCAGATATATTCTTTATAACAATACAAAACACTAAGTACAAAACGGTTTCATAAACTGACATTATTTCATATCTTGATGTAGTGATGTCTGGGTATATCACTACAGATTCGCATCTGTGGTTGTGTTCATGTATATATGAGTGCCTATGAATGAGGCTATCAAGTGTGTCAAGTGGCAGTCACCGTCTACATAAATATCTCCCACTCATTCCTGGTTCCATTCCTCTACTTATATGAGTAGGTATCCTTCTGTGCATTATTCATAATTGCTTATCCAGTTTCACAGTATATATGAGTGTGTAGCCTTTTTTTTTTTAATGAGCTTGGACCAGAGTGATTTTATGCTGATCATCTGTTCTTGAGATTCCACTTGTTGGATTTACAGTTCCCCACTGTCTTTGAAGAGCTCTATTTTTTCTTTTCCTCCCTTTACGGTTGTTGTACATTAACTCGTTGTGTCCAGCTTTCTCTATCTCATTTACCCTGCAAAGGGAAAATATTAAGCTTTGGTTCTTTATCTCAAGCTCTGCGTGTCACGCCATTCTGTAGTAAACCCAAGCCAGCTTCCCCACATAAAGAAATACATTTCTTATCATAAGTCAGGCAAAGCACTATTTACATTGTTGGTCTATTTTTCAACCAGATTGTGAGTTTATTTTGGACAGAATTACAAAAGAGCCTGAGGTGTACAAAACATGTAATGAGAGCCAGACTTGCACACAACACATTAACTCTTGTCATGTTAACTTCCTGAGTGATTACTTAGGACAGGGGTGGCCAATCTTATCTGCAAAGGGCCGGTGTGTATGCCGGTTTTTGGGATAACCTTTAGATCAGCTGTTCAAACCCAGGTGTGAGGACTCTTGAGCCAATCAGTCCTCTAATTAGTGACCTAATTAGGGAGTTGCAGCGAAAACCTGCATACACACCAGCCCTTTGCGGATAAGATTGCCCACCCCTGACTTAGGATCTCTGTCACTGAAGGAAAGGACCAAAACCTCCATATCATACTATATGCTGCTCCTCATTCATCCCTTCATCAGGGAAATGTTGCTGGTTATTTATTCTCTTACCATCCGTCACTGAGTCACACCCATGCAGAGCAAGCGTCACATATACGGTACAATTCATTAGATTATTATTGATGAGAGCAAGGAGAAAAAAATCACAAGAAATTCCAGTGGTTGCATTCTGTGGCATTACAGTTATTTACACTAGTTATAATATTTCACTACTTTTCTTGTGATACAGACACCAGCTAGCAAGTTAGCAGCCAGATACCCTGTACTCCTGAAATGTTTTTAATATAAATTAACTGTTCAATTTTGTTTCCTTCTGCCTTGGGGGGTGTTCGGGGGGCGCCCATCTCGCCTAGGGCGCCAGAACACCCAAGGCTGGCCCTGGGATTCAGGATTCTTATTTTTGCAGTATGTGTTCTTAAGGACACCTTACAGTGATACTAATGCACCTAGCAACTGGCATTCATGTATAATGCAGAGGTGAGATCGCTCCTTGAATGCCAAGGGCCGTCCTGGCATCTGCATTGCCCGATCATCGCTGAAGCATTCCGAAAGGGAGCTTCCCGCTTGTTTATTTATCTTGACTCATCACTCTGGCTAAGAGAATGAGCCGTAAGCTCACAGGCTCCTTCTGGAACTCCGCCCTTTACCTTTACCCCAATCCGTCACTGCCGTCAAACCCTCCCCCATAATCCCAGAGAGCTAATGAGAGGAGCCAAGAATAATTAAGCATGTCCACCGGTTGTTTTCAGAGTGGAATTTAAAGTACCAAGAAAACTGTTGCTGCGGTGATTAAAAACGATTGAAGGTCCATTGGGTAGATTCAGAATGCAAATGAGTGTCCCGGACATTGATTGCATTGATTTCAGTGTGTTTTTTTTTCCTTCTGGGTGAAGATGCATATTATTGTGTTGACTTCCCTACAGATTCAAAGAATAACTCTGTCACAAGCAACAGTTACAACATGTATTGTAAACTATGACAGACTTCCTGGATATTTTTAAAGCCAGTATTTATTTGGCAGCATTGCAAGGTTATAGACATGGCAAAGTGTGAGTAAAGATATGAATCGGTAATTGAAAATCACATGTCTTTAATTAATTTAAATAAGTTATTGAAAGTTTAAGCTTTTTCTGACGCAGAAGTTTTTAATGGAAATTATCAGATCAAAACATAGCTACTTAGCCAAGTAAACATTACTAAGTATAAGATACACTGCCTGGCCAGAATATAAGCCGCACAGTTCAATATTTTGTTGGACTGCCTTTAAGTTTGATTTTGTGCACATTCATTAATGCATTGTTTCCATGTACTTATGCAGCATCTCACCTTTTTTTCATCCAGATTTGCATTAATTTCTCATCAAGATCTTGTATTCATGATGGGTGAGTTGAACCATTCGGTAAAGTCTTCTTCAGCACATGTGAAAGACTTTCAATGGGGTTAAGGTCAAAACTCTGTGCTGGCCAATTCACAGGTGAAAATGATTCCTTGCTCCCTAAACTACTCTTTGACAGTTCGAGCCCTATGAATCTTGGCATTATCATATGGAATATGCTCATGCCTTTACGTAAGGGTGATTTTTTTTTATTTTTTTTTTTTTGTGTTATAAATTAATATTGATAAAAAAATGGTTGTGTATTGGGGCGGCGTGGGGGTGCATTGTCACTGTTGTTACTACACATCTCTGGGACCCGAGTTTGAGTTTCTGCCATGTGTGTGGAGTTTGCACGTGCTCCCCCATGTTGTCATAGGGTTTCTTCTGCACTCCCCCCCCCCAGTCCAAAAACATACTGAGGTTAATTGGAGTTACCAAATTGCCTGTAGGTGTGTGAGTGAATGGTGTGTGTGTGTGTGTGTGTGAGTGAATGGTGTGTGTGTGTGTGTGTGTGTGTGTGAATGGTGTGTGTGTGTGTGTGTGTGTGTGTGTGTGTGTGTGTGTGTGTGAATGGTGTGTGAGTAAATTGTGTGTGTGAGTGTGTCCTGAGATGGGTTGGTGCCCCATCTAGGCTTGTTTTCTACCTTGCACCCATAACCTCCAGAACAGGGTGCAAGCACAAGCCTGAATAGGTCAAATGTTTACAGAAAATGGATGGATGTCTGTATTTATATAAGCATTTTTATTATCAATGTAATCAATTTAATGAAGTATGTTTGGGTATCTGCATGGAGTAGCTTGTTCTACCATATAATGCCTCGGAGCAACAAAAGCATCTGTCTGCTACAGCATCGTTGGCTCAGACGTTGATTGCTCCATCCCCACTGGGTTTCTGAAGCCTCAGAAATACCCTGAGAAAGCCCTTAGACATCTAGGTGCTGCCACTCAGCTTGATGTGTTCACTTGCGGCTCTGGGTCAGTCCCAGTGGCAGAGTGTTTTATGGATTAGCTCCTTAGAACAAGGGGATATTAAGATACACAGTCTGCACAGTGGAATTTACCAAGAGCAAGTCCCCCTTATTGTAACTCCTTGACCTGAGCTATCCTTTTCCTACCTGCTCTCTTCATTATGTATTTCCTCAGTTCTATTCTCCTCACTATGCCCTCTTCAAATAAAGGCTCCTAAGGAGTTATTTATCATTGTCTGACATTTCATCATCCCATCTTCTTACCTTCTATTGCTCCATTTGCCTATTTCTCCAACACATCCATCCTGGCTCTATCTTTTGCCAGCCAATCTGAATTTCATATGGCACACAGAGAGCTTGTTTTGGAGTCTTTGTAATGCTGGCTAATGATGACTGACCTTGCCGGCTTGTACAGGTGCTGATATACAGTGAAACACAGGAATCTAAATTGGTAGCATTTTACCTTTTTCTTGTTCGTTTTGCTTTTGTCATAAGTTTAATATGCAGTGTTACTAATAAATAATTCTATTTCCCTTTTTGACAGGGAGAGCTGTTCCTGTGAACCATGACTGATATTTAATTGTCATGCAAAAAAGATGCTATCATAATCCATCTATTGATTTTTCTTATACTGCTTATCCAGTGTAGTCTTGTGGTTAATGCTCGCATGTGGTGTTGTACTTGAATTCAAATTGTTTTGCTAAATAATGAATAATACATTCTTTCTTAACATTTATCCATTGTTAATTAAGAATCGAAAGGTTGTTTCTGGCAGGCGTTTAAAGTGACAAATTGTTATTATTACCCACATAAATATCTGTTTTAAAAGTAAAGGTCTTTCATAAATAAATCTGTCTGTAAGTTATTGTGTGTGATTTTATGTTAACCATAAAAGACTTATCTAACTTTTGCGCTAAAGTTTACAAAAAGTACAAACTCATCAGCATTGCAATGTGATTTTTCATATGAGCAGTTCTAACCATAGGTAGTTGATCATGAAATTGCACATTAAAATTATGCATTCCTCCATGGAAATGAAAATACCGCATATGGACCAAAGTACTGGGACACACCTCTTAATCTTTGAATTCAGGTGTTTCATTCAGACACAGGTGTATAAAATCAAGCAGTTAGCCAATCTGTCAGGTTTAAAAGCATTTGTGAATGAATAGGTCGTTCTGAAGAGTCCAGTGAATTCAGGCATGGTACAGTACATAGGATGCCACCTTTGTAATAAGTCAGTTCAGGAAATTTCTTCACTGTTAGATATTCTGTGGTCAGCTGTTAGTGGTATTATTGCGAAGTGGAAGCATTTAGGAGCAACAGAAACTCAGCCACAAAGTGACAGACCATGTAAAGTAACATAGTGGGGTTGCCTAGTGCTGAGACATATAGTGTGCATAAGTCACCAATGCTCTGTTGACTCAATAATTGCAGAGTTCCAAACTTCCTCTGGCATTAACCCCAGCACAAGGAATGGGCTTCCATGGCCGAGCAGCTGCATGCAGGCCTCACATCACCATGCGCAAGGCCAAGCGTTGGAGGGAGTGGTATAAAGCACTCGCACTAGACTCTGGAGCAGTGGAAACGTGTTCTCTGGAGTGATGAATCATGTTTCTCTGTCTGGCAATCTAATACATGAATCTGGGTTTGGGAGATGCCAGGAGAACGTTACCTGCCTGATTGCATTGTGCCAAGTGTAAAGTTTGGTGGAGGAGGGATAATGGTATGGGGATTTTTTCAGGGGTTTGGGCTAGGCTGCTTAGTTCCAGTGAAGGGAACTCTTAAAGCTTCAGCATACCAAGACATTTTGGACAATTCTATGCTTTTGACTTTGTGGGAACAGTTTGGGAAAGCCCTTTTCTGTTCCAACATGACTGTGCTCCAGTGCACAAAGCAAGGTCCATAAAGACATAGTTGAGTGAGTTTGGTGTGGAAGAACTTGACTGGCCCACACAGAGCCCTAACCTCAACCTCATCAAACACCTTTGGGTTGAACTTGAATGGAAATTGCGAGCCAAGCCTTAACATCAGTGCCTGACCTCACAAATGCTCTTCGGGGTGAATGGGCAGATATCCCAAAGACACACTCCAATATCTTTCCAGAAGAGTGGCAGTTGTTATAGCAGCTAAACTCCCTCTTGATACCTATGGATTTCAAATGGTATGTCATAAAAGTTCCTGTAGGTATAATGGCCAGGTGTCCCAATACTCATGTCCATATAGGGTACCTGTTTTATGCGGTGATTCATGATTTAACAAAATTTCAGTTATATTTGTTATCAACATAGAGAGTGCATTTCAAGTAATGTAATACTTGAATGTAATACTAATGTTAGGTTTTTGTTTTTGACTCAAGAGTATTAATTAATAGTTCTAGTTCTAAATACAAAGCACTTTGAAATGTATGTGATTTTAGTTTGCTTGCAAAGCGGAACACTGTTGCTGGTTACAGGCAGGAGTCAACAGTGACACCTGCAGGACAGAGAGAGGATCACCCACAGGCACCCATCCCCCCCACCACTTTCTTGGCCCATCCTCATGGCAGCTCTATGAAAGGCGCAGAGCCGTGAACCTGTCCACCTCACACTTTGCTTTGTCATTCTTTTTCAAGGGCATATTGCTGGGCTGTATATCATTCATCTGTTTTTAGTACAAAACAATATGCAATTGTAATGAAGAGTGTTTACTGAAACTGTTTAACAAATGAGGATTTGTTTTTAATGCAAGCATAGATATAAATGAATACACATCCATAATGAATATCCTATAAAATGCTATTACTCATATGGATGCTTTATTCCACATAGCATAATAACTTTTATTTTGACTGGGAAATTGATATTGCAATCTAAGTAACACCAAGCAAAACAAATGTCCAGGTTTTCACAATAATAAACTGACTGCTATCCTTTTATATGATCAACGGCTGAAGAGGAAAGTCAATATACTATTTAGGTCGGGCTACATTTATATAGAAAATGGAGTAATAGTAGCAGTAGTAGCAGTAGAAAAGATGTCTGTAAAACAACTAACGAATTAAAAATTTTAATGTGTTCGATTTATTATCGTTATAATTTTCTTATATATTATTTTCATGATCTACAACATAATCGTAGTGCAGTCAGCTATAAGGAGGATTGGTTTTCATCTAATTTTATGGTGCTACTCAGGGGGACAAAAGTGTTTTTACATTAATCGCAGTTCATGTAGTTTAGGGAAAATGTCTCATTGCTATTCTGGTGCCCTATTAGACTATTTTGCAATGTAGAATAAAAGGCCAGAATGTATGAGAGGAATATATTAGTCATTTGTTCAACTGTCAGCCTGTTCACTAGTGTCAGCTAAACCATTATTAGAAACTTCGTTCTCAAAATTGCACTGTGATGCATCAGTTCCTATCTTGGAAATATTTTACATCTGTTCCCTGGGGATTTGATGGATAGTTGTATTGGGAAAGATACTGTACAAGATGCATTATCTAAACTGACCTGTCCCGAGGTAGCTGGAAACGCAATGACCCCAGCAGAAGCAAAACTAAACAGTAGTTATTAACTCTAAAGCTTTTGAAGATTGATTTGCTTTATATAAATCTGCAGTTCTAAGTGCTTGCCATTTATTAAGGTGTCTAATTTTATTTTCTTTTAGTTAGGTTAAAATATGCAAACCCATTAATTAAGCAAAATTCAAGTGTAAATACAAGTATGGCCATTTTATGAGTAGCAATGTTGCAGCCTGACTTATGATTCTGAATTCTGTATATGACTTGAATATGATTCTGTATATGAAAATATGTGAATATATGAATTCTCTATACATGTCTGAATTCGCTCATCAGTCTATGCATCTGCCTAATGTTTGGTACTGTTTACTATTCTCTAAACAATGGTGTAATGGTATCGATGATGAATTTAGTATTGAGATTTGTATGTCAGTGCAGACTGAGCCTACCTGTTAGTAGTGGCGACCGCATTTTTATTCAAAAATCATGGTCATGCTCAA
This sequence comes from Mormyrops attenuatus, assembly GCA_026777985.1. NCBI lineage: Eukaryota > Metazoa > Chordata > Actinopteri > Osteoglossiformes > Mormyridae > Mormyrops > Mormyrops attenuatus. Next base: position 9,821,813 of record JAODKC010000064.1, read on the forward strand.
GTTGTCTTGAGTTTTTCAGCTAATTAAACCATTGCTGCGTATCGCGGAGAAGATGCAGAAATTACAGGAAATACAGTAATTAGTGACATTCTGCAGACAAGGCAGGGTGGAGGCAAAATTCACAAGCTTCTTACCAACTACAGATGTTAATTTTCCAACACAATGCATGGGGTGGAAATGTTTTCGCGATGGTTGCACTTGCGGTTACTCAGAGTAATTAGACAACACTGGTGAAGATTAGCAAGTGGGTTATGTGCTAACTTTAGTCACTGTGTGGCCAACAAGCAGACCTTCGAGGCAGCGGTATGTTAAATACCTTTCCACTGCCTGCAAGCTAATGGGGTGTTTCCTCTTCCCCACTCTGTAATCATGGCATATGTCTGTCCTCTGACTTTTTTGGAGTTTTAAACATACGTATCAACATTTTAATGATGAGAATGTTTTGTGGAATGTGTTACGTGACCGCCATGGAGGTTTGTTTCAAAGGTTTGAGTGACATAAGCAAGTTGGTCTCATTAGCGTGAGCAAATCAATACGGGATAAATAAAAAAAGTACATGGAACAGTTTATGCATAATGTGGCTAATTTACAGAAATCAACTCACAGGTAGAATAAAATAAATGGATGTGTGTGTGAGGTAAAAATAACTGTTGGCCTCTGGGAAAATGACACCTCCCCAATATTGACGTTCCAAAGGACGCAGTGTGTCTGAGCATTACATTTAAGCAGGGTTCTGACCCCTACAGCAGACTCATAATAGTGGCTATTAGGGCTGAAGCGAAAGGTATAGAAGCAGTGTGAAGGGAGATCCCCTCTTTGAGCCCCTTCACCCCTTTCTGTGAGGAAATCCAATGTGATACATATTTCCCTCAACCTTCAAAGTCTGCTGTGAGCTTTGCAGTCAGTCATAAAACAGATATTAGGTATAAAAGTCACTTTTAATACTTTGTGTCTCGTTAATTGTATCTCAAAGTTATGCTAATGGGTCTGAGTGTGCCTCTCAGGCTAATTATCTCACAGCATGTAGTGATAATATTTTCCTGGATTTCATTCCTCTGATATGGCACATGCTGTCAGCGTTCCAGTCACTTTAATCTTGAAAATTATGGACACAATAACAAATAAGAGTGGAGATAAAATATATTTGGACATCTGCTATTGCTCTTTGCAGCACTAACATAAATATGCCTGCATATTACCAATATTACTATGTACCTTTAGTAATATTAACTAAATATTACTAAAAGCACCTTTATTTTTTCATTTTTCATAAGCTTTTTCAGGTGTGGTGTACAACTGGTGGGTTAGTGCAGGGGCACTGCAGACTGGCAGACCCTGCTGCCTTTTACATGGACACGTTTGTCTGTCTCTCTAATGGAGCAAGATGGGATACGCAGAAAGCAAAGAACTCCTCTGTACCTGTGATAAGGGGTTTTGGTGGGGCATGAACACCCTGGAAGATTCTGGGGCCCGTGAATACGTAAAAGTGGGGGGGTGGGGGGGAGGTAAGAGGTGACAGGGGGCCTCGGCCTTTAATTGTATAAGTCTCTCGTTCATTTGCTTTCGTCATTCAGTTCCTGGAAGCGACTACGAAATAAACATCTATCCAACCATATATCCATCTTCAACCTGGTAATCCAGTGCAGGGTCATGGGGTTAGTTTGCAGCCTATTCCAGGAGACACAGCATGCCTTGATAAGCAAAATCAATTACGGAATGGAAGTGATGCTATAGTGTATAATATTAGTAAAAATAATAATTTTTTATTTCTTCCATTAAAAGGGGCGTGGGCGACAGAGATTGCCACATCTTTCCCCATAAATGTTGCTGCACTGCAACATTTTTGGCGTTATACGTCATTGCTGTGATACTTATCCAGCTGAACTCGTTATTACTCCGTACTCATACGACTGAGATGTTTCACAGGAAAAAGGTAATAGAACACCAGATATTATAAACACAACACAACACTGACCACTGGCCTCTTTCCAGCAGGTCAGCTGATATTCCCTTGGAGGCCTAGAAACTAGTGAGGAGATGAGTGACGTGGAGATAATTCCCTTGAGTGCTTCTATAAGCCTTGCACTATGGCTTCTTAGTTTCTGTTGAGTTTAATTGCATTTGATGTCTTCAAAACACTCCCACTCGAAAAGACTTGTCAGTTCCTGCACTGTTGACGGTAGGTGCTTCCAGGGTACACTTAATTTTTTTTCCTACTCTTATTATTTCATCAGTGCATTTCCCAACCAGCAAAGGTAATTTTCAGTGTTTCTTTGATATGCCATGTTGATTTAGCATGAGGCTTACTTACTTTACTTTGAAAGACATTTAAAAATAAATGGGTGCACATCATATTGAATAGTTCTCCCTTTAATATTCTGTTGCTTATTAGTGCCCCGGGTGGTTCCTGATTTGTTCTATAGATAAGAAATATTGGAAATTTCTAAACATAGACAAAAAAATATGTCTATCCATCTATTTTCTATGCACACTTGTCCTATATACAGTCGCGGCCTATCCTAGAGGCTAGAGTACAAGGCTTGGAGTTACCCAGGATGTGGTGCTAACCCATTTCACTGAGCACTTTAGCAATACTGTATTAATACTGACTAGAGCCTGTGTTTGCTCTCAAAACTTTGTCGCACGCATTCCACACAGTGTTGGAAAAAGTTCCTTTAAGATTCCATGCTGACATAATTGTAGCACAGAATTTCTGCAGAATTGTCAGCTGCACATCTGTGCTGTGAATCTCCCGTTCTGCCACATCCCGTAGGTGTTCTGGTGGATTCGGATCTAGCGAATGGGAAGGCCACTGAACACTGAAGTCATTATCATTTTTAATTTTTTTTTTAAAAGACTTTTCCTTTGTGACGTGTTGCATTATCATGCTGAAAGTAGCCATTAGAAGATGGGTATTGGCCATGAAGGGATGCACATGGTCAGCAACAAATAAGCAGATAGGCTGTGACATTCGAGCAATAATTGATTGGTAGTAACTGACCCAAAGACAACATTCCCCATATGATTACGTCGCCACCATCATCAGCCTGAATTGTTGACACAAGGCAGGTTGGGTCCATGAATTCATGTTGTTTGAGAACAAATTTTGACCTTGGCTGACAGGAATGGAGCCTGATATGGTCTTCTGCTGTTCCAACCGAGGGACCTCAAGATTCAACATGTTGTGCATTGTGAGATGGTTCACGGCACCACAGTTGTTCAGAGTGGTTATCTGAGTTACCCTAGGCTTTCTGTCAGCTTGAATCAGTCTGGCCATTCTCCTCTGACCAGTCTCATCAACAAGGCATTTCAGTCTGCAGAACTGCTGCGTGCTGGATATTTTTAATTATTTTTTTTGCACCATTCTGAGTAAATTCTAGAGATTGTTGTGCATGAAAATTCCACGAGATTAGCAGTTACATAAATACTCAAACCAGTCAGTCTAACACCAACAATTTTGCCAGTCAAAATCACTAATACATTTTTCCCCATTCTGTTGTTTGATGTGAACATGACCTGTATCTGCATGATTTTATGTACTGAGCTGCGGCCACATGATTGGCTGATTAGATGAATTAGATAATTGCATGGATAAGCAGGTGTACAGGTGTTCCTAATAAAATGCTCAGTGAATGCAGACAAACAGGGGAAGGACCTTAACCCTAAACCATAGAGTGTAAGGTAACAGGTTAGTGCTGCCGCCCTCACGAAAAAGTCAAAACATAAAATATGAACACAGTCACTGACCTAATACCTATTTTTCCCATGCTATTTTTTAGTATTTATTTTTGTTACTTATCATAAAACTGTACAAGAAGCACTTCACCACACAGAATTTTCAGGGAAGCTTTGGTTTTTATGATATTGACTGTTCTAGAGATTCCCAGATTTCTTCTATAGATGCCTTATCTTGTGCATAGTGGGGTTTTACATAGGTGAAACAGACGAAAGTTTGCACTGATGCAGCCGTTGTCATATAATGCACCGGGACTCTAATGTTTTTCAGACCTGGTGATTGTCTCTTTCTAATCTGAATTTTTGGTTTCTGGCATACGGTATGTCACCCGTTACAGGCATACGAGGTCACTGACAAGCTTTTATAATTTTTAAAAAATATCAGAAATTTTGTTGAATTGGCCTCAAGCGACTAAAATAATTGTCTTTTGTCAGTTCTGCTATTCTCTAAATTATACGATCTAATTCATACGAAAATATTCAGAGGACTTGTGCATTTTCACGGCAGCCATTTTTTTGAATCCCGCTGTGGCTAGAAATGCTTATACCCGGCATGGATATATATGTCTCTTTATCTCTGAACTGTTTGGATTGACAGCCCATTTTCCATATCGCTCCCCATTGAATTTCACTATGATGGGATATGGGGGGGGGGGCGCGGGGATTTGTTATACTGGACCGTTTCACAAACCACAAATCCCCATCCAGTTCCAACCACTATTCCCAGTCAGGGTCAGGCAGGGGCCGCAGGCCGATTTCAGGCAGGTGGGATGCCGGTCCATCACAGGGGACATACAAACACACACACACACACACGTTTGTATTCACATCTTTGTGGGGACCTTCCTTTCATTTCTATGGGAAAAGCCCTAATCCATACTGTAAGAAGCCAAACAAAATGCAAGACTTTTGGCATTTTTAGTTTTTGATTGCAGTAACAGATTTTTATAAAATCGAGTTTCCCCTTCTGGTGACTGAAAAGGTGATCCCCACAACGTCAAAATGACAGGTTTTTATCACATTGTGGGGACATGTGGTCCCCCCAGTGTAATATATACATGCTCCCTCCCCCACACACAAAAAGACACCAATTAGCCTAAATTCACGCTCCCCATGCTGGAGGCTATGGTGCTATGCACTGGTGAAAATGCTACCTTCAAACCTCTGCTATATCATTATTCATAATTTAGACATTTGCACACTCATATTTCACATATGCCTTCAGTCATTAGTCTTCAAGCATGAATTTATACAAAAAATAACATAAGTAAAATGTTTAATTGTTATGGTAATTTGTTTACAATTAAATTACCACACTAATAAACTGATTATAAAATCATGATGCAACGGATGTGGCTGACAAACATAAATTTTGAGTTTGGTATGAAATCTGCTGCTGCTGTTTCCTTTGGCGCCATTCTCTTGTTTCATAGAGTGCTGTTTTTATATAAATGCCTGATATGAATGGGCTGATGGGTGGAGTGGTGGCTCTGAGGCTAGGGATCTGTGTCAGCAACTGGAAGGTTGTTAGTTCAAATCCCATGAATGCCAAAAGTGATTCTACTCTGTTGGGCCCTTGAGCAAGGCCCTTAACCTGCAATTGCTTTGTCCTGGGTATGATGTTAGTCTACATCCAGCCCTATAAGAAGGTTCTCTAACTTACAGGGAAGGGGTTGGTGGCAGGACTGGCAATCCAGTCACTGGAAAAAATTCACACTGGTCCGTTCAGACTGGTGTGATGCTGAGGTATCACCTGCCACATGGCTGCACACAGGTTCTCATCCCTGCGGTGGTTTGTCATGTGATGGGTGCAGGGAAGCACTGTATCAGTGCATGTTACTTACCTCACCTCCTGATATGAAAAGGTGCAATGCAAATAACAGCTGCTTTATTCTGGAACAAGTAAAATGATAAAATGCTATGGCATATTCAGTAAATTCTCGGTTAATTTAACTTTGCAGTCATTTGCACATTGCATTCTTTTGAAAACTTGTTTTAATACATCTTTGTTTCCTGTGAATTTGTAATGTCTGTCGTTTCTTTAGATTTGTGTATATTCCACAAGTGTTTCTGCTAAGTATCTAATAATATGTTTGGCACCGAACCACAACCAGTTCTGGTATGTTTGTGCAGGCTGGCAATAAAGCGTTTCGAGTTCTAATAATTGGAGATGCACCAACTGAGTGAGCCAGCTATTGGTATCAGCCGATACAGCAAAACTCGCCCATCGGCCAGTGGTCAAAAATGAGCTGATGAATGCATGGGAGAATCAACCCCATAGTGCCTTGGCATAAGTCATATAATAAGTATCTATTCCCATATACTGGAGGACTAAAAACTGCCCAGATTTTCTTATGGCACCTCATGGAAAAACTGACATCACCAGTTGCATGCATCCAGTGCCTCTAGACTTTCCTGCACTCATATTGAGAATAACTATTAAAATGCCTACTTTCATTTTTGGCCATATGCTTTCTCCATAGTGGCACAGGGGCTCAGTGTGTAGTGCTGTGGCCTCACACCTACACTGATGTGGGTTCAATTCCTTGAAGCAACTCTGCGTGTCATGAGTGTGCAGCCTCTTTCTGCATTTGTGGGGGTTTCCTCTAATCAGGCTGGTTTCCTCCAGTAGTCCAAATTTGACTTGGTTGCCAGTGCTAGTGAGTATGTGCCCTCATGCCGAGTGCTTCCTGATGTAGGGTCCAGCCTCCCACGACCCTTTACTGAATAAGCACTTATGGAAGAAGGATGTATGCAATTCACTTTATTGCATTTATTTTTATTTTCCTTGCGTGCCTAATTTTTCATTTATTTTAGTCATTATTTTAGCTGTTTTCTCCCATAAACGAATCTGCTTTGTATTTTTTCCTCTTGTTTAATAAAGGTACTTTGTTGATCAGTGACCGTTGTACAGATAAATATGGAATGTCATTCACTCACATTTTGAAATGCAATTACAAAACTGTAGAACAAAATATTTATGTCAAAATAATTATTTTTAAATGAAAAAACAAATGGTTTTCACTTCAGTGAAGCTTTTGTATTTTTCCAAACATTTCTGTGTATGTTCAGGTCTGTTTTAATCAAACTATCACTATAATCATAGATTTCTCTAAATAAATAATAATCCCAAAAGCCACAATCAAACAATTTAAATGGTATTTTTTCTTCTACACCATTCAATTTTGCAAATTTTATCTAGGATTATCAATGGATCTACTGTCATCATTTAGTCTTTCCCAAGTATAGTACTGTTGAAGGGAACTAATTCCAGACTGTGTCATGCTTAGTAATTATTATCTATTGTATTTCATATGGATTACTTTTTGATTATGGATTATCCTCTAATTAACATACTAAAGATGTTAAAAACGTCTTGCTTCAGCATCGATTCCCAGAGATGATAGGTGTTAAGTTAAATAATTAAACAATTAGAATGTTAAACTATTTAAGTCTATGTACTCTCTGTGCCGCAGAGTTTGCCAATGTAAGTAGCTGGCAGAATATGACGCACTTTTCTTCTGCAGCTTCCGACACCCACCGAGTTTCTTTCGTTCCATAAGTTGTCACAAGCACATTGAATTTCCGATGCAAGATGTAACGGGAAATTGGCTCTGGGGATTGCAGAAACTTGTAAAACTTTTCACCAGTAAGTCTGAATATAAGTAATATAGCCAAAGAGAAATAGTTAAATAACGCACCATGGAATTCCCCGAGATTGAAGATGGATACAGCATTTTAAGATACGTATGGCATGTAAATGCCCAATCTCAGGGGTGAGGATTTTACCTCGCACTCTGCTGGTTGTAAAATGGCGAGTTACAGGTTTAAAAATACAACACCAGCAGGTTTCTTCAGCAACTCCGTGGTGAAACATATCATCAGTTGTACAATATTATTCTTTGTATATATGCTACATGAGCATTCGTGTTTGCTTTTCTGAAAATGTAATACTTAAAACAATCCAGAGCTCTGTGATGAGGGTGTTACAACAATGGAAACAGGCTGGGAAAGGTCAGGTGGTACAAATGAAGGATGGTGCATCATGGGGGACAAAAGTTAGAATCTGTTGTATTGTAACTTTTATTTATGTTATATTTTGACAGACCGAGTTGAAGTTCTGTTATCCCATATAGATAGATAGATAGATAATCTAGAATCATGCAGTATAACATGACTGAAAAATTGATAATTGCAAATTACAACAAAGAAGCAAAAGAACTTTGAAGTTGTTGCGAAGGGCGTGGTTGAGACATGAGGAAATGATCCAGTTCATGGAATGGCTTCAGGAACTAAGCATCTGTATTCTGAGATGATTTATCAACACAGACCTACAGCTCTTTCATTCATCCAGGAACACTGACAGGAAAACCATTGTAATCAAGCATTCTCAAAGCATTAATAATGTATGGAAAATATACACGATGGACAAGAAATCCTAGGTATGGTTTTTATCAGTTTAAATTTAAACATTATAGGTCCATACAGAAGTGGTGCTAATCCCCTTTAGGTAAGACCTTTGAAGGAATATAATATTTCCTGTACAATACATCCTAGTATTAGGTCAGTGCTACTACCCTGTTAGTAAAAACGTATTTCTCCTACACCTTTGTGCGTACCAATTTGCATTGGGGCTGCATCCTGGACGTGTCAGTGGAGGATATGTTACCATGGTTACATGCCTCATGTCTTGAGAGTTTGTGGTGAAATAAGGAAGGATGTACCAACAGTGTTGGTTGAAAAAATGAGCGCTGACTCTCTCTTATGTAAATGGCTTCCTTTTAGAGTTTAATCATATACAACGTCCCACTTCATGAATCATACATGCATGCACATGAAATAGTTTCTGAGATTATATCGATCCATCCATCCACTCATCTGTCTTCTAACTACCCATCCACATCAGGGTCACAGATATGAGATGATATGTTAATATTGCTGTTCATATCCTATTTTGTTGGAAACGCAGACCAATAAATGTCTGAAGCTATATATGTATAATGCAAGTGATTAATGTTAAGTTTTAGTTATTAAACTTTTAGAAAATGAATACTGCACAGATGATTCTCTGGATTGCTTGCAGTGGTTTCAAAAATACGCTGTTTGTGCAAGTTATTTGCAAGTATATCAATGAACTGTGAGTCCTTAGCATGCAGGATGCACTTACAGCACGAGGAGCTACCACAGAGTTTTCTGCGCATAAATCTACATGAATCATACATGCAGTGAGGTACGTTTCTGGGTTTACTTTCCTCATTAAAATGGAGGGGGGAATCTGTTTTAATTTACTATGTATGGTTGCTTTTGGCATATATTGATAAATAGCTGCATGGCAGATGGAGCCTTGCGTCAAAATGGGAACAAAAATTTCATAGTACCTCAAGAGTGCTGCAGTTACTGTGCCAGCCATGGGCATCCCAATCACATCATTGACATGCTCAGACCTTTAACTTAGGCCAATGTAACAGTCAGAGCTTCATTGTGAATGTCAATGCTTAATTTAGATACATTTGTTTCATATTATGCCACAAAGAGGACTCTTGAAATCTGGTTCTAATTTTTAAACACGGAACGACAAGCTTAATTGACATGATAAGAACGTGGTGTGCCCTCTGTACATAGATTTTTTTTGGATAGCTATTGTAAAGGCCTGGAATCTGTTTAAAAAATGGCTGATGCTTTGATTGAAAGATGAACTGAACAGCACAAACTCCAATAAGGCTGGCAGAGCATTAGACTCAAGCCAAAAACCCAATCCATCACAAGCTATGACATCTTCAATAACATCACCAATGATGACCCAATAGGTGTAAATGTATTGGAATAAGTGATATACACTCTTTCTCAAGTGTAGAATATCCTTACCTTAGAAAGGAACCCAACATTCATCCATCCTTCTTCCAACTTATCTCAGTGATGGGGAAACAAGCCATATTGTAGTCTATCAATGATACCATCACAACAATAATAATGGCTTTTGATGCTGGCTAGAAGATGATGATGATGATGATAATAATAATAAGAATAATAGCTTATTATTATTACAGTATTTTAGAAATATAACATTCTAATTCAAAATTATATTATTTAATTGTTGCTACTATACATAGTAGTAGCAGTAGTAGTACAGTAGTAGTACAGTACAGTAGTAGTAGTAATAATGACGATATACAAAAAAAAGACTTAAAAATAAGGAGTGGCTCTCTGGCTAGAAATGTAGCTCCACAATGAGAGCGTCGGTGGTTCATTTCCCACCCCCCAACCCTGTACTTGTCAAATGCGACAAGGGCCCCGGTGGGTTCGTAATCCGCAGAACGTTAATGGCTGTCAGGCCCATAAGGGATTTCTATGCCTCACTGTCTTCCCAGACAGACTCTTGCAGGTGCTCTAAACCAGGCCATTAAGCGCCTCCCTTGTGGCATCCCGCCGCGTCCGCCTACCCCGGTCACAGGTGTTGTCACCAAATAACAAGGCACCAGCATTTAAAGGGGTCAGCAGAGATTGCAGTAAAGGTTCCTTTTCATTTTCACCCGTGATGTTTAAGAGCGTTTCATGTGTCACGCTTTCTTTGCCTCGTGCTGTTTGTATACAAAATTGCATTAGTACCATTTCTATGCATTCACAATTAAAAATTTTGTCTCTCCCAGAAATAAATAATGTTCTCCCCCCCCCCCCATAATGAGACGCGACTGTGGTCTGTCCCGGGGAGCCGACGGCTGGTTTGCCGCGCTCCTCCCTGCTGTTTCTCAGCTGCCCGTTGACACTGTTCCTCCGCCCGTCCTTGTCGCTCAGGCCGCCATGGAGCGCAAGGCGGCTCGCGGCTGTGCTGGTTCTGCCTACTGTTGGACAGTGCCGTGTCAGTCGGATTACAGCACCCGCCACATTAAACTGTGCCTCTCCTCTGTGTTAATGTTGTGGGAATTGGGTTTACGCTGGTACTGAAGTCACTAACCAGGCAAATTCCAAATGGTAACTGGATAAGCTAGTGGCAGGGAAGGTTTAGCCAGTCCACACATTATAATGATCTGGGGTTATATCTCTCCTGCTTCCTTAGTGTTGTTTTGCCCAGATTTGTCACTGCTCTACCCGGATGGCTGTATTTTTAATAATTAGTTGCTGGTTTTCTCAGGTACCTGATTGGTCAGAGATGTGGATACAGTTATGGAAGCAGAAGTAAAGACTAACCTATTTGGTGGCTGTCCTTCACTGCCAAGCCTTTTCTCACCTACAGAGAGCAAGATAGGGTAGGCGAGAAGAGAATTTCCCCACAGGGATCAATAAAGTATAATCATCATTTTTCAGGAAAACATTCCTTATCTAGAAGAAGGGGGGAGTTGTTGCATCTTGTATGAATTGGGGATTCAGCCATCTGGGTTACAATGGGAATAATTCATGCCGAGAACTTAATTAGTCCTGATTTAGCTTTGGAATAAATGGATTTGTACAATTAACCTGAACAGGTTTTGGTGGTGATGTTGAGTCTTTATATTTAATTTGTGTTGGTTGAGCAATCGTGAGCGTGAGGACTGAAAAACGAACTGCCTGCTTTACTGAAATATTTCCAGTTATTGGATCTTTTGCAGAAACCCAAAGAAGCTCAGTTAATCCCGCACTCCGATGTCTGTGGCCATGACATTGTGTCCACGACGCTCCGGAACTATGTCGCCCCATGAGCTACCTGCGGTATCCATGGCTACAGCCATCAGCATCATGTGATTAACTCAACAGTGCTTCTTACCCAAACCCTTGGGGGTGGTATTTCTGTTCCTGTGGTTGGCTGGAGATCAGATCCCAGATGGATACAAGTCCATTGTTTCCGTTTATTATTGTAAACTTGTGTCCTTTGTCGACCGATTTAGGGGTCAGCATTTGTGGTGTCCCTTCATCCGAATGTGGCAGGCCTTTTCCCGGTCTTCTGACCCACATAATATGCAGACTCGAATTATGGCTACTTTTACTCACTATAACATTTTGCACTAGTACTGTCATTCTGTCTGTAGGTATAAATCCAGCCTTTTCTCACGGCAATGCCCTGCTCGTAGGTCACCCCTGGAATCCCCAGCCTTCAGGCATTTCTGCTTGCCGACCCGGTATCGCCTTCCCGTTCCCATGGATGACAAGCTTGGACAGATTATGTAGTTGTGGGTGTCTGCTAAGCTACCCAGGATGCACTGCCACAAAGGCAAAGTGATAAGTCAGACAAGATTAGTACACTGACAATCAGCGTTGCTTGACACATACCCAGTGGGGCATCGTCATGTGTCTGACTTGGGTTGCGGTGCTGTGTGCTGCAGATGACTGGGAGGATGAAATGACCCTGATCGTTTGAGTAGTCCCTTGGGTGCGGGCCAAGACTGGATGGCCACTAGGGGGCCTTGACCATCAGCCCTGTTGCAGCCTGGAACAATGTGAAATTTAAGACCCTGATAAATGTGAAGCATCCCTGCCACAGACTTTTTCTACCGTGCTGTAGTCACTCTGCTTCAGCCGTTTCCTTTCCGAAGCTGGATGTACAGTTACTTAAACATTCAGGCACAAAAACACTGCAGTTTTAAATTGTAGCAGGGGGACTGCTGTCCTTGATGGATTTAGTTAACATCTCGCTTTATGAAAAGGTACAGTTGGGAAGTATATATATATTTTTTCCTCCTCCCAAAGTAACTGATATGAACCACTATTTCGACATTTCACCTGGCTCCAAGTACCTCAGCTGTTTGATGGGATCTGAAACACCCTTCCATTGACAGTGCCTTGTCCATGACAACCTTTCTACCTGCTTCCTGTGTGTGTGTGTGTGTGTGTGTGTGTCTCGCTCACTAACGGACATCCACATGTCTCTCCACCACCGATGGCTTTCGGCGACCTGACACCCTTCGACTGTTCTGCAGCTGACTGCTGGAATGTCTATAGGCGGAAACTGGGATACAGATTTTGGTAATGTTGTCATGTCCGTACAACACTGACCTGAGGGCTTAGGTGGGGAGGGTGCGGGTATTGGTTGTATCTGTGTGTGTCTGTGTATACGTGTTTCTGTAATCATTACATTGTGGGAACTAGATTTTCCCCATACACCTTTAACTTTTTACCCCGTGGGGACATTTTTGTCAGTCCTCACAAGGGTAACCTCAGTTTTATAAAAATCTGTGACTGCAATCAAAAAATGGCAAAAGACTTGTATTTTGTTTGGTTAGTTAAGGTTAGGGCTGGGTAGGGGTCAAGGTTGTCATGGCTCAGATTCGGGTTATGCCCATATAAATAATAATAATAATAATAGATACTTTATTGATCCCCGTGGGGAAATTCTTTTTTTACGCCTCCCTCAACTTGCTTTTTGCGGACGAAGTTGTCTGCAAAGGGCTGCCACCTGTAGTGGCGCCCAGGGAGCTGGGGGTTAAGGGCCTTGCGCAAGGACCCACAGACATGCTGAGGGTGGGTTTGAACTGGTGACCTTGTGGTTACAGCCACACAGGCTTAGCCCACTGAGCCACACACTGCCCCTGAATGGAGAGTCCCCATAAAGATATGAATATGCAAACTGTGTATGCATGCTTGTGTTCAACCTGAAGTACTTAAATATGGGAGATCCTTTGACTACAGATAATATGCAGAAAATGGCATCTTGTTCATTAGAGGAACAGAACAAGGACACAAACATGTCCCTGGGCTAGTTTAGAGGGCTGGCTGTTCAGGGTTGACATAAACAGGCTGGAATTTCAACAGCTGACGCCGCATGTAAATTCCCAGAAAGAGCGAGTACTGGCACGGGCCTTCAAGTAGCACATCAAAGTGATTCTTGCGTGAATGTCTAGGAAGTGAGGTGGAAAGTACAAATCCAGACCAAGATTTTGTTTCAGCCAACCAGTTGAATATTCTCTGACTGTGACTCTCTTTATACTTAATGGGTTGGTTGAAACAAAATCTTGGTCTGGATTCGTACATTCTGAACCTGAACTTTCCACCTCTGGGGACGGCAGTAGTACTGCCCTGCCAGCTCCACTTGCCCTTCTGTTAGGGACTTGTATGTGCGGAGCTGTTCCCATGGTTGGTCGCTACCTGTTCTTTGTGCTATTCCGCTGGCTTGCTGTGGCAGAGAAGGTCCGTGTGTCTATGTAGAAGCCACAAAGGCAGTGTTTCCCAATCTGGTCCATGTTTTTCCTCCCTCCGAGTCCACATTTTTGCTCCCTCCCGCCTGGGATGGACCTCCCTAGTGGTAGTAAGTTTCGTTTAGCTGTTTGACCACCCTGTGCTGACTGTCCCTGTGTGTCCCCACCAGGTCTGCACCCCGACGCAAACACAGACTCCAGCATGTATCCCTGCTGCTGGAGGTGTTCAGCAGTTCTTCACCGGCGAGCTTTATGTCCATGTTCACCAGCTAAAGCTGCCCGCTGAAGAGCTGCTGGGCCCAGCTCTGACCTGCAGGAGAACACGCAGGGAGAGGATCCCGAGGGACGGGAACAAATGCCGCAAGCTGATATTGACCCTGTTGGTGCAGAAGATGCCTGGGTTCCCTTTATGGTGGCACCTAACATGGGTGAGGCTGGGAGTGTATATGTACAAGTTCGTATTAAAAACAAACATAGCTACTGCAGAGTGTGAGCAAGACAAGGCAAGGCTGAAAGCAGAGGCTGGAAATAAGTGTATGAGGAAGTGTGTGACCACAGGAGAGTGTGTCCGCTGCTCTGGAGAGCCAGTCTCTCCCGGGCGGACCGCCGCGTGCTTAGGCTCCCGGTCTCCTTATTGCTCGGTGACCTTGCTGTACAGTGACTTGCTCCCCAAATTGTGTAAAAAATCGATGCCGCTCTAACTGTCTTGTAAATAAAGACTGAATTTGGCTGGAGACTGATTTTAGTCAAGTCTGTCTGTGTCACCTACAAAAAACACTACTGACTTCTTAAATGGTGGCCAAGGATTTCACAGATTGTTCAGGAATTCTTACACACCTCTTGACCCTGCTGTTGTGTACACAGTCACTGCATCATGCACTCATGATACCAAACATATGAGAGACACCGACAGGACTGATCTAGACAGGGTGTTGCACCTCAGAGGAACCTGCCGACCCTGAAAAAGGGAGGCTGCAATATGAAACTGAAAATATATGTACATGTGCATAGGGATGCATGTTGTGAAATAGCTGTTTGAAGGGTCATGAGCATGTGTGTGTGTAAGCATGTTTACTGTCACCTGAGAGCAGAGGTATGTATGTAAAAGGTCATGTGTGAGAAGGGTAATTTGGAGGGGTATGGGCCTCTATGCTATGGCTGGTTAATCTAATACAAATCATGCCCTTTTACCCCAACAACAAGGCCCCTACTCTGCCTGGCGCGTTCAGGTTGAGGGTCTGTCGACTGGCTCTGTTTGAACAGCTCCTCCCCTGCTGCTCAGACCAGGAGAGCAAGAAGGAGAATCAACACTACAGGCCCAGATGAAGTCTAGATAAGAGGAGGTAGCATAATATTCCCTCCAGGAGAAAATAACAGCCAAATGATTCTCTACGTACCGTGTCATGTACCCATTTCCCCCAGTTTCTTAAATGTTTTTTTTTTTTATAGTTTTATTTGTGTTTTCTTAATGTGTTGTGTATTGTTCTTTGGGCTCGATCTACAATGTTCTTTTATACATGCACTTCTCAGCCTTCTTACTAGAATTCAATAGTGCGTCTCATTTAAGGGCACCCCGAGGGAAATTTATAAGATATTTTTCTGATACGCTCAGCTCGTTGCAGGACAGCTTAACTGCACTGTAGTTATATGTTTGAAATACTAATGTGGTACCAATAATAGATCTGTAAACGGCTGAGGTTCTGTGTGGATGTATGTCATTTTTGAGTATGAAAATCGTTAATCATCAGTTATTTTTCATGCGATGACCCTCCTTAAAATGTACCTTTAACACCCGTTACCAACGTTGTTATCCACCTATCAGCCATGAACTAGAGAGCTACTAGAAATCACGATTTTTTTTTAACGCAAATGATTCGTTCCAAATCGACTAGGCGTTCGTTATTTTTCGCCGCCAATTTCAGGTAGGTATATACTACCCTTACCCCTTGAAGCAAAAACAGAATATTGCGTCGTTTTATGTTATATATAGTTTTCAAACTTCTCTGCTAGTATTGATGTTCGCGTATTTGCACATTTTCTTTATTAGCCTGTATTATTTTCGTGTGACTTTTTTGTTTATTCCGAAAATAAAAAGTAATTTGAATCGGAAGTCCTGTGATTTCCTTGTAACTTTTTGTATTAAAGTTATATTACACTTATGGAGTTAACATGCGCTTGCCCAAAGCGACGTGCAAGTGACGGAGACAATACTGTACATCACAGGCAAATCAAGGAGCCAGCCGTCAGTATGAGTGCTGACAGAGCTTCCAAGTGCATTGCAACATTGTAGCTATACAAAACATTTTTACAATGTAACATCAGAAGATCTAGTCAAATAAAAATCACAGTGATTACCCTACGTTCCACTATAGATACAGTAAGTGTAAAATACGGAAGGAGCATCTATATATACTGTTGCCTGGAGCATCAACCTAGTTTGATAAGAGAAGGGGGGGATCAACTTAAAAATCTATTCACAAAGACCTATTTACGGGGAGGGGGACGAAGCCAAATTGTATACTGGGGGGTTCACGCCCCCTTCCCCTCGGCTCCTACGCCCTCGGCCACAAGACGACACTAGTTCAATAGTGGGGCTGTTCAGCTAGTTATGGTGTTCTCAGAAGACGCGTGTCTTGAGACGTTTCTAGGTAACAGAAAAACAATGTCACTGAAAACGTCATTTTCAACATTGAGTTAACTATAAATTTAAACGTCGTCATGTTACTTCTGTCCCTCCCTTCTTAATGAGTGAACTGGATAGTTAGTTCAAAAAGAACGAATTTTTGTACTAACTGATATTTTTAAGACTTTATAATTATTATTACACGGACAACTGTTTGAACAATGTAAAATAGCCCAGTTAATAATCTTTATTATTGTTTAATTTTATTATAGCTCTTATGTTCGTGCTCTCAGAAAAGGATTCTTTCACAACCAAGGACCTAACAAATAACCGCACATTGAACGAACTGAACGCGACCAATTCGTTCACTTA
Source organism: Mormyrops attenuatus (assembly GCA_026777985.1). Lineage (NCBI taxonomy): Eukaryota > Metazoa > Chordata > Actinopteri > Osteoglossiformes > Mormyridae > Mormyrops > Mormyrops attenuatus. Next base: position 9,838,646 of record JAODKC010000064.1, read on the forward strand.
AAATATTCGTTCGAAAAGAACTAACGTTCACGAACAACACAAGTAACTAAATATTATCAAGCGCCCGGCCTTTGACAGCCAAAATCACGAACACTACTCTCTACTGTTCTGTATACAGGGCTGAAAATTAAGCTCGCCCACTCACCTAAGGCGAGTAATTTAAGCCTACAAAAAAAACAGAACACGACTCATTTGAATGAAGTTCCACCGATCGATGGCTATATGCAGCAAATGTTTCCGTCTTGTGTCTTATCGCTTCTGATGACTGTTTTTTATTTTGCATTGTCTTTTCACAAAACCGCACCGTCAACGACAAAATACACACGCCGTAATCATTCGCAATCGTAAGACGAATCTTTGTAGACGTACACAAACAAAACATACTACCCTACCGCGTAAAGCAGATGCGGTGCGGTAGTAATGTCACTAGATGGCGTTCTTTATATATATATCAGTTTAGTCCGACCGTACAAAACCGCTTACACATAAAAAAAACCCCCAGTCGCCAGCAAATAATATAATACAAGCCTTTCTGCTAATGCTTCAAATATTAAATAAAAACACAGTATAAAATAGTACTAAAGAGAAAACTTAGATGATGATGTGTAAAGCCGATTCATAAGGTAGGAGCTGAATAAATACCCCGAACGGATCGCCCACAGAGCGGGAATCCCTGCATTGTCGTCAGGGACAACACTGCTGACTAGATAAAGCCCAGTAAACTAAATCACTTCAAATATAACCGTTAGGAGTTAAATTATCGCACATTTACGCAGTTAAATAATTGATGTTTCTATGGATGATATCCAGTAGCCTATGCGGTCTGCCTTAATTATTGATATAATTATCGATATTTCTTTTTAAAGTTGCAATCGCATTTCACAGTGAGAAATTTATTATCATCAATCTGTTTTAACAAATATCGACAAAATGACCGGATCTTAGACTGCTTTGTATGAGCCTCTTTGTACAATCGTGTAATACAGCATGGTGTGCGTCAGGCTGCGGGGTTGTATTCCGTCGGACTTGGGCAGCTGACCAACGAATGGCTACAGATGGTACTTTTATATTTGGTGAACACATGCCTACGTCGCAGTCGCAGTCGGACAGGACAGAATCGGCTTCGGGACCATGTGAGGCAGCTGCCAGGCTGGAAGACACGCTCCTTCTCCGGGACCAGCTCATCTCCATCACTCTATAGCTGATGCAGAACCGTGCGTCTTAAATCACTCCCATTGGCTGCTGACTCTTAAACCTCCTGCCACTTTCTGTCATCATAAACTTCTTTTTTCCTGAGTATATATATATATTTTTTTTTAATGTTTGGAGTTCGACGACATAGCAGCCAGACGAAAACGGGGCGCCGGAAAAGCGCATTGACGGTGGAAGGGGGTCGCTCCCGTCCCGTCCGCCGGCTTCGATGCAGTTGTGGACTGCTGGCGTTTAGGCTTCGCGGTCCACGAAGAGACCATTTTCAATTTATTATCCCGTTTTTTGGAATATATTGCAATATACGGAAATATATTTCAAATCAGTCACTTAAGTAATTTAACGTCGCGGTAAGGTATTCGGATGTTTTGTTGCGGTGTTTAAAAAACGTTCGGACAAAACCCTTTTAAAAATCAAATTTATTATTATTAATAATAATAACATCCATTTCGCATGGGTAGTTGGTAGCTTGGATATTTTGATAAATATACAGGGGCATATATATTTAGTGCTTTTTCCATTCATTAAAAAAATAACATGGCAATAGAAACAGATGCAGAATTTGAGAAGGCTGTTTCTGGAGGAAAGGGAACAGCGCCGCGCAGCGAGTCTCAAGAGACGGAGAAACTTCTAAGGGCTGCGGCCCCGGACCCCTCTCGCCGACGCGACCTGCGGCTCTCCAGCTCCTTTACAGCCAGCCTGGGCAGCACCAAGTCCCTGGATGCGGATCAAAATGGACACAGCGCTCCGCTGCGCTCCGGGTCTGTTGGGCACCTTCGGGTGCCGCCCATGTCCCCGTCCCGCGCCAGCTTGCGGAGCCGTGGATCCTCCACGGGAACGGCCGCCGGTGACCAGCCCAAGCCACGGGATTATCTACTACTGGCTGCTCTCTCATGCTTTTGTCCGGTCTGGCCCATCAACATAGTTGCACTGGTCTATTCGATCATGGTGAGTTAATATGTAAGGGGCGCTTATCCGGTCGTGTGCCATTAACAGATCTGATTTGGATATGATTTTTTATCTCCAAATGCATAAATTGATATGATCAAGATACCATAGAAAACTCATGAAATGCGTATCCTAGCTTATCCTAAATTATATAATTATAGTTAAATCTCCGAAACTTTCACTAAATTGACGGGTGTCCCAGGTTCATCACTCAATTTACATTTGAAGATACCGGTTAAATTTACATTCATCAGTGTTTAATACATTTTCTTATAGTATGGAAAACCCATTTTTTTTTATTAAAACGGTGCTTAGAAATTGGTGTGCGTTTTACTGTAAACCGACTAATTAATACTACGTGGATGTGACAGAAGGGGGATGAATTAAGGTACGATACAGCTACGTTACCGGCGTACAGGGCGTCTACATTAAACCAGCAGTAGGAAAAGGTGCGCAACGACTGCAAGGCGACGCAATTTTACTCAAGTTAGCCAAGCAGTAAGTGAATATTTACCAAGTCAGCCAGCAGAGAACATGCGCAAATCGTATCATTCTTGTGCGGCTCATGAAAAATGAGCTAATCTGAAAACAGGGCAGCATGGACCGCAAGCACGGATTGTGGTCCCACTGGCAGAGGTATCGATCTGCTCTCTCCTTCAACGCTAAATTGAATGCTTCACCCACAATCAAAAGCTGCGTGACTAAACGTTTGGCACTGGCTCCTGGCCGGGGAAGGGGGCTGGTGGGTATCAAGGCTTCCTGCTGATTTTACAAGGGTTTTAACACCCTGATAACGAAGTCACAGATAGTTTACCTTGGTTACTTTGAGCGGCATGTACCATGGTACAGGGCTTGTCTGTCATTTGTGGAGCGTTTATGCTGTGCCTACCTCGGAATTGGTGTAACAATGAGACATAGGAATGAGATGTGATGTGGTGCGGGCCTGCACAGGTATGCAAATTTGCTTGCATTAGCAGCCTTCCAGTGTAATATACTATTTGCCCACCCCCAGCTAAAAGCAGTTTATCCACCGCCATCAAACTTTCCAGGGCCTGCATTATTAATGCCAGCTGAAGGCAGTGAGAAAGCACTTACCACACCACCCCAAAGAGGCCCTGATCCTGCTTGGAGTCTGGGGCAGAGGAGCTCAGATATTGCAGTGTTTAGCTCAGCTTCTGCATTAAAATATTTTGTCAAAGACATTATTTAAACGGCAGTTCACCAGTCAGTTAATCAATCGTGCTTAACACAGTGCCAGCAGGCAACACAGAGGATTTTGAAGTAGATTTTGCATGCGGACTGACTGAAAAACAAAGGCCAGGTTTGAGGAAACATTCTCTGATCTTTAGAATTTAGTCATGAGACTGGTGGGGACTAGTAGTGTCTGAAATGTACAAAGTACAGATCAGAGTTAAAGTTATGAAGTGGAGACAGTTCAGAGTAACGCCACAGATCCTGTAGCCATTGTAATCCGGTGACCTGTCAGGAAAAAATTTATTATAGCATCAGGACATAATACACCGATGTGGAAATTAATTGAAACAAGTCATCACACAGACAAGCATGCAGTGGCCTGGGACCTGTGGGTTTCACAGCCAAAAGGGCAGAGAGGACGCTGAGTGGATGGACAGAGGAGGCACTGTGCCCACAGACTGGCAGGCCTGCTCGGGTGGGGTTAGAAGTGGGTGGATGGACAGAGGAGGCACTGTGCCCACAGACTGACAGGCCTGCTCGGGTGGAGTTAGAGCTGGGTGGATGGACAGAGGAGGCACTGTGCCCACAGACTGACAGGCCTGCTCGGGTGGGGTTTGAGCTGAGTGGATGGACAGAGGAGGCACTGTGCCCACAGACTGGCAGGCCTGCTCGGGTGGGGTTAGAGCTGGGTGGATG
>JAODKC010000064.1:9842792-9858872 GCA_026777985.1 Mormyrops attenuatus
CATAGCCCCCCCCCCCCCGTTGTACATTTGGTTGCGCTCAGCACGTCTTTCTGTGCTGTGATCTGCCGGGTTTTTTTTTTTTTGGTCAGTCAGTGGAGATGACAAATGGACCCCCCCACAAATGGACCCCCCCAACAGACATGCTAGCTGGCGCCTTTTGCCATTATTGTTAGCTCTATTAAGGTTTTCCATCCTAGACCACAAAATTGTATCGTGCATAGCTTGGAGGAACTATGTACCATCAAAATGAACTTTAAACTAAATAAAATCAGTAATACAAGCAGAATATTAAGTGTATCAAATTAAAATGATCATCAAGGCATTTTGGTAACAACATGAAAGTTCCGGGAGCGGGGGGCACAGTGACTCATAGGAGTTTACTCTTGCATCATTCCTCCTGGGCTGGGGGTGCAAATCTTCCCTCCACTCTGTGTGTGACTTTTGCAGGTTCTGCCCATGTGGGGTGAGTTTCCTCTGGGTGGTCCGGTTCCATCCTGCAGTTCAAAGATGCATAGTGAGGCTAGCGTCTTTAAATGGCCCATAATGAACCCTGACCATTCTGGTAAAAGAATGGTATCTGGTCACAATGCAGGCAGCACAGAGACATGGACAGCGAGAGGCATGCTGAAAGCAATGGACAGGCAGGGACAGGGAGAGGCATGCTGAAAGCAGTGGCCAGGCAGGGACAGGCAGAGGCATGCTGAAAGCAGTGGCCAGGCAGGGACAGGGAGAGACATGCTGAAAGCAGTGGCCAGGCACGGACAGGGAGAGGCATGCTGAAAGCAGTGGACAGGCAGGGACAGGGAGAGGCATGCAGAAAGCAGTGGACAGGCAGAGACAGGGAGAGGTATGCTGAAAGCAGTTTGACAGGCAGGGACAGGGAGAGGCATGCTGAAAGCAGTGGACAGGCAGGGACAGGGAGAGGCATGCTGAAATCAGCGGACAGGCAGGGACAGGGAGAGGCATGCAGAAAGCAGTGGACAGGCAGGGACAGGGAGAGACATGCTGAAATCAGTGGCCAGGCAGGGACAGGGAGAGGCATGCTGAAAGCAGTGGCCAGACAGGGACAGGGAGAGGCATGCTGAAATCAGTGGACAAGCAGGGACAGGGAGAGGCATGCTGAAAGCAGTGGACAGGCAGGGACAGGGAGAGGCATGCTGAAAGCAGTGGCCAGGCAGGGCCATGGTTGATCAAATGATCAGATGAGGAATTGGAACATGCAATAGGGTACACAGATAGAAAGGAACTGCGGTAGGCATGTCACGAGAACTGATGCTTGCCAAAATTCTGAAAACGTGATGACACTTGTTTTCCCACAGTACTGTAGATACCAGGAATGATTGGAGTCATACAGAAATTACATTTATAACAGTTCACTGGAAAACATCTTAGTTGTATTGAATTATTATTATTATTATTTTACTTTTCGTAAAAGTTATGTTCATTGGACTTGGACTGATGAGGCTCTGCCTTCGCTGATGCCAATCCATGGTACAGTTGTGGAAAATGCACTTTAAAAAAATGCTGGGGGAGGCCTCTCATTTACATGTTTGTACCATGATAGACAGACAGACAGACAGACAGACAAACAGATAGATAGATAGATAGATAGACAGACAGACAGAGAAATAGACAGACAGACAAACAGATCAAATAGATAGACAGACAGACAGATAAACAGATCAATATTTTTTTATCATTTTTCACATATAATAAAATGTCTGTAATAGATACGAGACATACAGTACAAGTATCAGACATTTAAGGTATTCTATATTGTAAATACTGATAATGTCACATGGTGGTCATCAAAAACATCTTTGGTAAACATCGGTAATATCTTTATAGCGTGAGGTTAACTTTTGGGAATTAATAAACAAATTTAGAGAGCCAAATAAGACATAACTCATTGAATTAATGCAGAAGTCTTGTTAGTTTTGCAGTACTTGCCAATGGTTTTGTAAAGTCTTGGATTGAATGCATACCCTATGGTAAGAGCCAGTGAAACTGCTCAGTGAAACAGATGGGAGAGGCTCTGTGCAGCAGGACACTGGTTGCTGCTTAGAGGCTTCTTTTAACTCTGTATTCTTTCTTTGGAGTTTCCTGCTGCTTCAATAACAAGCTCTTTGGTTTGACCTTATCTGTAGACAACTGCTGCATAAATAGATGTTGCCGTCATTCATAAGTGAAACTGCAGTGGCTTTACCCAAATATTTCTAAATGGGGCCAGAATGGACCCCCTGTACGCAGTGTGGCTACCTGCTGTGCTGGAAAGTGGTCCCTGCAGATTTAAACGGTTTGAGTACTCCTAACTGCTCAAGCAGTCGTTCTTGCTAGTCACTTACATTTGTCTCATTATGTTGGCCGGCATAAAGGACCTAGCCTTGTGCTGAAGGGAGGAGAGTTTTATACAAACTCTGTTCATGCAAAGAAAGAAAATGTATGCTTGCTTATATGTATGGATGTATGTATCTATGTGGATGTTTGTTTATTATATTAATTATGCTATTTCACTGTTTATGAATTAGCATTCTAACTTCCTGCCAGTGGTATTTCATAAGTCATTGTTACTAATGAATTGACAGGGTCCTCTCTCTTTCTAGGCTGTTGAAACCAATTTGGCCTCCAAAGACAGTCACTGGGTATTTGTCAATGAGGTAAGTTTTTATGTTCTGATCTTTACCTGCCCGTCTGTTCACTACGGTGCAGCGTACTGTCCATCTGTTCCCTTCATATGATCTCAGAATTTACATTTTTGCAATCAAGAAATTCATATTCATGCAACACACAGCCAAAATGTTGTTTTTCTCCCTTTTTAAATGCATACTTTTAAAAACATATTCAAAGATAATAATTGTACAGCCTAGATGTGAATTTGAGTTTCAGACAAAGCAGTGAAGTTGCAAATAATGCATTTTATTGGAGCTCCTGCACTCTTGTTTCCAAAATGAATTACATCAAAATAATAATTATTTCTTCTGTGTCCTACAATCAATGCATTTCTCTTGTTAGGCTTTTAGAAGTGAATTAATTCGAGCAACTGTTTTCCTTAGAAGAAAGTAGTTTGCAAACTACTGCATATTTCCATTGCCAGTTGCTCTATGTATTGACTAATGAGAAGCCACCAGTATTAAATTTGCATGCTAAGACCATCTTTTCACCCACTAACCAATCTAAATTTTCCAAATCTATTACTCTGAATTTCCCACATGACTAAGTATGTTATAACAGGGGGAGAATTATGTATTGGCAATCTTTCTGTGTTCATTTTGGGATTACAGTTGAACATAGAGGAAGCAATTTTAGTCGTTTACAGAAGTGGCAAAATATTATTTGTGAAAAAAGTAATAAAGACTGAAAAGGACGAGTGCATATATCAGAAATATTTGCACATGTATTTAAAATGATAATGCTAGAGACTTGAGTCTATATGAAGGATGCACTCTGTATATATACACATACATGCACACACACACACACACACACACACACACACACATATGTGTGTGTGTGTATATGTATATATACACAATTTCTCAGTGGAGGTTACTGTTGCATCATTCCTCCAGGGCTGGGGGTACAAATCCCCCCTACATTCTGTGTGTGACGTTTGCGGGTTTCACCCGTGTGCTGCGGGTTTCCTCTGAGTGGTCCGGTTTCATCCTGCTGTTCAAAGACACATAGTGAGGCTAAGTAGCATCTTCAAATAGCCCATAATGAACCCTGACCAGGAGTAAAGGTTAGAAAATTTGTGTATATTACAGTAACTGACAGGGGGACATTTTATTGTTTAAACAATGCCAATGTTAACGCACTCACCAACCAACCCCAACTAAATGTATGCTAGTGGCATACAGACTTATCCCCAATGCAGTGTGTAATCCCATTGCTCTGTGTGTAACAATGTAGCCGCATGCCTATATGTTGGGGGGTTCTAATTGCACTGCATGCAGTTTGCTTTTTCTCCTAATGTCAGCATGGACGTTCTCCCACATGAAGGCAATCATAGGAAATGGCGGATCTAAATTTATCCTCATATAGGTCTGAAAAAGACATTGCGATCAGGATAATTGTTTATTAACATATTACTAAGCTTTATGTTACTGTTTGTGTAACATTTAATGTCATCTCATTTCTTGTATTCTACCAAAGGCTACTGAGAGGTAGTGAATTGCTCTAGGGCATGAAGTAACTCTTAATATATTAAATATAGTACAGTAGATCATTAATTTTAAAAACATTTAATTGCAAAATCACTAATCCTTTTATACATATCAGTTAAGGTAGGGTTGCCATCTGTCCCTTATAATACTCGAAGGTCCCATATTGGAACATGCTGAGTCCTGTATTATACAGGACAACGGTGGCAACCTTAGTTAAAGGCAAAATGTGCATGTAGGTTTCTATGTTAAGCTTTTCATTCTTGAGTATTGCTACCATTACTGACAGTGAAAAACAAGAATGGCACACTGATTTTGTCAAAGAGATGCATTTCTTATTTCCATTTCAGCATCTCCATGAATTCATCAATGATTATTTTTAATCTAGGCAATATGTAAACTAATTTGATTATTAATGTCCTGTACATTACCAGCATAGGACACAGGCTGGGGTACAACCTGGATGGGATGCCAGTCCGTCATAGAGCACATAGATGCACACACTCAAACTTCATGGTCAATGTAAAGGCATCATTTATCCTAAGTAGATGTCTTTGGACTATGGGAGGAAATCATAACACCCAGAGGAAAGCATGTGACATGAGCCAAACTCCACACACCCAGAATGGAGACAAAATGCAAACCTATCCCTAGAAGGCCAGAGCCAATGTGCTGCCTTACCACTCTAATATATATGAAAATATATATATGGACAGATGTGAAAAGATGAAGACCTCAAGGCCCTCAAAATAATGAGCACAATTATTCTTAAACATTCAAGAAAAAAAACCTATACTGGTTTCTCACTTAAACTATAAATTAATATTTATTTTTTTTTGTTTTGTTTAATTTTTTTTTAATGTGAAGCAATTCTTCTAGTAAAAATGAGTAAAGGCTATGGTAATCAACATGCAAATTCGACATGCTAACAAATGCACTCGGACACCATCCCCTGCTTTGACATGACCAGTTTTCCAGAGCTACATTTATTTTGAATAAGTAATTTAATATGAATAAATCTGTACTTCTATTGTACAGTATAACGATTCAGAAAATGACCATGTCCAGAATTTTAAATCTGATAATGTCTGTATATGTGTCATATACTACATATTATTCTGCTTTTGGCAATGATTGAACCCTCGGTACTTCATTTATCACTACATAAAATGTAAAATTAGTTAAACCTTGGGATAGCTAAAGAAATGAAATATTTACGCGTAGTGATGTGACAGCTTAGCAGCGTGGTTTTCTGAAACCATATGTTGGATTTAACTCCGCCAACGGCAACACTGCCAACACACAGCAATGAATAAGCAGTTGAAGTATAGATGAACGGTGTTATTTATTGAGAGCTGTTGTGTTCGCTGCCGCGAAGTTCTTTATTTCATACGCAAAGCATTTATCGTACTATGTACAAAATAAATACTTTTGAAATTGAAACTTTGAAACATTTCTTATATTAAAACTGTGGCATTTGCTGTTTGTAGGAGATCAGTGATGCAGAGATTTTGGAGCTGGTCCACAGTGCTCTGGGACGGATGACAGTCATTCGACAGATCTTCCCCTTATGGAAGGACAGTAATGTTCGCTGCATGAGGAACAACCACCGCATCTCCTCACTGCTCTGCGATCCTCAAGAAGGCTACCTTCAGTCACTGGAGGTCTCTGAAATACTCACTACTAGAAATTCTTATTGTTGTCATCATTACCATCATCCAGTAACATGCAGTGACCCAGTGCCACTGTCAACTGTTGTTCACCCTTAAAAGAGTTTTCGACAAAATACTCTTTTGAGAAGACGCAAGCATATGACCTCTCAGCTGAACTGTTTCATTCACTTCAAACAATTCAAACAACAAACGCACACATTGAAAGTAGGCAATTAAACTCATTTTCTGCTTTTATACCATCAGAAACACAATAATTTTTTCACAGCAATATCTCTAACTATAAATGCTATAGATTGTAATATTTGTTTAGTACTTGCACTAGACTCACCCTCTGCACAACAGTATGGTGCTTTCAGACAGAAGCATAAAAGTGAAAAAGCTCCCAACAAACTTTTAGTTTATACATTTTCCTTCATGTCAATTACAGCGTGGACTGTTTTTTCCCTGGCTTAAATAATGTACATTTAACTGGGTCTCCGAAGAATCTGTTCAATTGCAGGCAAAGTATTCAATTTCACTGTTTAGAATGTGTACGGCTTGTCATGGTCACAGGTGTCTTGTATTCAACCTTCTTTTAGAAAACAATGTATAGACAGCTTTCAAAGCCACTACAGAAATGGCTTGTCATTTTACCCCTGTGCAAACGTTTTACTATTCACAGAATTAAGTGTCATCTAATTTTTTTTAATCTTTTTTGGTATTTACTAAAGAAATACAGATTGCTTGAAAATATAAGAATTTATACAAAGAAAATGTATCATTTTCCTGAAGCAACACATCATATATATAAAACATCCCTTATTTAACCTCTGAAATTGATAGTGGCACTGCAGTATTAAGGGATATGTAAGATACATTTCCATTCATTAAGCAATACCCAGTCATAGAAGCGTAGTCATAGAGGCATCATTTGAAAACAGAACAACTTTTTTCATGTCATCGTTTTTTAAAAGAATTGTTAACCTCTCTTTCAAACAACAGCTCAGGTACAGACTGGAGATTCTGAGTTCCAGCATGAACACATACCACCCAGTACCGCTCATAATTACATGTAGTGTAACCATTACCATTTTTACGCTGACAGTAGATCACATGGGATGATGGGAAGGCAGGCCATGTACGTGCCTGTTCTCTTCCATAGTTCCGTGCTCCTCACTGGCCCCTTAAAAGTCTACTGCTCTGACGACCTTTGAATCCACAACACGTCTCGAGCCATAAACAACCCAAAAAAATAAAACACACAGTTTTCCAAACTCAAACCATTTTTTGAGGTAGGCTGTGATGAGAGGCTAGCCAAAGGTCACGGTGGTTGAAAAACACCCATGGGCAAAAGTTTTGAGAATGACACAAATATTGATTTTCTGCTGCCTTAGTTTTTATGATGGCATATACTCCAGAATGTTATTAAGAGTGATCAGGTGAATTGCAATTAATTGCAAAGTCCCTCTTTGCCATGAAAATGGACTTAATCCCAAAAAACCCATTTCCACTGCATTTCAGCCCTGCCACAAACGGACCTGCTGACATCATTTCAGTGATTCTCTCGTTAACACAGATGAGAGTATTGATGAGAAAAAGGCTAGAGTTCACTCCGTCATGCTGATTGAGTTACAATAGCAGATGCTTGTAATTATACTTCAGTATACAATAGAAACATCTGACAAAAAGATTTACAAACACTGAAGCAGCAGTCTTTGTGAAAACCGATACTTTTGTCATTCTCAAAATTTTTGGCCACGACTGCAGGCGTCTTATGAGGCCTGTATGGTGCCAGCTGATCCTGGTGTACCACCACAATCCAGCACCCTTGTCCTTTTCGGTTCTCATCAGACAGGTACATCACCACCACACAGGGCCCCAACCACTGCCCAGCAGCCTAGAGCACAGCTCCTTTTCTCAGGTTAGGTTGCACTCATGCCCCTGGTATCAGCGGCCTCCTGTGATTGCAGCTGTCATATACTCTCTTTTCATCCTTATGCCCCTGGTATCAGCGGCCTCCTGTGACTGCGGCCGTCATATACCCTCTTTTCATCCTTATCCCCCTGGTATCAGCGGCCTCGTGTGACTGCGGCCGTCATATACCCTCTTTTCATCCTTGTCCCCCTGGTATCAGCGGCCTCCTGTGACTGCGGCCGTCATATACCCTCTTTTCATCCTTGTCCCCCTGGTATCAGCGGCCTCGTGTGACTGCGGCCGTCATATACCCTCTTTTCATCCTTATCCCCCTGGTATCAGCGGCCTCCTGTGATTGTGGTCGTCATATACCCTCTTTTTATCCTTATCCTTTATGCCCCTGGTGGTCCATTTTTAGGCACCAGCAGAGTTTGTGGGGAACATTGGCTCTCCTACTAGGCCTTCGTCTGTGGTTCAGTGTCTTCAACCCTAGTCCAAAGAGGAGCATGGGAGTTAGATAATAGGGTTTGGGTAAGCTGGTGTTCCCTTCTGATGCACTACAGTGAAGTTTGCCAGCTGAATCACGAGATTGCATATTAAACCAGGTTCCAAGGGGATGGAGTCTTCTGAGCTGGAGGTACTTGCAAACCTTCCCCATCACTGCAGCCTCCTCTGTAAGCTCCTTAGGGGCAACATAACTGTAGATTAGTTACTTTACCAGCTACTTCTGGGATGCCGAGCTGCTGAGGTGTGCAATTGCCACCTCTTGGATTAGCTGTGCGGCGCCCACTCATCTTGCTCCTGGCATGCGACTGCAGATTCTCATCTGGGTCTGGCTCCAAATTCCCTGGGCATAGCTACAGCTGTTGCCCTCCATACTGGGGCTTCAGCAGCTGAAGGATGACAGGGGGCAACTGTATCTGTGCTGGTGTCTCCTTCTTGAGAGAGCCAAGTCCCTGCCTGTTCCACCTGGCACTGCTCTAGCCAGATGGAATAATAGCATCCCTGTGCCTCACAGAGTCTATGGAACAGGGTATCAACATGGCTTTATAGGCACCCCACCTGGTGTAGGACCTTGAAACAGTTACAGCTACAGCACTGTAAACCTGCAGACCACTTGTCTCCTTGGCTCCTAGAAGTTGCAGAGCCAGATGAGCCAAAGTATGACTTGGGAGAGGATCACTTCAATCCCTGTATCGCTGGCATTGGTACCCAACAGAAACTGTGCCACACATTCAGAAATGCCAGGAAGGGGATGGAAATAAGTGCAGAGATCAGGCCCCAAAAGGACATGTCACAGTTTTCCAACCAGGACAGCTCAGTTATTCTGGCAGTCGGCCAGTTCAGAGGACCAAGAATGACTGAAAACCCTTGAATACGCTACTGGTAATAAGAGGCCCCCAAACGTCCTAACCTCACTGACTGACTAGAGCATTTGTAAGTCCCAAACATCTTGACCACCTTGCTGATGTCTGTGGCTGCCATGTTGTCATCAGTGACATGCCTCAGACACTTTACTCTCCACTGGAGCAGGTAGCACATGGAAGGGTTCGGCTTCTGGCCACCCTGCCATTTTGCTGGAAAGGCATCCCACAGGTTCTTCAGTGGTTGGCCAGACCAATTGGAACACATACCAGCAAATCATTGACACATGATATATTATATTTGGGGGACCCCTGCTAACACCATCTCCATGAGGTGGGTGGGGCATTGCACAACCCAAAGGGCATCATAGTGAAGTGTCCATGGCCTGTTGAATGCCATATTTCTATAAGAGTTAAATGCCATGGCCACCTGCCAGTATATGATGTGGATGTCCAGAGAGATGAACCAGCTGTAACTACCCAGGTGTTCTGGGGCAAGAAATGATGATGTTCAGTTGGCATCAGTCCACAATAACCACCCGCAGCTGTTCTTCCTCACCAAGACGGCTGAGACGGCACACATGCTACCTGACAGCCATCTCTCAAACTGGCCCCTTGCCTTCTTGGTAGTGGCAGGTGATTGGGGGGGTAGGCAGATGGGGACAGCCTCACCAGCATTTGTGTGGTTTTGGATAAAATCAGATGCAGTCTGAAATCACTCTATGCTGCAAAGATGTCAGAGTGGCCTTGAAGGAGCTTCTGTGGCTGGCCAGGTACCACCTGCCAGTCTTCCAACAGCATCTTTTTTTGTACTGCCCCCCCTGCAAGTAATTGCCTCCTGGAGACTGGAGTATCATCTCCACATTTCACAACATCTGATTGCAGGTCCTGATCCCAGTCTGACACCCATGTAGAATCACAGATCTTGATTGAAAAATGGAACAGTGCTCTTTATTGCCAATAGTTATACAATAATTGTACACCTCTCTGTCCAGCACTCCATCTATCCAAATGTCCAGCATGAACTCTTGCCCATACCCACTCCTGTTCCCACTCACAGTTGGATTATTTCAACACTGACAATCGGTCACACAAAACAACAGGAAAGGAAGCCAGCGTGCACACTTGCCCACTTCTGTGATGCCATGTGTTACAATGTTGTTAATACTGGGGTCACATGCCATTAGCTGGCTGCTAATGCCAGTCAAACAAATTAGCATAATAGCATTGCTCAAAAGACATATTTTAAGCCACTTCAGACAAGCTTTTACTGCTATTGCAAATCGAATCACTGACAAATATACAGAATAGTCTAAAAATGGCAAAAATAAAAAGCAAATAACTTGATGCTATCTGTCAGTCACGTGCTGTTGTTGAGGTGCTAAAAATGAAGATTTCCTGTACCACTAATCTGTATTTGTTTTTTCTCTCGTAATTGGTTTATTTGAAAGTTGTAGTGGTGTACATTTGCTATTTTTCTTCTTTTTTTGTATAACAATACAGTGAGATCAATGTTGGAAGCAGCCCTTTCTCAATTTGAACAATTTAATATGCTTTAAATATAAACCATCTAAAATTTTTGTCTTAATATTGATACACTAGTGACTGCAATTTGTGATTGCAATAATGCATGCCATTTTGAGTTTTCTCTATGCTGACATAGCCAGAAGCAAAATAATACATTCAGAACATATTTATAAGGTAAAAAATAGATCACATTTAACTTTATGAAATTCATAAAAGGTAGCAGAAAGCCAAAACGTTTTTAGAGAAGAAATGTCATTGGGAGTTTGAGTTATGTAAACTACAAGGTATTATCCATTGACAGCAGCCATAAAAGTGAGTGCTTAAATATATATAAAAAATAATAAAATATTTTTTGGTCATTTTTACACTTGGACTGAAGTAAATCAGCTCTTAGATACATTTTGATGGTGCAAGTTTACTTTATCAGAAATGTATTTTAGAATAAATATCAGAAATTACGTAATTTCATTTATTAATAATTAATAAATTAAAGTACTGATGCATGCAGCCTGCATAAATTTACGTCTAACTAAATACTCTTATCAATCTTGAAATTCGGAAAGAACATTTTCTGCACTGTAGTATAAAGATTTAAGGTAAAATTGCTTAATTTCTGTTGTCCATACAGGTGTCCAATTTGTACCTCTATGATAGTGTGTTGATGCTGGCCAACGCCTTCTACAGAAAGCTTGAAGATCGGAAGTGGCACAGCATGGCCAGCCTGAACTGCATGAGGAAGTCTACCAAGCCATGGAATGGTGGCTGGTCTATGCTTGACACAATACAGAAGGTATAAGCAAGAATAATAGTAAAAAAAAGTACAGCTGTCTATGTGATTATGTGAAGATTGTTTTATAAATGGGAGAAAGCCTTTTTGGATTGTTTGGTGGTGCAGTGGTTAGCCCTGTTGCCTCACATCTCTGGGGCCAGGGCTTGAGGGTTTGAGTCTCCACCTTGGTTCCATATGTGGAGTTTGGATGTTCGCCCTGTGTCACTGTGGGGTTTCCTCTGGGTTCTCCAGTTTCCCTCCACAGTCCAAAAACATGCTGAGGTTAATTGGAGTTACCAAACTGTACAAGTGAGGGTGCCCCTTCCTGGGTTGTTCCCTTCCTTCCATCCGTAGCCTCTGGGATATGCTCTGGGATTCACTGGCAAGACAAAAATCATGCAATTCTTTTTTTTAGCAGGTCAGACACCAGATAGTCAATTTTGTTCTAAAAAATTAATTTTTACATAAACATTGTGCTTATGTGCTGCTCTAACACTGAAATTTCCTTTTGTGGGATTAATAAAATTCATCTTATCTTGTCTAATCTTGTCATACACTAAAATGCCTATAATTTCTTTTAGACAAATATGCAGTCACAAATCCACAAAATTGAAATGATATGTCCTTTTTCTTAGGGTCGTATTACCGGACTTACAGGGACGATGGACTTCCGAGACGATGGTTCAAATCCTCATGTACAGTTTGAGATCCTGGGAAGCAGCTACAGTGAAACTTTTGGAAAAGATGTTAAGCGAGTGAGTATATCTGCTGATGTCATGCAAATACTGTATTTGTTTGTAAAGAATCATATCGATAATGTTTTAAATTTAAAATATCTTTGTTCTGTCTTAAATGATTTATAAATTTACCCACAGTTGGTCATTTCTGAAGCAGAAAAAAACCTTGACCAGTGGAGTTAAACAGAGATTCTGTAAGGATGCAAATATGTTCCCTTAACCATCATGAGCACTATGAAATCTGCTGTGATTTGGTTGTAGTACAACATGGGAAAGTCAGCTACCCCTGCTTGTAAGCCCATCATTTAACTAGTTGGACTAGTTAAACAGTCACATTTAGTCGACACTTCTGCATCACGACTTTCCCCGTTACAGTTTTGATATATCACGGGGTCGGCATAATAGATTAAATGGGAATTATTTGCTAGTTTCGCCAAAGACCAGCAAACGTAAAACGTTTCACAGCAAACGTATATAAAAGGTTTAGTGGCTCATAACTGCATAAAATATATGTACAATGCTGGATTGGTTAGACGGCAGGGCTTGCACAAGAACTGGGGCCAGTGGTCGTCTGCTTCCACTAGTAACAAGTCAGCTCTGTTGTAGAAAGTTGACACAACACAGTAATGATGCGTTGATTGAAATTAATAATCAGTTGATTTGTTCATTTTTTTAATATGTGTATATTGTATTTTTTTGCTGTGTGATTGTGTTTCACTACTATTAAAGTTGGCTTCATGTTAGGCTTTGATGGGAAAACAACAAGTAATACAATTTGCAGAAAAGTTGTGTAAAGAAGGGTCTGACAATCTGCTTATAATATAACCATGAGTATCTGAACCTTTATTGGCAATTTGTCCCGCATACTAGACAACAGCAACTGCTCAATGAAAGCCTGTTTATTACCTTTAATGAGTGTAATGGACAATAATTATTATGCCCTATATCTTCCTTTTTCTGTGGTATTGCTCTATCTGTATCTTCCAGGCATCGTTATAAGAGTTATTACTTCACTTTTGTCATACAATTACCATTAAATGTGTTGAATATTAAAATGGTATCACCTGGATAAAGCTGTTTGTGAGGGTAAATCTTTCAAATTGCCCTATAATAACATAAACACCCCATATTCCTTGTCTGTATCTTTATGGTTTCTTCCTCACTGTCGACCTTCCTTACTCCTGATATGAGGTTAAGTTTTTGTCAGACTAAAGGCGATAAGAGCCGAAATTTCCGGCATGTCACAGACAATCTGCCTCCATCCATCTGCTCGCACAAATTTCCTTCCCTTAACTTCCTCAACCCCTTTTCCTTCCAGTACATCGCAAAATGTGTATCCATCACACCCTCTACATAACTTGCTCCAGCTGCTTCTGACTAACCATCAATTCAGATCCTTGCTGATAAACATCTCCCACGTCAAGAACTGAGGTTAGGGAAGATGGTCTATAATCATTATATAGTTACCTGCTTTAGGATTTTAGATATCTGTGACATTTAAAATATCTGTGAACACTGGAGCTAGCTGGCTGGGCCTAGCAGAGTGGTCTTACAATTTTTCTCTTGTTTTCTGTCTTGAAAATGGTTCTCATCTTCATCAGTGATGAGAAATTGAGGTGAGAGGGAGCCAGTAGGTGTTCTGGGCGAAGAGACCCCTGGGCCAGCAAAGTGTCCGCTGAAATGGCTGAGGTTAGCAGAAAGGACCAGGGCATCATCAAATGGAGGGACTGGAATTTTATTTTTTTTTGTAATCAATCACTTCTTCAGGCAGCTCTGGAGCCTGATTTGAATTACTGTTCTATCCTATGGGCATATTTTGATTTTGCAGTCTTTGATTATGGTAGAGTGCAGTTCATATTTCGACAGTTTGTGCTGCTGACTGTCGCAATTGGAACAGGATGGATTTTTCCTATTCTGCACTAGCTGCATGTTTTAGGTGAAGCAGAGTTTGTTGTTACAGTATAGTCATCATCTTGTGGGGAATGCATATTTCTTCACAAAAATTTATGCTAGACAATGCAGTGTTGATCTATTTATCTGCTGTGCTACACGCTGCTTTGAAAATATGCTAATCTATACACTAGATAGATCCACCTTAAGAGCCTATAGAATCCGGCGACGAGGACTTTATAATGATTGTTTATTGTTAGATTTATCCTTTTGCTTGTAGGATAGATCACTCCATAGTAAGGCTTACTCAGTGGCACAGGTGGGAAAACCCTCTGAACATCAGGAACTGATGAATGATGACATTCGAGTGTTCTTCCCTCTCAATTCAAGGAATTTGATAATGGTGGAGCAATGGCAATCCAAAACATTAAAATTGTTGCACCAGAGATACTAAGAACCAAATTTCATCACCTTTGGATTTTAAGTAAAGTATACCTTTCCCAATTGCCCAGAATATGGTGAATCTGAGAGGAGTAATACCGATTGGTCAAGTCAGGTATCAGTGATGCAGAGAATTACTGTAAATCCCCTTTTCTTTGTATTGGCAGTAAAGTTCAACCAATTTTATCTCTGAGAGAGAGAACATTCGCAAGCAACAGAGCCAGCACCGATGGGGCAGAGGTTGTCTCTTGAACTTGACACAGACGAAGGCTTGTTAGTTCTGCTGTTGTTGTAAGTTCAGGAGAACTGAAAAGGCTGTACATTTTCTCCCTAATCTGCAGTACATCAAACTTACTTGTTTAAGGTGACACAAACCTGGGCTGGATTAATGCATAGGCTATCCTAGGCTATAGCCTCAGGGCCTGGAAAACATCAGGGCCCCGCCCTACCATGGGAAAATGGAACGGTTAGTTAAATCGGCAACACATGAGCATCCATGCTGATGTCGGCCTAGGACCCTCCGATAAATTAATCCGCCCCGACACAAAGATATGCTGAAAAAAGAAGCAAGACAGATATACGACATGGATCAGAGCACCTGTACAGTCGGCATCTCGTGAAATAAACGGCAGAAATAAAATATATGAAAGGGAAGTAGAAAAAAACATTGAGCAAACAATACAATACAAGATTTTAAATTCCATTACTTAATTTGAGACACAGTGCTCCAATATTAAGAGCCATTGTGATGATTGAACAGGGAGAGAACTCATGTGTGGAAGCAATGTTTTTAATATTCTTGTTTGTAAGCAAGAGACATACAGTATGTGGCTCATACTACTCTTCCTACAACATTCTCTTGTCTTTCTCTTAGGTGGCAACATGGGACTCAGCTCGAGGACTTAACGGTAGCCTGAAAGAGAGTCGCATCGAGAATGGTATGCAGGGTGTGACGATCAAAGTGGTGACGTTACCGGTAGGAGCCACTCGTCTTTGTACTTCTTTTAATCCGACAGATGTAGATATAGATGAGTTTGTAAATAAAATCTAAAATGGATTTTGGACATTCAGAGATAATGTTGGTGAGGAAATGCTCAAAGGATACTTATCTAGAATCCTATTGAAAAGATTCCACATTCACATTAATACCAGTCTTTTGATCCTCCCATCTGGATATCATGAATGTACTAACAGAAGATTAGATGACAGTGGGATACCAAGGAATTTTAATATTACTGTGAATGCTCTAGCTCTTTAATTAAATACAACAAATTCCTCGAGTTTACCGCAGAGATATTTGGCTGTTCTAAAGGATGGCTTTCCATGTACTAAACCCTCCATTTTAATATGCCTCTAGTTGAGCTATGGGGTTTTGTACTTCTATGCATTCTAACTTTTCAGCCTGAGCTTTTAGAGCAGCCACATGAGTCATTTCTTGGTTTTAAATTAGGGCTGAACGATTTATTGATTTCAAATCGAAATCGCGATTTTAA
Organism: Mormyrops attenuatus; assembly: GCA_026777985.1. NCBI lineage: Eukaryota > Metazoa > Chordata > Actinopteri > Osteoglossiformes > Mormyridae > Mormyrops > Mormyrops attenuatus. Next base: position 9,858,740 of record JAODKC010000064.1, read on the forward strand.
ACAATGCAATTAGCAAATCGCAAAGGTTGCGATTTAGGACATATATTATACAGCATGTCGGACCCAGGGTTTAAAACTGTTGCGAGAATAGTTTTACAAATTCATGCCGTGCTCCCTGTGTGACAGTCATTCT
>JAODKC010000064.1:9858972-9871077 GCA_026777985.1 Mormyrops attenuatus
CCACTCTGTTATGAACATTGCGGCTTTTTGGTTGAGAGTGTTAGATTTCCTGCTGTTAACACTAATAACACAAAAGGGCTGCATACACCAAAGTAGTTCTTGCTTGTTCATTGGCGGGGGAAAAGGTGGTTCTAGAGTTAAACGCGTATTCATTATTACTTTATTTAACTTAACACATCACATCTTTAAATTCTCATCCTTGCATTAGAATATCGACCAGTTCATATTTTGACAGAATCTCAAGTGGTAATGCTGCGTCATATATTTCAAATTTATTACACACTTAATATTGAACTGAAGCTTGACGTATAAAAAATTATATCGCAAATGAAACCGTAATCGAAATGTCTATCAGAAAAATCGCGGTTAGATTTTTTCCCCAAATCGTTCAGCCCTATTTTAAATGTAGGAAATAGGTAATAACATTAGGTTAAAAAAAAAAGAAAAATAGGGAGTTAACGTGACAGAAATGCTGCGACATTTCTGTTGTTTGTCTGTCCTCTACTGCAAAATGTATTTGATTTTTGTATGTATATCCTTAATTTGTGTACTATTTTGTTTCCATTTTATTTTCCATTCAATACTGTCCAATAGTCTTCGGCAGTCAAAGACTAATAAGTGTATATTGGCAAATAAAAACATAGGTTAACATTAGCACATATGCAAACCAACAGTAACACAATAAAAAAGTATCTTGAACTTCTGTTTTCCAAGAATTACTGATGTCTTGTTGGATGACTAGAACACCGCTTTGGTTACCAAGCCTCTCCTCAGGGGCACCTCAGCCATTCCATGCATTCCTTCAATTTCACACCAGCTCATTAATTAATTAGAATTAGTTAAATAGTTTTATGAGATATTGCTTAGCCAAACATGGAATGCTCATGGTCGAGTCAAAAAGCATATGTGTATATTGGATGATTACTAGAAATACTGGGGTGACTACAGAGGTTTTGAAATGGCATCACACTTTGACACACATAATATCACAGTTTCACACCAACATGAAGATAATTGAAACATCATTTTCTTTGTCTGCCTAAGGCTTTTGCACAGTACTATCAATGAACACATAATGTTATGCTCATAAAATGTATTGCCTTACTTTAAGGAGGAGCCCTTTGTCATGGTCGCAGAAAATATTCTTGGGCAACCCAAGCGATATAAAGGATTCTCCATTGACATTCTTGACGCATTAGCTAAGAATCTGGGCTTCAAATATGAAATCTACCAGGTTGCAGATAACATATATGGCAGTCAGCTACCCAACGGTTCCTGGAACGGCATGATTGGAGAACTTATCAACAAGGCAAGGCATCATTTAATTGTTTAATTCCCTTTGATTCAGATGTGGTCATCTATCTTCAGATTTGCTTTATTTTTCCGTCACTGCTTTCAAATGAACATTCTGTTTCTTCATTTCTACAGAGGGCAGACTTGGCTATATCTGCAATCACAATCACACCGGAACGGGAGAATGTAGTGGACTTCAGTATGCGTTACATGGACTACTCAGTGGGGATTCTGTTGCGCAAACCAGAGGAGAAAGTCAACATCTTCTCGCTGTTTGCACCCTTTGACCTGGCGGTATGGTCCTGCATAGCTGCCGCCATCCCTATAGTGGGAGTTTTGATATTTGTTCTCAGGAGGATACAGACAGTGCGTAACCCCTCAGCACCCCATCAACCATCCTCCCTCAATAGCGCCATCTGGTTAGTCTATGGATCTTTTGTTCAGCAAGGTAGGTGATATAGTTCATGTATACCAGGTTATGCATTTACAGGCAGTGTATTCAGCTTTTTCAGACTCACTATACCAATTCTGATACCTCTCACTAATCCCGCATGTCAACAAAGTATAGATTTAGCTGAATCTGATGCCCATAATGTGATCATATATGCAAATATATGATCACATGGTGACTTAATACAATATTGGGGAATGTTAGTCACATATAGCATTAAATACCTGAGCTTTTTGGGGAAATCACTGACCCTGTGAAAGGAAGCTACAGTACACATGAACAAGAAGAGGGGAACCAAGATTTTAATAAATCAATATGAAAATGGGTCGAATGGTCAATGAATTTATACGTTTTCAATATGTCCATCGGGTGGGTATAGTGTTGCCGGTGTTATGATCCATGGTGGTTTTCCAGCTATTTTTAACATGCTTTGTGTTAATAGTAATAATCCTCCCTCCCCCCCCCATTTTAAAGATCAGGCTTTTTACATTTTTTCTGGGCATAGAGGTCCAGTCCAATTTAAATTGAAAAACTACAAGGACTATACATTTTAGCACTTAAATGTTCTACAGTGTTGACAGGATAGTCCATGAAGTATGGCTTACGAAACTAGAGAGAAGTGTAAGATATGTTATAAAACTTATGTGCATTGCAGACAGTCAAGTACAGTATGTGCCTGATATATTTCTCCATTTTAACCCAGTGTTGAGCCTTTGGCCATTGCCAGTAAATTTCATGTTAGTAATTATGGTAACACGTTACTTAAAGCAGTCATGTATAATGCATTATAGATACCTTTATAATGCATTATAATGCATTCATAAAATATTATTAACATGGCTATAACTCTTTATCAAAAGGTATAGTACATTATAGATATGTTTATTAGGTATTACGAATGCTCTACGAAAGGTCTCCCCTATAATGCACTATAAATACCTTCATAATGTAGTGCAAAGCATCCTTAATTCTTATACTGACCATTAAAATGCATTATACTGCTCTAAGTAAAGTGTTACCGTAATATTTTTTCTCTGTGTTGAGAAACAAAAAACTTTTTAATGATGTAGACAGTGATAGACAGTGCAACTGGCTCTGTGTCTATGCATTTCCTGCAGTTTTACTTATATTCAACCATGGTCTATAATCATGGGTCATGGCACTCAGTTTTTATCTATCACAGCTATGACCAAAAATTCATTGAATGGAGAATAATTTAACCACAGGGCTGCTTGCAATTAATTCTGGAAATAAAGCCTAATTTATTCAGGGACATAATTCTAGTTAGTGAGGTCATGGTGGCCCATAACCTTTTGATCCACAGAATCCAAGGAATTAGAAATTATTCATAATTCATTCATTTAAAACTCTTTGGACCAGGTTGGTGGATTAGAGACTGGAAAATCATGGAAATGTTATTGAAGACTACTGAGAAAATAAATGCCTACTGTTGCTGTTTCTTTTGTAATAATTATGCTGATAATTTACATATTACATATATACATTTATTTATATTATTCATTATTAACAATTTCAATGTCTGTGTCATTCGGGACGAGCAGAGCATCTCAGCATGCCCAAAATTAATAACCGTTTTCATTTGTGTTGTGAATAAAAATGAATGTGCAAGACTCCTCACAGTCACGGTTGATGTAATCTGAGTAGCTGGTTTTAATGCCAATCAGAAGGCACGCCACAGCAGAATCATCCATAAATTTGATCAGCATGCAGCTCGTGTGGCTGAAAGAAGCAGTGATTTGTATACAAGATAAATAATAGATTATCTCGAATTTATTTGAGCCGACTCCTGCATTTAGTATGAAAGTAATTGAGCCACTGTATGAGTGTTCTATTTAACCCATATTGATAAGCTTCTTATTCTTTTGGAATGAGTGACGTGAATAATATCAAATTTTCATCTACCAAGGTGTAGCCTGTGTACTGATTAAGGTGGTGAATATCCAAAGCAGGAAGCAGGATAAAATTGAGAGCACATACTGAATGAAATTAAATTCTCAGATTTTCAGGTGAATCAGCCTGTAGAATTTTGAAGACTCTTTGCTTAGAAATATGCGGCACACTCACCTGCAATAGTCAAATCAAAGTAACACATGTAGTTGACAGATTTTTGCATTAATGTGTCTTTGGGTCCTCAGATACTTGTGGTTGCCATTTGTTATTTCACAGCATAATGTGGGACAGACCTGAGGACCATATTAAAATGTTGTCCTGGCAATGTATTTAAAAACTGTGCTGTCAGTTTGTTATCTTAGCACTCTGACCAAGTGTTTTGGAGATTTACAATACAGTAATATATAAGGAACCTAATATACAAGGAACCATACTGTCATGTAACCATACTGGCCTAAAAATTTAATTATAACATAATCTCAATATTATGTTTGTCACTTAATGACAATAACAGTGTTTTCCATGTTGTTTCATGCACAAACATTACATTATCCATGTGGCGACACAACATTTGATTGTTTGTTTTTGTTTCTGCGTCATAAATTGTGTCAAAAATGTGTGAGTAAAATAATTAAGTGCCTAACATGAAGTGATGGATACCATGAGAAAGGCATTTGTCGCTAAAATTTGTCACAGTGCCAGTAAGTGGATAAACCCCTGATACAGGAATCATTTTATTTGCTACAGATTGTTGAAGATTAGGGTCAAGTCATATATAAATATATTTCCACATGTTGCATAAAAACACATTTTACGTGTGGTCAAAGGGATGTTTTGTGATTAGTTTTGTATAAAATTGTAATTTGCCCGTCTCCAGAACCTAATAACTCATTATTCTCTCTTTTATCCTCACTCAATCAATGGTGTGCCTCTTCACTGAATATTTATTCACTATCGACAGTCTCCAGGCTGAAAGGCTGAGCCACTGCAGTGATCTGAACATTTTCTGACACTCGTATCGCTTTAATTAATTTTTTCCTGTATTATGATATTTATATTCCCATTTCCATCTACCTAATTTGTGTTTTGGGGGCCATTTGAACAGACCCTGTGAAAATGTTAGAAATTTAGAAAGTTAGAAATCCAATTTTTGAAATAATAATTATTTCTGCGTGTTTGCACCACTTAATCAAAAACCAACATGCAAGACAGCTTGATCAGAGGTTTCCCTTTGCAGGTGGGGATTCCATGGTGACCTCCATGGCCCTGAAGATAGTAATGGGAAGCTGGTGGCTCTTCACTCTCATCGTATGCTCCTCCTACACAGCCAACCTCGCAGCATATCTCACTGTGTCCCGCCTAGACAACACCATTCGGTAAGACTCCTTACTGTACCAGCTCATATCAGAGGGTGCAGGAGATTTTACATGGCAGCTGATAGTGTAGCATAAGTGACTGTATGACCTAAAGGATCGAATCCAGATTACAGAAGATGAATGATTCAATATATATCAAGCTAAAAAAATTAGTAAAGGCATGTCGACTGTTTGTATGATTATAATTTAATATTGTATTTTTGCTATAGAGATGAATGTGAAATCTATGTAACTTAGAGTAGGCTATAAAAGAGATCTGACAATTTGAACTTTGAAATGCAAGTAGCTAAAAGGCTTCCAGAAAGGCCAAAAAGTCAGTCACTCAATTGCAGGTGCATAAAAACTGTAAAATTATTCAATGCATTAGGAGGAATTTTCTCAAAAATCATGAGAGCTCACACCATGGCGAAATTGCATTGGCAAATAAGAATGATGGTCACAAATTGAGACTTACCAGGACAGATGGACATTTAAAATCATTGATACTAAACATCTCAAAAGTTCATCCTTAAAAATTATGAATCAGTACATTTGTCACCTAGTGTCAACCAAAACCGTGCAATCTAGAAAGGAAATTCAATATTTCAGCCATATGAATTGTGCGTTTCTTGTGATCTTGAGCCAGTAGCTGAATTTTTAGGTCTGTGCCAATATTTGAATCCAATCACTTAATGAACATCTGGTATCAGCCCAGACTCTGAGGCCTTGTGTCTTTAAAATATAGTAAGACTGGAAACAAATTTTACCAGTTAGCCTGCAGGGGATGTTGTCAAGGAAGCCCTTAATAGTCAAATAAAATGTTAGGTAATGGCAATATTTCTGTTCTCTTTTTATCTTGAGAGTATATTTTCAGTATAAAGAAGAGCCTTCAAATACGCAGGTGAATCAGTAGCTTGCAAAAGTATTCAACCCCCTTGAATGTCATGACAATTGTCTGGAGTATAAAACACAACTTTCTCAAACAGCATTTATGTTCAGACCTCTTCCTTTGCTCCATTATTTTTTCAAACACCAAAATAGGTCAGTTGTCTACTAACACAAAAAAGATAAAAATAACAAGACATGATACATGCTGGTTGCATAAGTATTGAAACCCTGTGTTTTGGAAGCTCCAGGTTTACACAAATGAGTAGTAATCACAAACGACACAAGCGTGACAATTACTTGACCATAATTAAACATAATTAGGCACTCTTTAGTCCTGATGTTTCTCTCTGGATATAAAAAATGCCCTTTAGAAGGGCCATTGTCTTTGTTGGACAATCTCTGATAAAATGAAGACAAAGGAGAATTCTGCTGATATAAGAAACAATGTCATTGAAATGCACAAGGCAGGAAAAATATCAAAGAGTTTGAATATCCCGATAAGTACTGTTTGATTCATCATGAGAAAGTGGGAGGTTCATCACGGCACCCAGACCCTTACTAGAACAGGGCGCCCTTCAAAACTATGCATAAGAGCAAAGCATCGACTGGTCAGAGAAGGCTACTAGAAATCCAACCATCACTCTCAGAAGTCTGGAGTGCTCTTTGGCTAAAGTGGAGTGAAGGTGCAAGGGTCCACAATTTCAGGAGCTCTCCATAATACAGGACAAGAAGTCTGAAGCCAGAAAGTAGCAAAAAGCCATTCCTTAAGAGGATCCACAAAAATGCAAGTATGGCATTTACTGCAAAGCACGAGAAAGAGCCAGTGAAGATGTTAGAGAACGTTATGGTGAGATGAGACCAAAATTTTTTGGCAGACATGAAAGAGGTACAGTATGTGTCGCGTAAAACTAAACACCATACCTATGGTGAAATATGGTGGTGGCAGCATTATGCTATGGGGATGCTTTTCATGTGCTGGACAATGGATGGGCAAAAATGAATGTTCTGCAATGGCCAAGTCAAAGCCCTAATCTTAAACCTATCGAGAATCTGTGGCACTATTTGAAAACTGCTGCTCAGAGGCACTGTCCCACCAACCTAGAGGATCTCTATAAATTCTGCCAAGAACAATGGGGAAGAATCACTTTTGAACAATGTGCAAAACTGGTAAATACTTACCCCAAAAGAATTAAGGCTGTTATTGCAGCAAATGGGATCTCAACAAAATATTTCTGTGCAGGGATTGAATACCTATGCAAAGGCTAAATTCTGAGTTTCTCTTCTTCAGTTAAATGTCTGCAGAGAATGTATTAGTTTATTTTGACTTTGGAAATTACTTTGTATAATAACAGCATAATAGGTCACAATAAAATTCTAAATGGACAAATATGTGTACAAATCTTTTGTCATGAAGAAAATTATGATGACTTTTAAGGGGGTTGAATACTTTTGCAAGCCAGTGTACGTTCCAAGACCTACCGCAGATAGCTGAAGCGGATAAAAGCGAACCATCCACAGATCCTCTGTACAACATGGTCTTCGTGTATATGCATATAGTAAAGTTTAACTGATAAATCATGCACAGTAAGACATTGTCAACATTACATATGGTAACAATAAGGTACATTGTACATTATACAGTACTGTACAGCAGTGGTGGGCACAGCCAACCGAAAAGTTACTACTACCTTTTATCCCCAAAATAAAAAAACAAATGTTTCAGATATGCTCTAGAGCTATTTATCCATCTGTTCTGGTGAGAGTTGCCTCATTTTGGAGATATCGGCTGTAGAAATGTTAGTCTTGCGAATACAATAGAACTGAATGACATTCTTTTGGTGGCAATTAAAGTGCCAAATAAATACATTTGAAAAATTTAACTGCGATGTCTCTTGCCAGAAATCATGACTTACTCAAGATAATCCACAGACTGCATAGTTTAGCAGTTTAATGTAGAAACTATTTTCCTTCTACCAAACTCCACACACCAACCATACCACTTTGCAGAACTTAGTGCCAGGGCGCTCATGTTCCTGACAACGGGACTGTAATGGTAACTATGCAGTGGTACTATGCAATTCAGTGTGATATGATGTGCTGCAAAAGAATATGATGCGATGCAAAAGAATATGATGTCAGCGGACAGCAAATAAAAAACTAAAAAGCGACGTTTTTACTTCACGTTTGTTTCTCTAGTACTGCAACTTAATAAGCATCTTGTTTATATATTATATAGTTCTAATATTATAATTATATGTCAATAAATCAGATTTTACCAATGCATTGATGTTAGAAACGATGTATCCTAAGTCCATCCCATATTGCATCTTGTGTACACTTTTAAAATCAGGGTAATCGCATGAAAGTTTTATGCCAGTGTGTTGCTGCAAATCCAAGCGCACCAATCCAGATGTTGCGGTCTGCATCACTGCGACGCATAGTTACATTTCTGAAAAGGTGCTCGTCAGACTACAGTGTAGGGTACACGAGTATGCCGTACCTACGGCATCGATTAGATGAAGAAGTATTAATCAGCCTTTAAGACTGTAATGTCATAAGTGAACTGAACCACAGAGATACACTACTGTATGCTACCCAGCTGCTGCTATGTCAACCAATCACGTCTTGTGTTTACACGTACTGTAGTAAGCCAACAGCGTGCCAGATAGACTGTTGCAGACACGCTCACAACAGACAGGAACAGAGATGTATGATTTTAAGGTTTACAAATGTTTTTGACCATTAAACTTTATTTACTTTACTTGCACAAAAATGTTAGTGGATTTACAGTTAGCAGCAAGGGCATAACTTTGGGTTGAGCACTAGGGAGTTGAGGTCTCTGCCCATTTAAGGGATTCAGAGGGTTTTATTGGCTGGTTTTGATTACTTGGGAGATGACATGCCTCCCACTCCCCCATAATCTATGCCGATACTTAGCGGAAATAAAATCAGAGGAAGCTAGTTCGTCCACTAATGGTTTTCAAAGTTAGTGGAAAATGCTAATCCGCTAATGAAAAAGCTCCACTAAGTACAGTGCTGTACTCTCAAATGACAGGGATTCTAACATTTTAGATTAATTCTCAAGAGACAATGAAAAATAAATCATGTATCATGTTTTTTATACATTTTTAAAACACAGACATTATGATAACATAGTGAGAATGTTAGAGGCAGACCAGCTCAGAGTTCTGCAGGGAAGCGTGGGAAGGGGGACAAAGGGAGATAGATGAGTCATGTACTGGGAGAGATTGGGCTGGCGGATTTCACCCTGTTACACCCAGTATGTCCTTGGCGCACTGTTTGAAACCTATAAACGATTTATTTCTGGATTAAAAAAAAATCTGGACCACAGTAAACCATGGATATCTAAATAACACTTTTTATGGATGCAAACATGTGCAGACAATAATATCATGGAATGAGAAATGTTGAAATTAATTGGAACCATTAACTGCCACTGTGTTTTGGACACATCATATAATAATCCTTGTTTTAATTGAACATGTACTTCTTCTCTAACAGATCAGGAACAGTTGGCAACTCTATGCAATAAAATGCAGATCCGTCATGTAGCAATGCAGAATTTTTTTATACCTGTAGTTTTATTTCATAAGATAAATATGTTCATGTGCTGCTCTTGTGTATTTTTCCCCATTTCGTATTGTTAATGGATACTAGCTGGCTATTAAATAACTACATAAACTTGATCTCTTGGCACCAATATGCTAATTCAAAAAAAAAAATGAATTTGCATGGTTTTCCAATTTGTGCTTTGCATAGTTTGAAAAGTATAATATTTCTGAAAGGAAACATTACAAATCTGAAGAGTGAATTCTATGTAGCCTTAATGATTATTGAATGACGATTAAAAAGAAGTATAGTGTATATAGGAGGATTTATTAATCTAATGTAATTCATTCTGTTTTATTATTATTATTATTATTATTATTATTGTTCTCAGACGAAGGCATCAGTTGCCGTTTAGCTTAAAAAGTGCATTATGTACTTACGAATGAGTTACGTTCCGAACGGCCGTTCGTAACTTGAAATGTTCGTAAGTCGTTATTCAACATCATTTTAACACTATACGTGATTACAAAGAACTAGGATGCTGGGAGTACGCACGCTACACTGCTGCGCGGCTGGTACTAGGCAGAACTGGTGCGCAGAAAAAAAAAATTGGTGTTGTGGACAGGAAACAGGAGCCCAAGGAACACAATTTGGACCTGCACTCCTCTTCGTTCATATGTCTGAAAGTTCGTAAGTTGAACGTTCGTAAGTAGTCTATATTTACACCGATCAGCCATAACAGTAGAACCACCCTCCTAATATTGTGTAGGTCCCCCTTATGTTGCCAAAATGATTCTGGCTCATTCAGGCATGGACTCCGCAAGACCTCTGGAGGTGTCCTCTGTTATCCGGCGCTAAAATGTTGGCAGCAGATCTTCCTGTAAGTTGTGAGGTGGAACCTCCAGGGATTGGACTTTTTTGTCCAGCACAACCCATAGATGCTCAATCACATTGAGATCTGGGGGATTTGGAGGCCTTGCACTCTTTTTCGTGTTCCTCAGACTATTCATGAACAATTTTTGCAGTGTGTCAGGGAATATTATCCTGCTGAAAGAGGCCACTGCCATCGGGGAATACCATTGCCATGGAGGGGTGTACTTGGTCTGCAACAATCTTTAGGTAGGTGGTATGTGCCAAAGTAACATCCACATGAATGTCAGAACCAAACGTTTCCCAGCAGAACATTGCCCAGAGCATCACACTGCCTCCATTGGCTTATCTTCACCAGGTAAATAACGCACATGCACCAACTGTCTACATGATGTAACAGAGAACATGATTCATCAAATCAGACCAACTTCTTCAATTGTTCCATGGTCCAGTTCTGTTGCTCACATGCCCAATGTAGGCAACTTCAGCAGTGGACAGGGGTCAGCATGAGCACTCTGGTCTGTGGCTATGCAGTCCCATATGCAGCGAGCTGCAATGCACTGTGTGTTCCAACACCTTTCTATCATAGTCAGCATTAACTTTATCAGTTACAGTATTTGTACTACAGTAGTTTGCCTGTGAGATCAGATCGGATGGGCTAGCCATCGCTCCCTAAATACATCAGTGAGCCTTGGGTGCCCATGACCCCAATGCTGGTTTACCCAGTTGGCCTTCCTTGGACCACTTTTGGTAGGTACTGACCACTGCATACTGGGAACAACCCCAGAGGAACTGGCGTTTTGGAGATGCTCTGACCTGTCGTCTAGCCATCAAAATTTGGCCCTTGTCAAAGTTGCACATCCTTACGCTTGCCCATTTTTTTCTGCTTCCAACACATCAGCTTCAAGAATTGACTATTCATTTGCCTAATATATAATGGCACACTTGACAGGTGCCATTGTAACAAGGTAATCAATGTTATTCACTCCACCTGATCTTCGTCTTATGACTGATTGGTATAAGTATTTACCCCCTTGAATGTTTTTTCTGTACAAATATCAAAGAGCATATATACACAACAGGTTCATTAACAACTTGAAGAGATAGAAATGTACTCAGACAGTGGAAGAGACAGAGCCTTAATGGATATACAGTATGATTGAATGCACAGGCAATACCAAAGACAAGAATGCAAGCAGGATGCGGGATGGGTGGTGTAAGGTGTCTTGAAGGCAGTACTGCTTGCACCTCATATTGCACATGAGGTAATATTGAGTGTAATAATGCATTTTGTAAGTACTACAAAGCACAACCATATAATAAAATCATCATTTCTGTAGTGGAATAACACCAACCAAAAGCAGGCATCACTACATTATATTTGGAAAAAACTTTTTCTATGAATGCCATGTCAATAAGAATCTATGAAGACATTCATAGCGCATTCATAAAGCATTATGAACATGGCTATAAATATTTATAAAAAGGCGTAACACATTTTAGCCATGTTTATTATGCATTATAAATGCTTTATGACAATCTCGTCTGTAATGCACTATACATACCTTCACAATGCAGTACAAAACATCCTATAATGGCCATTATAAGGGGGGCAGCGTGTGGCTCAGTGGGCTAAGCCTGTGTGCTTGTAGTCACAAGGTCGCCGGTTCAAACCCAGCCTTAGCACGTCTGTGGGTCCTTGAGCACGGGGCGTGGCGCGGGGGGGGGGGGGCGGGGGGGGGCGGGCGGGGGCGCGGGGCGGGGGGG
>JAODKC010000064.1:9875778-9909320 GCA_026777985.1 Mormyrops attenuatus
CACTTGTGAGTTCGTTAGATCAGTTCGGCTCAGGGACGGGAATAGCTCAGCGTGTCTGACTGACTCAGCTCAGAGGCAGCAAAGGCATTTGTCAGTCTGTTTGATCAATTCAGCTCAAGAACTGGTACAGCTCAGTGTGTCTGATTGACTCAAATGCCGCTAGAGTATTATGTAGCCATTCATCTCCAATTTAACCACGTGATCAGCCTGAATGCTACAGTCGCTAAAATGTAGATTAGATCAGCGATTCTCAACCCATGGGCCGCGACACAAATCTGAGTGACAGCAAGTTCTGAAAGGGTTGCGAGGTAGAGTTGGAAATGTACGCATTTTAAAACCAGCAAGGTCCTGTGCTGATCCACGATCAGATTTCCCAGCCCCAATCCTCAAATTAACCTATATAAATGGGTCTCTACCAATCCAAGAATTTAATAAAATTTTAAATTCACTGGCACATTCAACCAGATATGTGCCATAGGCATTGATTAGCACAAATTGCACCGTGTAGTGGATCATAACATTAATTTAAACCTATATTTGATATACGGTCGACTTCGCTGGAATAGTAAAAATTGGGTCGCTGTGCAAAAAAGGTTGAGAACCACTGGATCAGAATGTTCTTATGCTGGTGCTCTAGTTTGTACTAATATAGGTCACGAATTGCTGTATCAATCACTACTTATGGTGGTTTGGCAACTAATTAATTAAAATAATTTATTTATTAGCAATGGCATAGGACAATGTTTCATATTGGGGGGACAGAACTTAATAATTTAAAAACAAAGGTATTTTTAAAGGTGGGACAGATGAAGCCAAATTAAATTTTAGAGGTGTAAATCATAAGCTTTGCCACCATATGATTTTATTTCGATTTTCCAGCAGTTATTCAGTATCTGGCTATATTTGAAATGTTACGGCAATACAATTCAATTCCAGTCAGTTATATGTTATGAATGAAACATTAGCTGATTTTATTGGAATTTATTTGATTTCAAAAAGACTTAAACTTATGTTCATGTTTAATTTTTCATTTTAACAACAGGATATGTTGAAAAACCATACATGTCTTAAACAATGCCTGCACAAGAAACATTCTGTTTTATATTTTTATTTTAACAACAAAAACCTATTTCTGGATATGTATAACTCACTCCCTGACAACATAAGAACACAGGTGTACTAAACTACATACAATGTACTATAATGTATTGGTCTCAACTCTCTAGGTGAGTCTCTAGATTGTTTTGTGTGAGACATTTTTTCACAGATTTTTTTTTCGGCAGCATTTTGGCATATCGTAATGATATGAATCGATATTTGTTAATTCAGTGGATTAAATCATATTGTGGCCTTGACAATTTATATGTTGATTAGAAGTGATGAATTAAATATTGGGGAGGACACACCTACAAATACTGGGCTGTTACTCTAGAGCAGGGGTGGCCAATTTTATCCGCAAAGGGCCGGTGTGTGTGCTGGTTTTTGGGGTAACCTTTAGGTCAGCTGTTCAAACCCCAGTGTGAGGACTCTTCAGCCAATCAGTCCTCTACTTAGAAATCTAATTAGGCAGTTGCAGCGAAAACCTGCATATACACCGGCCCTTTGTGGATAAGACTGGCCACCCCTGCTCTAGGTACAGTACTGTGCAAAAGCTTTAGGTAGTCAAAGGAAATGTTTAAGGCTATATATCTGGGTAGTAAGTGTATATTTGCTAAAAAAACTATTTAACATTAGAAAATACGCAAATTAACAGTAACAAAAAATTTATCAGAATTTTCCAAAATTCTCCAGAAAAAAAAAATCTCCAAATTGTATGGCTAGAAGAACACTGCTAACTCTAACCTCTCCTCAGGGGTTTCTCAGCCAACCCGTGTATTTGTTAAGCTTCACCACCAGCTCTCTTAATTAACTTAATTAGTTAAATAACTAAAGTGAGGTACTGACTAGCTAAACAAGGTGTGTATCACGTCCCAGTGATGAAGAGACAGCAGCAGGTGTGAGGAAACAAGATCAGAGCAAACAAAAGTAGACCATGTGGGGTCAAACAAAAGGCACAACAGGTGAAAGGGGAAACCACTGGAGCATACATTAGGGTAACATCAATGACCGGACTGGGGAGCACAGGCCTGGGAGGCACTCTTATACTGAACTAACAAGGGAGCAGTTGAGGGGCAGCTGGAGTAATCCACATGAGGCCTGAAATGAGAGGTAAGACAAATGATCAATAGGTGTGGCTCCTTAGAGGGGCAGGGATGCAGGGCATGACAATGTGCTAGTGATCAAGTCAACAGATACATGGGTGTTTTGGACGGTTGCCACAAATACTGGGATGACTTTAGGAGAGGTTTTGAAATGGTTAAGTTGACACACTTTTACAGACATAATATCACAGTTTTGCACCAGCGTGAAGACAATTTAAAGATCATTTTTATTAACTGCCGAAGAGTTTGGCATAGTACTGTAGGTGCTGAAGTAATTACTGTTCTGGTAGTTTCCATAGTTTGATGTGATAGGGATGCTGGCCCTGTATGCACGCCCCCTACTCCTGAATTTAATTAAATTTCCTTCTCTTAGTGCTGCATGTTTATATTTTAAACTATACTGAATAAAACTGCGTTCTGGGTCAAAACTTCATAATTGCAACTGGTGTCTTGCAAATAGAAAGGGAGTAGATGCCCTGTTTGCACAAGCATTCCTGCAATGCTTTTGCTTGAGAGAGGTAGAAAGGAGGAATTTTAAAAACTATCCCAATACAGCAATGCCTCACATTCGTGTGACAAAAAGGCAAATGGTCTCCCCTGTGGTTGCCTCCCCAGGTCTGCAGCAGATCTTCAGAGCTTAGCCATTTTTCAGCTGCTCCCCCAGCATGACGGGCAACGCAAATGGTCTGGCAGAGTAGAGGATCAATGACTTATGTGGTGGAGATTGTGATCAGATAACTAGCGGACATAAGTGCCCTTGGACAGCAAAAAACACAAAGGCAGACAGACCCAGTAGAAAGACAGTATGTTTTCGAATATGTGTTCACTTTCTGCACCCTAGCCAATTAAAGTCCTGAACGTGAGCCATTTTGCTGGTATGAGCATCTGTTCAATCTGCTGTGTCCAACTTGTAGCTGATGCAGCTGACTGCTTGTAAGTCATAAAAGGTGTCAGCATTTCAGCTGCTACAGCGGGTCCTAAAAGCTGTCATTGACCTTAACACCAGGCAGGCAGTGATATTTCAATCTCGGCCTGCAGCCCTGGAGAGATGCATTGGAAAAGGAAGGTCTATTCCTAGTCTGTGAAACCACCATAATCACTATGTCAGATAGTGTGAAGCAAAGCTGGGATTCTTGACAGACTAACCCAGAGCTTGGCTGTAGCATTCTGATTCACCTTAACCGTGGGCACATTTCAACGGTCTGATGCCTTTACACTATGGTGACAAGTTTGTCTGATGTAGCGGAATACTTTAAATGAACCCCTGCACCACCAAGAGGGATCAGAATCCACTCCAACTCAGAGTGTAATTCAAGGTACAGGTGTGATCATATCTGCACCAGCAGACTTAAATGTGATTTGCAATACAAGGCCTATAACAGGTTAAGATTCTTATTATTCTAGTTATCTGATGAAATAAACCATGTTTTGATACAATAATGCATATTTTCTTTAAATGTTATTCATGTCCGAAGTTTGGGGGTTGAACTACAGACTAACTATGATAAACATTTATGTAAAATAAGTAAAAGGATGGGCACTCTCTGTTTGTTTGGTTAGATTTTTTTCTTTTTTATGTGATGCTTATTAATTTTGTAACATTTAGTTTTCTAGTCACTTTTTATATAAATTAACATGTTTTATTGTTCCGCTGTCTGAGATATTGAGTACAATTCTATAATAAAAATTCATGCATTCTCTTTATCCTGATGCAGGCTAAGATTGAGGCATATGCCTTTTTGTGGGACATGGCAGTAGTGGAATATGCAGCCCTGACCGATGACGACTGCACCATCACTGTTACTGGAAACAGTGTGAGCAGCAAAGGATATGGAATTGCATTGCAGCACGGGAGTCCATACAGAGACCTCTTTTCCCAGAAGTAAGTCAAACTTCAGCATATATCGTCTGCTGCACTTGGTACCATACTACTTTGTTAGCTATAATAAGATACTGAATTTGCTTTTCGATATTCCTTTTTTTGGTCTGGAAATTTGTCCCTACTGGAGTTGTGGCTCGTGAGCTACAAAATCATGAACCTTAAATGGTTCCATAATTTCATCAAGTTAAATTGAAAACAAAGGCTAGAAGATAATTATCTTAACTCTTAAAGGCTAGCAACTCAAATTGTTAAATTAATTTCTTTACGTGATCTGGATTCATCATCAGTCATCACAGCCACAGAGAGCCACAACGCTCCTCTCAGACACAGAGAATAAAACATGGTCTTATTAGTGTTCAGTTCCAGGGAGCATCTATGAAGCACCACTTCACTGTAATGTAATTAGGTTGGCGATGTTATGGGTGGTGAAAGACTGAAATGACCAAGTCTCAGAGTGGTTTTCTACAATACACTGTGCTTTCCCTTTGTATTTTAAACAGCATTTATCTGAATCTGCTCTGCTTTCTGTTGGAAAATGAGGATAAATTATCTTGAAATCCAATCTGCTACATAAAAAATTTGCTATGATTTTCAGTACAGGTGGCAAGATTTTGTGAGATAATTGTCTATGAGGTTTGGCAGGTAATTTACTCAAAGTTTTAAGTATTAAATGTAGATTGTTTTTGTTGTTGCTCCTGAGGAACTGGAATTTGCAGTTTTGTTGGAATTTTTTTTTTTTGTTAGTATTTAGCATGTCATTGCGAGTAATAATAAGATTTATGCCTTTCGATAACATTCTAAAGCTACATGATTTCATGTCATTTATTTGGCCAATTATGTTTCCTATAATTAATTTACAAATCTACAGAGCTGTGTCTGCCAGCTACTGACGAGGCATGATGCAACATAAACAGTGACAATCAGTGACAATCAAAATAACATTTAAAAAATATATTTAGATATATTTTAGATGTAAATCTACAAATACGTTTTACTTTAGCGTTACAAATTAACAAATGTTAACGTGGACATGCAACATGTTTAAGCTTTTTAAATGTGTTTTTTCTTTTATTTTTATGCTTTTTTTTGTTGTGGTATGATTGATTTAACTTAACCAACTTCGAAGAATTATGTGCAGTTGGCCGCTGCACATTTTCACGACGCGCCCTTGTTTGTCACAGAATTCTGGAGCTGCAGGAGAAAGGGGACCTGGACATCCTGAAGCAGAAGTGGTGGCCTCGTACAGGCCGCTGCCATTTGGACAGCCAGGCCAGCTCGCAACCCGACAGCCAGGCGCTGAAGCTGCACAGCTTCGCCGGCGTCTTCTGCATACTCGCGGCAGGCCTGCTGCTGGCCTGTCTGGTGGCCGGCTTGGAGATGTGGTGGAGCAGTAATCGCTGCCGGCAGGAGCGGCCAAAAGAGGTGACCGAGCACAGAGCCTGGAGGCCAGAGCAGGGGGAAGACACTGCCACACTCTACTTTACGGATCCAGCTGCAGACGCGAGCGTTGATTTAGTAGAGCTTCAGTACACTCAGTTATAGATGTGCTCGGGCAAAACCGCTACTGGTTGCAGTACATCACATTGTTTGTATGGGATATTTCTTGAAAAAGCCAGCATCTTTAATCTTTAATGAGACATTCTTTTCTTTTTCTTAAAGACTTCTTTTTTTTTTGTAAGTCTTGTTTGAAAGGAGACAAAATTTGACAATAAACCACCTGGTGGCTGTTTTCTGTGGATCAGCGTGAATCTGTTACCATGATCACTGTTATTATTGCTTTGAAAACACAAAATAGATGCAAGAAAAAGTCAATTACATCGCTTAAACATACAATGTCTTAAGGACTTTTCTGAAAGTTTCACCGATTTGAGACATTGTAATGACAGATGGCTTATACACTCCCATGTCAGGACATTTTATTGATCTAAGCTACAGAAGAGAAAGCATTATGACATGGATCCATAAACTAAAGTGTGAGCAAAGAACATTTCTGACTGATCAATTCATCCAGAGACCACCACAATAAGAGGCTCAGATATCGTATATCAGACCAGTCCATAATCCCTAGTAATTCTCTGTGGACAACTTATTGCCATTACATGTGGACACATTGTAACAAATACTTTTTTCTGTATTTATCATTCTTTATGGTCTCATGCAGGTTACTAAGGATTACAGACTGGCAAGGGTTTCTGGTCCATTGATATATAATGATATTACAACTGCTTCATCGGAAGGGAGGAGGGACATATGGACAGAGAGAGTGAGAGACTGGGATGAAGCAGAAGCTATTGACACAGGTCAGAATAGACCCGTTGGGATATGTTTTGCCAGTTTGACTTGGCGAGGGAATAACACGCAGTCTTGAAGCGACAATGTCACACAACAGATCCACAAGTGCTGTTGACTTTATGCATTTGGCTGGCTGATTGTGACAGCATAACATGATGTTTGCAGTACATAGTCCTTTTTAGATGGTTCCACTGCCTTTAGCCTATATATAGTATAATGGGATATGGAACACAAGTTTGCAGATATTTCACAGTCCATACACTATTCATGGAATTTTTATAAATTTTGTGAATTTCTTTAAAGTTTCAGTTTTTGTCAGATTTTTCCAAATAATAATATATGAGTAGTGTTGTTGTAATTATTTTATTATTATTATTTTATTATTATTATTAGTTGAAAAAGACTGTACCTTTATTAAGTACATTTAATCTACAAATTGAGTAAGAATATCAAAAGTTTGTGTCTACGATAATCGGTTCAATGGTATTTCAACAATATCCCTGTTAATTAAAAAAGCTGGTCAACATTTTTATATATTAAGAAAGACATGGATTATTACATACCATTTCTCATTCTCATGACTGTTACACTGTATGACTAAAAGGTCATAGCCTGTAATTCCTTCAAACACAAATAAACTCCCTCATATTTTGTGCACAGATTACCCTCAACACAGACAAATTACCCTCAACACAGACAGATTAACTCAACACAGAAAGATGCATGACTAATCTTTTTTTGTTTTTTTCTTCAAACAGTATTGACCGTAAGTAGATGCTGAATCGTTGATGTTGTTTGATATATCTGCACACTTGAAAGAAGGTGCCAGTTTTTTTACAGGAAATTATGAACAGCAAATACTATAATATTGCATTTAAACTGTTAAAGAAAAAACAAACGCTTTAGCCATTTACCATTGGTATGTTAATTACTTTTGACTGTTATTTATTTAAGAAATTTAATCCAGTTTGTTTTTTTTTTACTATAAAATGTTTGGACTCATACATTAAATCTAATATTTTTTTAACAGAAATTCTGTTGAGGTTTTATTTTGTATAAAAATCATCATAATTAAATACAACTTCTCAATTGTCATTTCTCAGTGTTATTGTGTAACAAATGATATTATGTACAACACATTTTCTATGGTATATGATCATATGATCAAGTCATACAGGTACAATCTGTAATTTGTAAGTATGTGTAAATATACATTCATATATACTAATACTACATATTGTAACTGTATGATTAGTATGTATATATGAGTATTTTGTAAAAAAAAAACAATAAAACAAATCAAATACAATAAGATGAATCAAAGAGAATATGTAGCTATATTTCAGAATAAATTCAGTTATATTTAGTATTTTTTGAAGAGTCAAATATGAATTAGTTACAGTTTAAAATGTGCATTCTTTCAAGAAAAACTGCATAACATAGGGATTGCATGAATCCTCAGAGTCTGACTCCTGCTTTGACCAGCTGGTCTCAGCCTGTCTGTCCCTCCTTTTCTCTTTTCTATGTCACCTTATAGGACAAAGAGGTGAATCTGGAGCAGGTACATCGGCGTTTGAACAGCATTATGGACGAGGACCTCGTGCACAAGCAGATTCCCACCCAGTCTATCGAGATTTCTGCGTTGGACATCGGCAGCATGCCACCCAGTCAAGCTCTGGAGCCCGGCCGGGACTTCCCGGGCACGGGGCTGTCTGTGAGCACCTTCCTTCCGGAGCAGGCTCCTGGAGTAGGCAGGACACTGGCAGACGGTCCTATCCGAACACTTCCCCTCTCTCACAGGAGCTCCACCATTCCCTCCATCCCATGCAAACACAGATCTCCCAACGGGGGTCTCTTCCGCCAGAGTCCTGTCAAAATGCCCATGCCAATGTCTTACCAATCAATGCCCAGAGGACACATCCCCGAAGCCATTGAACTCACACATGGGACTTCTATCTGATTTCGTCGAATCATTGTTCTGACCCGATTCAGATAGCGGAGAAGAAGATGATGAAGGGGCGTACATTACAGAATAAGAAAGTCAACATTTTTAACAAAAATTTAAGTTACAGTACAAAATCGAAAATTCGCTGTACATATCTGTAAATAAAGACTGAGGTGAGGTACAAAAGTGTATTTTGAATATTCTCAGTTTTTGAAGTTGAGTTAAAAAAACAAAAAGAGTAAAAAAATAAAAATGACTGTTTGAATGGCTTTGTAAATTTTGTTCTATATGAATAAAGATGCACATTCCTTGTGGTTTTCTAAGTGCCAAATAAAAGATGTCTATCAATGATTTTTAAATGAATGTATTCCTGTAATGAAGGTAATCTATTCTTTTTATGAAAAAAAAAACAATCAATTTACAATGCAAACAATGCAAAGGGTTGACATCAAGACTGTGTACGTTGATCATAATTTAACATAATTTTACATAAATATAATATCAGTGCCTCAGGTATACAGAACAATTTCACATGTGCTAAAATAAGAGCTACTAATTTATTATAAATGAAGTGGAAGACTCCTGCAACACCAGCTTCAACAGAAAGCACAAACAAACAAGACTAACAATGAGTGGTTAGACAGTGTTAATATCTTAAGTATTCATTCTTCAGCTCATATAACTGGAAAAACTGGGTTGTTTTTCAACCTTTATGACGCATAAGTCACTAAAGATGGACAGCACCTGCTATGAAATTTATTTCCACTTGAGGCTCACTACTGGTAATAGAACTGTTGGCAAAAAAATTTTAAGGTAATGGATGACAAGTTTTGTGAATTTTTTCCCTTGCTGCCATTTTCTTTCCTTTTGCTTGTGGAAATTTACATGCCCTGCTAACATTCAGTACACAGCAGTCAAATGACCAGCTAAAACAAGTATTTGTTTTGTCTTGATTGTTCTACTTGATTATTATTGAACTATATGTATCCAACATATCTTTGCATGTTGCAAATCAACTGGGGTTTCTTATGAAAAAAATCTGATTTCTTTCTTTTTAAGTTATCAAAATGATGGAACAATCCTCAATGTACTTGTATTCTCCAGTCTAATATGAATTTACATTTCTTCTTTAACTTTTGGTGTTTGGTTGGGGAAATTCAATTTGCCACCCATGTATGCATTTTATACTCAGAAAGAAATATACAATACACAAACTGCCAGACCAAACATATTTGTATTTTTCAATCTTTTTACCTTGAAACCACTGTCCATTGGTATGCACATTTATAGTGCCAGGTCATATATCACAATGAACAGACTTGATTTCTTTTTGTTTCAATACATAAGGGTGCATATTTCTTGTCTGGGATAATATGCCTGTAAACCATAATACGAAAAACAAACATCAATAACCTCCGTGAAAGTTTGAGGTTAGGGGCTAATAATCACGTTATTATTTTTCAATGTGTAAATGTCTTTTTTTTTATTTCTTTCTTTACTAATTATTCATATCGACTATGAACATCACACACACACTTTGTCTCTAGGAAACAGCACTGCACAAGAGTATTCACCTGTGCTATTACCTGTTTAGCAACAAACATAAAATCACAGCATGAATTAGGAGCATTAATTCATATTACGACGTCCCCCGAGCAGCACTTGCTGAAAATGTCATAAATGTCAAGCATCGGGTTTACACAGATTAATTTTTTGTGCAGTATGTTGAGGTAAATTCATAATATAATCTCCAGCAGTGAGATTGTTCAACAGGATGTCATGACACATGTGCCTCTCTTTCATTCATTAGAAAAGCAAACATAGACAGATAGTAAAATATCTGTGCATGAGTTGGTCGTCAGCATGACTGCTTTCTTAGTAAATTGATCCAGGCTTAATTCGTTTTAATACATGCCGGAAATCATGGGCTTGGAGAAAACAGCTTGTTTCTTACAGTAGTTCTGCTGAACGGCTTAAAAAATTTCATGTACTTTTTATAGCTTTTGTGAACTTGGCCCACTCTCACGTGCTAAAATTATTAGGTTGTCAGGCATTTCTAAAGTGCTCTAGCTGTTTGTAGACTTGTATGTACAAATAATAGTAATAACAATAAGAATAACAATAAGAATATTATAATCAATCATAGTAGCTGCAATACTGTATAAAGTTTAACATAATGCCTTATTATTATACAAGACACTATAGCCATTAGCCAATATTAACTAAATAAATAAATAACAAGAATAAAATACACAAGTATACAATAAGGTTTTACTATTGTGTGTTATTCGATTGTGTTTCCTCAAGATGGAGAGAATGTCAGTCTTCAGTGTTGAAAAACACTGTTAGACTTTTTTATCTCTAAAGATTTGGAAGAAAATTAATCGCATTAAAGTTTTCAAAAGATTAATAAGTCTGTTTGTTCTCACACAAAGGTAGTTCGCTACGATACAATGGACTAAAGTAAAAAAAATTTCTTGTAAATGAAAAATTATTTTTTATTAAAATATAAATCATGTTGACTGTTAAAATCATATCCTCAACACTGGGACCAATTAAAATGTTTTAATTAGTGCCATACTGCATGCAACAATAAACATTGATTTACAAACCTTACTAATTCTACTGAGATACATTAACATCACTTCAATTTCATATTTCTCTGCTTGCTTTCAAGAAAACATGATTTGGGAAGTAATCCTGTCAACATTCATTTTGCATGTGAAATAACGTTTATTTTCTGAACAAAATGGGGCATTTTAATAGTTTCTTCGCAGTAAAATAAATGAAGATGTAGTGATTGATTATAGTACATAATTTTACCATATAACCATTTTATTCCAAAATGTATGTTTGCATTTGTAAATATAATGTTAAAAAAGGCTAACAGGAATCCTCCTCCCAGGAATTAAAGAGAAAGAATGAGCCTCCCAACAAATGTAATCGCAGGCCTTAGCATTACACCTGCTTGGTGGAGATATCAGGATTAGCATAGACAGCACACAGAATTCAGATTATCTTCCCTTAAATGATAATCCATATTGTAATTCCAGTTCCAGTTAGATAACGATTCTTTCATATGTTTCAGAGCAAGCTGATTTTTTAGATAGACAGCACACACAATTCAGACTCTCTTCCCTTAAATGATATATTATTATAGTATTCTTATTGTTATTCTTATTGTTAGATAGATAAACTGAATGTAATTACTTATGAATGTATGAATGTTACCATAGATCTAATTTAACGTCAAGTCAAGATCATTTCTTAACAGTGATAGCTGGTTGGTCACTTAATAAGATTGGATAGGCCTAGAATCCTAGATCAACAAACACTGGGATTAGAAAAAGATTATTAGTAACAAAAATGCATAGTTGACTGCTGTTTTTCATAGATTACATACATTTTTTTTCTTTTTTTGATTTTATTTGTCTTTAATTTTGCATGCATGTATACTGCTCCCTATAATGGCGCCCTTTTGATTAATTGATTGATTAGTTCATTAGTGTGGTTCACAAATTATGGTTATCGCCATTATCACCATAATTTCCAGCCTTGAAACTGAGGTTTGTGTTTTTCCTGATGTGTTTCATTGGGTATTCTATCCCATAATCTGACAATTTTTTCAGGTAAACTGGTTACTGTGACTTGTTCTTGCTAAGTGAATAGATCTTTGAGATGTGCTTGCATTCTGTTCAGCATAGAAGCAGGATTTTCTTGAGTAACATACAACGATTGTGATCAAAGGACAAACATGAAGTACCTTATTAACCCAAGTGTTTTTTAAGGAGAACACTTGTTTTCTGGGTCTAGTGGCAGAAAAGCAACAACCAGCTGTCCTCTGAGCACCACAGAAATGCTGCTGCTAGAATGTTCTCAGTAAACGGACAGGTGCCAATTTACGTGCCTGTTTCTAAGTACTTTAGGGTAATTTTCCAAGCATGTCTCAAGTCTATTCACCCTGTTAGTAGGCTGGGGAAATGCAGTGTGAAATATTAACTTCCTGAGCAGTAATCTCTATTCCATTACGTAGAATTGCAGAGAGAAAACAATCCTCTTTTCCACTGGGACACTTACTTGCTGTCAGCTAGCGGTGTGCAGGACACTAGGACAAACTCATAAGTCCCCCACTGGCTTTGATTGACAAATCTACTTCAAACTGTTATATGGTGCAGACAATTACGCTTTTGTCACTGGCTTCTTATTAAAGAAATTTGATTGTTATGAAGGATGTCAAATGCTAATCTACTTGATACACTTATATAATACAAGTTTAATTTATTCTTTATGAGATCTTTACTTTGCGCCCGTAGATTCTGGGATAGACTCCCATGACCCAGAATAGGACAAATGGGGACAGAAAATGAATAAATGGACCTTTACCGTTGATCATTTTACGTGTATCATAATCAAATTTCGCATAATATTTTTTTTGTATTTTTTCATGAAAAATATCTCAAGAGGTGTCATATCTACTTTGGCTGATGGTTACGAAAGCGTAATTGTTTTTGGTACTCAGCTGGAACAAAGACCGTGATACAGAAGGGCTCTAGAAATTCAAACTCCTGCTATGGAGCATTTGAGATGGCTTCTGTTTCGAAACTGGCAGACATGGGAGGGAGGTTGCCAGACTCCTGCTGAATTTGATAAGGCCCATTTTCGGCCTGTGCTACGTTTACTTCATATCATTCTGGCTGTGTGACCAAAAGGGCTGAACGACTCTGAGTGATGGTTTGTTATCCAGTCATTGGTACATTAAGCTAATACTTTTAAACTGCTTACCGGCATAAGTGGCCTGAAACAGCAACCGTCAAAAAAATTATCCTCTATATAAGATGACATCATATTTGAAGAAACAATTTATTTGCATTTATTTAACCAAGATCTCCAGACTTCTTGATTTAGTGTGTAATCAAGTCACAGCAGGCTAGCCACGCAGAGTAACCTTACAATAAAAATCATTGTGTTGTTATTTAATCCCATTCCAGTCCAAATGGATGTGTTGAGAAATTCTAGTACCAGGGGCATACCTAGAAATTCTGGGCCATCTAACAAAATGTTGCCCTATCCCCCGCCCCCAGCCATCCACCCATTTTTATGTTTCATTTTCGGGTGTCCAAGGGCCCCTGTCCAGTCCTGGGCCCCCTGAATCTGCCAGGGTACCCATGCCCCTCTGACAGCTCTGGCTTTGTACAGTCAGTTCTAAGACCACAAAGTGCCACAGGATGGTTCGTGTGAAAAAGCCCCCAAAGATCAATCCATGTTTATCTTGCCAGCAAAAGAAAAACAAAAAACTACACCTGAGTATGAAAAAGTTGATGGTCTTAAAACAAAAAATCTCATTTCACATAAATTAAATATAATGGTAACACTTTACTTGATGGTCTCAAATAATATAGTATACTATAGTAATACAGTATTAATACATAAGTAATAGCATACTATTACTTATGTATTAATTAATCACAAACTAAGTCTTAGTTATGTACTGATCTCATGTTAATTCATCATTAATGAATTACAAAGCATGTTTCATCTCAAGCAGTTACTATATTTGTTACTATATCTGTTAATTCTGTAAACCTTGCAGAACTACTGAAGGAATTACTGGGGGAACAAGTAATGAATAACGCAAAATACTGGTCATGTTTGTTCATCATTAATTAATCACGATTCATCTTTTACCTCAAGTAGCGACTATATTTGTTCAGGATTTGTTCATGATTGTTCATGTAGTAACAGTTATTGGTAAGTATTTCTGCCCTGTCAAGTGAAGTGTTACCAATATAATTTTCTACGGATAATTGTGGTGGGATAGACCCCCTTGCCCCTGTGTGTAGGGTTAGCCTCTGTAGTGAAGATGACATCCACATCATAGGCCAGGCAGAGTCCTTTTGAGGAACAGATGCTCATAAGTATGGTGGCAACAGTAAAATTTATCGACCGGGAGGAGGCACTATAAATGCTACAGGCAAAAGAGGCAGGTTCTTAGACACCCCCGGCTAACCCCCCTTGCATCAGCCTGTTATGTCTATAATCAAGTGCATTGCCAGGTGTGTGGGAACAGGAACATGTCTGAATGTGGTCAGTTTTATTTTGCTGGGGAGAGGAGAGTGGGGGTTGTGTCTCTTGTGAGGGAGACAGTATATGTTTTAATAGATTCTTGCAAAAAACTGGACTGCTGAAGTCTAGCTGGCTTCCCAAGCATTCTCCCCTCGTTAGTATGGGCTACTCAGCCAGTCCATGACAATCATTTATATAGTGTTCATGCCAGAAAGAATAGCATCTGTCTGTATTGCTTTATCTCCTTTCTTCGGTTTTATACTCCATACATATTTTGTCTGTTAAGACTAGATGTGTGCAGTAGTTCTATACTAATTATAAAGATTTTCAAAATACTTCTGCATTAAATTTTTAATAATGATAATTGTCAGAGGACTGACAGCAGGAGCACAGGGTGAACTGAAGAACCCAGCTGTTCCGGATAACGAGTGGGATAATGAGAGAGGGCGATACACCTGCTTCCCTTCCATTTAGAAATGTAGAATGACAGGTGTACGTAAAATATGCCCATCCAGATTTGCTGACTTAAGTTCTTCCATTCTGCATTTGACTATAATGTAAAGAAACAGATGCTGATAGCATAAAATGCATTACCATTATCACCATTCTATCAACAGTTATCGTGCATATGGAATTCAGTTTAAAGACCACTGGATTTTATTAAAAATCCTTCATAATTATTACATTATTTCAATATTATAAAAAATGTTGCATAATACTTCTGGGGGGCCCAGAGGGTATCCCTGTTGCCTCACATGTGTTGGAGCCATGAAGAAGAGGAAAGTTAGGACGATTCCAAGGGCCGCTGAGTGACAGGGGCCCTAAAACTTTGGAATATAATTGGATTGTTCCAGGTTGGGGGCCCAAAATGATACAGTATGCTGTCATGGGGCTCAAAATCTCTAGCGGTGCCCCTCCTGGCACCTCCAAGGTTGAGGATTTAAATCTATCCTATACTCTGTAAAGTACTGCATGAAGGTTTTCCTGCTAGAGTCAAAGACATGCAGTAAGAGTAACTCGCATTGTTGTAAGGTGTGTGCGTGCGTGTGTCTGGGTGTGTGTGTGTGTGTGTGTGTGAGAGTTTGCATAGATCACATTTGAAGACCGGAATATTCCCGAATTGTGGTAAAACCTGAAACTTCCTTACTTTAGGGGACATTTTTCAGGTTCCCATTGGATAACTTCAGTTTTATAAAAATCTGTGAATGCAATCAAAAGATGAAAAATGCCAAAAGTCTTTTATTTTGTTTGGTTACTTATGGTTAAGGTTAGGGCTGGGTAGGGGTTAAGGGTGTTATGTTTGGGATTTGATTGGGGGTTTTTCACATAGAAATAAATGGAGGGTCCCCATTTATATAGGTACACCAATATCAATCTCCATCAATGAGTCAGGTTTCCATGTCAGTGTGTGTCGGGTAGCAGATTGAAGGTGGTACCCGCAATGTTAAAGTTAAAGTTTTCTCTGCAACTGCCTCCAGTGGGTCCAGACTCAGTGCTGTGGTGGAGCTGGCCTTCCTGGTGAGTTTGCACAAGCATTTGGCGTTGCCTGAATTGATGCCCCTTCTCCAGCCGGCCACAGCGTAGAAAAGCACACTGGCCACCATGGATTGAGAGAACATACTCTGCAGGTTGCTACACATAAAAAGACTTGAGCCCCCCCAGGAAATAGAGTCTGCTCTGGCTTTTCTTGTTCAGTGCTGATGTGTTGCCCGCCCACTCTGGTATTCAGGTGGACACCCAGGTGCATGTAGCACTACAGCATCTCCAGTATGATGACCAGTCTCAGGGGCTCCTTGTCACACTGGGAGTTTACCACCTACTCCTTTGTCTTGATGCTGAGCTGTAAGTTGTTCTCCCTGCACACATTCTGACTCCATTGTTGATGTATCCTACAACGGGCAAGGTGTCTGAGGACTTCTGTGTATCTTCATTGCTGCAAAGGGAATGTGATAAAAGAAATTACTTAGTTATTTCATTAATGTTCTAGCATTAAAGAAACAATACAAGTTAAAACCTCATTTAATGACTTGTCATTTGCAACCCATTAACCATTTATGTATTTCTTTATTTATTTTCCCTACATTTATTTTTATTACCATTTTTATTGTCTTTTGCCACATAAATTTTGCTAGCATATGCCTCCTTGAAAAGACCTTAACAGAGGTTAAACTGGGTATGCATTCAACGGGAAAAAGATTCATTTTCTTAATGCAAATTGTCGTATTTCCTAACCAGTCTACAAGCAGTTCTGGGATCCAACATGGATCTTCAACACAACTGGTTACTCTTCTCTGATCCTCCTCAGCTGTTCATTGAACTGACCAATAACTTGCATTTCCAGTAAAATCATTTTAATACTCATTCGATTCTTCCATTCACTGTGACATTTTGTGGGGTTGTCTCCACACTGTAATTTTGCTTGTCTAGCATGTTTGTCTGCCTGATTTCTCAGCTCAGCCTTTGGACTATGATTCTGGTATTTTTCTGCCCCAAAATGTTGCATTAACAACTGAGTTCTGGATTAGGATTTGGCTTATGTTAGTAAATGAGCACGGATCGCACCACTCATGGCCCTACATACAATGCCCACTTACATGCTCTTTCATTTCCAAATGTAATCATTTACGACAAACGTTTATGTTAATATTTTGTTTTGCCACTATATTAATTCAGCAACATATTTATGATAGCATCTAGGGTGCCCCTGTTCTGTATTCATCAAGACCCTGCTTTGGATGAGAAGGTGTAGAATGTGTATGTATGGATATGTTTGTGAACAATTTGTGTACCATCCATCCATCCATCCATTTTCTGCTGCTCATCTGGACCCAGGGATGCCCAGGGATGCCCAGACGTGTAAGCAGACCCGTTGGGAGTGTCGAGTATAAACACACCCCAAGGCTGAGCCTAGACACTCTACGAAGGAGGCTCATTTCCATCACTTGTATGGGCAATGTCATTCGGTCAATATCCAGAGCTCGTGCTCATAGGTGAGGGTAGTGTTACGATCCTCCGTCTAGGGGTGAGGATCGACAGAATGGAAAGGGAAAGGGAAATGGGGAGACAAGACAACCGGGGAACGGGAAAAGGGAACACAAGACACAAAGAGAACTTTTTTTGTATTTTTTATATTTATTCACGGACACTGTACCAACGCGAGGTGCAACAGACTTCGGGAGTGACACCGGCCAAAATAATAAACAAAACACATCTACCGAATGAACCCCAAATCTACGCTACTCCTAAGTGATTAAGAAACAGAAATAAACAACAATACTAGTACCTAACTCCCTAACCAAAGGAACAATAAACAACATGAAGAAAAATGGCAGTCACTCCTTACGCACCCAAATACATACACAGCAAACACACGAGCCAAAACGACAGTGTTCGTAGGGTCGAGCAAAAGGGGGTAGTCGGTACACAGGCGGGAAGATCAAAACCAGGAGAGCACACAACCAAGGCGACAGTATCAGAAAGGGCAAAGCGAAAGTCAGAATCCAAGAGTCAAAACAGTCATACACAGTAAGGCACATCAAACAAGCAAAACCACAACAGAAAGCAATGAGCGAAGAGCTCCCGAGGACACGAGCCATGGACCTTTCTGGGCAGAGGACCAGAAGCCAGAAGCGGTGCTGCAGGTGGGAGGTGTGGCCAGGTCCGGGAAGGCGGAGTCAAAAGAGCGGCTGACAGATGGGCGAGTGGCTAGGACGTCCGGAGAACCTGTAGGCAGTCCTTCCAAAACTTACGGCATGTACCTTCCCTTACGGCACGTAACAGTAGGAATGTAGATTGACCAGTAAATCGATAGCTTCACATTCCGGCTCAGCTCTTCACCACAACAGACTGGTACAATCTCTGTTCAGTGCCAGTTAATAAAGGTTCAAACCATGAAATAAAATTAGTTTTCCCTCTGCACATACAGCATTTGCCAGCATTCACCATGTCATACATGCTAGTCATACGCTGATTTAAGTGCTCTTGGCTCTTTCGGCTTCTGAGGTCAGGTGTGACAAAATGTAACAAGCAAATATGAGCACAGCTGTACTGTATGTCATTAACACGTTCACAGTTACACTCTGACAAATTGAATAAGTGCTTTTGATGTTTTCAATATGTTCAATTAGTCAATGAATAAATAATGAATCGCACTTGACTGCAAAACATAAATAAAAACTGAAGTGTCATTTCATATGTGAAGGAAAAGCCAGACACAGAATAACAAGTCTCCCATGTCTCTCCACAGCTGGGAAAACTGGGGCAGTCTTGCTCGATCAGCAGCAGGACTGGTAGATCCTGTACCACTCCCACTTTCAATTTACTGGCACCAGACAGGCCCTCCAGCCAGACACTGGCACTTGGGACCCTTTGGATCTCCCCATACACTCAGATGAGGGATCACCAGAGTTCCAGAGTATGGCCTGGGGGTAGGACTTCAGGTCAGTATGCCTCCTGATGGTGCTGCCTGAGTCCATCACTAGATTGGCTTTTCTTGGACCTTGACACAGGTTCTTGTGGTCATGTGTACCCTCTGTCTGTCCAGGGTGTATCTCATCAGCCTATTATTATGGTTACTGGAAAGGAATCAGAAACCTAGATGCACAGGCATCTCTTCCACACTTGCTGTTTATGGCTGACTTTGTTTCAACTCTTCTGTCTAGTCTGTCCCATATAAATTCTACGACATTAAGGTCTGGAGGTTGTGTAGGCCATGTCATCAGTGTAAGTTGATACTTCACTTTTTGCCAGATAGTTCCTACACAATTTTCAGGAATACTTTGGGTCATTATCTTTCTGAACAATGAAGGATTGCCCATTCAGCTGTAATGCTGATAGAATGGTATACCTTTGAAGTAGACTATTATAGCCGTTAAGGTTGAGATTTTCATGGAGTTGGTAATTTGGTAAATTTGATTCCCACTGTTGAGCCATGAGGAGGCTTTGCTATGGTCTTTGCTGCAGATATTGAATGAAGGATCTGGTAATGTATACAAGGTCAGAATGCATTACGCTTGAAGCTGACTAACCCGTTGAGTCAGTTGAAACCTCTCGTGATGTAAGCAAGAAGGATAGGTGGCTATGAAATTAAAGATCATCCATCCCAAACTGCTGTACTGTATTGATCTTCCAATCATATGGATAAAATTTGAAAGTGGATTTATAGCACTTAAAAAACAGGAGATTCAAACGAAATATGTAAGGAATATATATTATACGTTCATTTTGTGCACACTAGGTGTAATTAATAATAGCAATAATACAAAAGGCCCAGTCATTTTCAGATTGGGCTTTTACAGGGTATATCCTCATGGTATCCACAGCTTTTCCCTAGAGTCATAATTACATTCAAAGTATAATGACCTGGTGAATGATATTATCCAGCAACTACCATTTAAAGCTCAATAAACCCTGTGAGATTTTGAGAGATCAGAGGAAGAGCATAGAGTGGCATGTCAGCAGCAAGTAACACGGAAGAAGTAATTATCCATTTCCCGCCAGAGACAGATAAATGTGAAAAACAATGAACAAGAAGAGGCCATGATGACCTAGCTGCAAGATCAAGCAAAAGACAATTATATGTCAAGCATGGATGAGATTATACATTAAACATTACATGAACCGTACTGTTACAGGGTTCCATCCCACTTATTCATTTCCTGTACTGTGCATTTTATTTCTTATCTGTAGAGACTAAAGGAGAATACTTTATTTTCGTATGTTGATCCTTCGTTGTTTATATTTAATTGAATATTAATTACATTTTCCTTTGTTCATATTTTTGCTGAGGATTAAATATCGAGAAAGGGTCAGTGTCATGCTGCCGGACAGCAACCTCTCCTACTCGGTAAAGATCAATTAAACATATAAAAATCACCAATGAGACACAGCTGGAGGCTCACCCATCTCTCACATCCAAGGACACAGAAAGGCCACATTTAAACTGATAAACTTTGCCTCCTGGATATTGGTCAGGTTAACTAAGGGATCCAGGAGGAGGCTTGGTCCAGGATCAACACACATCTCCCTGCAGAACCCCAGACCAGCATCAGGATCTGGCCTGGTGGACCTTAACCTCCCGAAGTCCCCACCACCCAAAACTAGACCCAGCCTGAAGCGTCCCCATTAATTATTTGATCGATGAGTTTCACATGCTTAGACACACATGTGGTGCCCCGAATCCCATGTGAAAGTACAGGCAAATAATTATTTCTAAAGCAATTTAGATTATAGTACATTTAGGTAAGGCATCACGTTCAGTAGAGTAGATCTTTGGTCAGCTGGCTGGTGTGAGATTTT
Organism: Mormyrops attenuatus; assembly: GCA_026777985.1. Taxonomy (NCBI): domain Eukaryota; kingdom Metazoa; phylum Chordata; class Actinopteri; order Osteoglossiformes; family Mormyridae; genus Mormyrops; species Mormyrops attenuatus. Next base: position 9,896,459 of record JAODKC010000064.1, read on the forward strand.
CAATTCCAGAAGTCCGCACACGCATTTACATGCATGTAACAGTTTTATTACCTTGTAACTCATCTGCACGGTTTGCAAACTACCCCAATGCTAGAGATGCAGCTAATGTTAGGTTTATAATGGAATATAATGGAATAATACAGATTTGCCATAAGATTTCTTGCGTGAGCGTAAGACTAAGAAAGCGTGAGTGTCACGCCAGATGCATGAGAGTCGGCAACCCAGGTAGAGTCTCTGCTGTGATTTAAACCAACAACCTTCTCAGCACAAGTCTGTAACTGTCATGCCACACTGCTTTTCAGTGAATATAATGCTTGTGGATGTCAACATATTGTGTCTAAGCCTCAGAAAAAGTTAAAACAACTTAGAGTGCAGTAAAAATGACTGAACATGTAGGTAAAAATAAAGCATGAGATATCTTGACAGCTGAAGACCGAAATTCACAAATGTTAAAACTATTCCAGCAATATGTCTACTTTTATTGTGAATCTGCCTTGTTTCTTAAACTTCTACTGCTTTCAAATTAGTAAACTTTCGAAGTAATGGGGAAGTTATTTGGAAATTATGCATATTAATATTCATATATTTGTAAGCTTTAATTGATAAATATACATAGAAACATTTTAAGTTCTAACTTCAAGTAGTGATGCTGAAAGACATCAGTGGGCAAAATAATGTAACAAAGATTAAGAGAACGAATACAAAACAAAGGACAACAACCTAGATATTTTAATGATGTCAAATACAAGGAGAACCTTTAGCAAAGGGAGAGGTCTGACTGGTCCTGAAATGCTGAAAAGGAAGGGCATGGGAATAGATCCCATGCATATATTATAAGCAACTGAAAAAGAATCAATCAAAGGAATTGACCGAATTATTCTATTGTTAAATGGCCTACAGACTGTAAGAAATTGGTTTATATTCCTGTGCCAAAAAAAGGAAAGAGAGTGTGAAACTATAATAGAAATTCTCTTTTATCAGATGCTGAAAAGATTATGTTGAAAATAATTCAGAATAGATTAAAGGCCTACAGTACATACTGTAGAAAGCTACATATAAGCAGGATTCAGGAAAGACTAAAGAACAAGAGACTGGCATGTGATGCATAATTAATAAAATAAGAAAATAAAGATTATGACCTCAGGAACAGCTTACTGCTGATGTTGAGGATTGTGGATGTTTTCAGCTGCTTTTGCCTACTGGGAGCAATCAAGAACAGCAAATATTTCAGCAGTACTAAATAAGGTGGTGCACATTTGCCTTGTGGAATTTGCCATATGGCGGTTTCTTTCTTAACTTGGTAAGGAAAAAGATCAAATAAGTCTATTTTTTTATCAAGTTTTTGCTTTTAATTAAATTGTAATCCAGTCCAAGACAATTAATTTATTTGTTTATATATTCATTTGTTTGTTTGTTTTTTTATTTAGTCATACAGTAAATGTGTGGCTCCGCAGATTAGGATGCTTTGCCTGCGGTTGTATGGTTGCCAGTTGAAATCCCGTGGCCAGCAGAGTGATGTCACCATGGGGCCCCTGAACAAGGCCCTTAACCCCATTGCTCTAGGCATCGTCTAACCCTGCCTTTTCAGCTCTATGTCTCTTTAGATAAAGGTGTCTCCTATATAACTACCATGCATAAGAAATTGAGCCTGCTTGGGATGGAATTGGTGGTTTGCCGTGTCTCTGATTGACCTTGAGTTAAAGAATTCTTGTCTGTTTCCTGCATATGACTTGGGCTTGGTTTGCAGCTTTTCTCACTTGCTTTTCAATTCTGCTTGCGTTTTGACCTGAATTCCTTGATTATGTTTTGGTGCTTGTCATTCCTGTTTCCAATACTTGTGTTCTGCTCTTGGATTTCAAAACTCCTTTGTCATGAATACTAAATCAAGCTAGTCTGCCTCTAAAATTATTTTTATTATGGAGGAAAATTATTTCGCTAAATAAGAAAAACTTGTGAAATTGTTCTAGTACAATGATGAGAAATTCATACTTGGTTAGGTCTCTGTATGAATAAGGCTATATTTTAGGTTACCAAATCAGTCTCTTGACCTTTTTTGTAGAACACTTGTTTATCTGACGTGCTTAAAATTGTTGGACAGAAGTAGACTGTTACTGGTGAGTTTAAATCTTTGCATGCTGTTCTTCACAGAGTGCTTTGGGGCAGAGGGAGAGACTCCGATCTGACATGAAGTGTGTTAGAGGTATAATAACTTAAAAAATGTAATAAATAATCCAAGGAAAAAGACACATTGTACCCTGACAGAACATTAAATTTTCATGTCCTCCTCTGCTGGAAACATAGCCGGAAGAAAATGAGCAACCTGCACAGAATTCCAGTCTTTGAAACTTTCTCACAGTTGGTTGTGCTGTAGTAAATAATAGACTTGATTGATTTTAGGGGTAAGAAATAAGAAATTTACAAATGAGAGGAGGCCATTCGGCCCATCAAGCTCGTTTGGGGAGAACTTAGCTAATAGCTCAGAGTTGTGATGTTGCCTTATTTACTATGCAGGCATTTACACACCTGTGAAATGTTATGTTTTATTCACTTGCATTGCATGAGGTAGCACATTCTTGTTTAATATAGTTTATTTACTACTTAAAATACTTTATATACCTCTTCACTTAATCTACCTCTTCACTTAAGCTTGGGTCTATTACCATTGGTAGAATTCTGACTTAATCGCTACCCCTGTGTTCACTTGCAGTAAGGGTAGTACTTCATAAGCATGCATTCATGTGGTGAATATATAATGTATGATATTTCATGTTAAAGTGATCATATATTCACTGAAATGGATTTCAGCCTGTGACTAGAATGCAAATTACTAACATCTTCTGACAGAATCTTTTAAGGTAAATCTTTTTACTGTTTTTTTACTTGTATTTTGATTTTGTATTTCGTATTTAAATGAGATAAGAACCCAGTCGTCATCCAATGGACTTTTCAGTACAGGGTCATGGCAAGCCAGGAACTTATCCCAGGAAACACAGGGCACAAAAAATCCATGCCAACCTATTGCAGAGCATGCTCACACAATGGGCAATTTACAGTAAAGATGGCAGTTCACTTAATTGCACACCAAGGATACATTAAATCCACACACAGAGAAATGTCATGATTCCTACTTCTACTGGGCCCAATGAGAAAGATTAATAATATAAATAGTCTTTGTTCTTTCATTTTTAAAGAGCCTTCTTTTTTATTAATGTTGACCAAAAAAAGCGCAATGACCTACACACGCACTAGGAAAACACATTCAGAGCCAAGATTATTAAGATGGATCTCATTTTAATTATGATTTTGAATGCAGTGTAAAACTGCTCAAAATCAAAAACAAAACAAATGAATACAGCAGTGGCAGCTATATGGAAACATGTTGCACAAATTTAGCTCACTATTGCACTTTAGTAAAATCAAAAAAGTGGACAAAGGCACTTAATTTGCACCTTTATTCCTCCTCTATCAAATATAAGATAATACAGAAATTAATTGTCTCGTCCTAACTCACTCTAAACATATTCAGCATCAGAAGTACATTCATGGAATATATAATCACTTTTTCAGCAAGATAATATTTTAGCAGGAATACAATGGAAAATAAATATTTGCGACAGCTGATTATTTGCACATCATTTTGGCTGGTTCACCTATAAATCCCTGGAATCTCTCATAAGAAATCTAGTCAGCTCGGTGGTAATCCATAAACATCAACAAAACAATATGTCACCCTCCAAGGTTGTTATATTTTATGTCAAAGCTATGTCAGAGTTAGATTTCATACATGACATATACAGTATTGAATGGTAACAGATGTTATCACAGTGAGAGAATTCAAATCATTTGAGTGTGAAACATATCCATCCAAATTCAGCTGTCCATAATCACTGGTGAATGCAAAATAGTTTTGTAGATTTTTTTCCAGACAATCTCAGCTGTTTGTGAAGTATCCATAACATATACCAGGGTTTAAATATAATCCGAGCCTGAAGGAGCTCAGCTCCACCTCCTTATGTCCAAATCGCACCTGGCTGGAGTGCAACTCCATCTCCTTCAGTGTTTACCTTTTCTTCTTAATGTCTCAAAATTTAGTACAAGAGTAAAAGTGAAGGCTTGCATTTAAAAATCATGTTTTTCATCAGCTTTAATGTTAACTTTCATTTCTCAGGTGGTTGAGATATTCCTAAATGAAATGATGTCTTGATTTCTGGCCTGTATTTTTGTATTTTGAGCAATAATATCACTGGTAATAATAAGCCTTTTTTATGCAGTTTCATTTACATGATTAGTAAATGAAATTCAAGTACTATTTAACTAAGTAATATGTACAATACCCATATCAAACAAAAATAAGTGTAATACAACATGCCAACAAATTAACACATCTCTAAATCCTCCCCCACGCAATGAACCTGACAGGTCTCCCCCACCTCTCACTATGACTCGTCTAATTGGTATTTAACTCCCGCATATACATAAATACATAAAATAAAGAGATGAAAATCAGACCGTTATCCATACATTATCAGTCATTTAACTTTGGGGGAAAAAAATGTAATTACATTTCTGACATTAAGCTGATTGATTTACTTCAGTGGTATTTACAGCAGTGTCTGAGCCATCATCCAAATGTGATTCAGTCAGACATGTCCATTTTAATCATTAATTTTTATAAACAATTTAAGTGTAAGTGGGGATTTCATGTAATCCCTGCAGCAGCTGGGTTCTCTGTAATATGATACTTGTGCCGATGCCTCCTCCTCATCAGAAGGAGTGTTCAAAGCATGTTCATTCTGGCCACAGGGACAGCAGCCCTTTGGAGGGGTTGCAGGTTTTATGTGCTATGAGATTTTAGCTTGTTTGTGAGCTGGGTATCAGGTATCTATGTGAAACCACAAAGATACTCAGGCACTGTGAAAATATTTACTTTTATTTAGAAATCTGTAACAGGACAAATACAGTATTGTGCTAGAACATTTGCATCTGTTTTTTCATAAGTTATATGCAAAGGAAGTGACACACCTAAAACTTATAAGCTGTCTTCTGTCTCGTTCACTCTGGCTATAAGGCCCGTCTGGACTTCTGCCTGTCTACTGAGAAGACTGTTTGTACACTGGTCTACAACAGTTCCTCATAGCTTATACTCCTGACGTTTCAGGTGTGTTGTTCCAGGAAACTCACCTATTTGCTTCAGTCTACCCCTTGGTGGAATCAGCAAAGCTGCAATCGGCAACAACTTTGGCTTGCTGTCAGAGATGGTGCCCATCTGACCCTGTCCTTTGTGTCTCATTCCCTTTTGGCAAGCAGGCGTTGTTGGTCATGCTGTATTCCCCCTCTCTGGCTTGTAGCCATTCAGCCCCTAGTGTGTTTCCCTGCTCCCCCGGCTGCTGTGAAGCTCAATGGGTTGAGTAAGTAGCTCAAAGGCTGAACCCCTCCAGTGATGAATTCCGAAGCTGGCCAAAGGTCAGCCTCACCCGCTATTTAAAATTTATTGGTGTTACTGTTTTTCTTTGCACTATATTTATGTTCCTAGTCTTTCCTAGTGTCATACCCTTAATGTTTGTTATGGCTTCCTAGGTGCTGTGTTTGTTAATTGTAATTTTCCACATGTTTCTTCTTGTCCTGTACTGATTGGTTGATTTTGTTATGGTTCACACCTGCACCTGGTTAGCCTTTGTTATCTGTGCTGATTTAAAATCCTGCCCTTACTTCAGTTGTCAGTCAGTCATTGTAGTTGTATTGTACATTTAAGCTTGGTGTTGGTCTGTAGTTTGTAGTAGCTATGCATGTTTATAGTTGTTATTTGTTTGTTTCCAAGTTTTACTCCTAGTTATGCTCTGTTCCCTAGTGGATTTGTGGTTCTTTTAGTTGGTTCTGATTTTTTCATGTTCTGTTCTTGACCCCTTGTGGTTCCTTTTTTTTCTAGTTTCCCTTTGTGATCTGTTAAATTTGTTAATAAATCCTTTTGTTGGAGCCTTTTCATGGATTATCCTTCTCTAAGCCATGCCCCGCTGTAACAGAGACTGATGAAGACAGACCTTGACATTACGGAGACATTTGCGCCAGCGTCAATTTTGAGGTTTAATAGTTTGCCTGATATGGGGAGAGAGACTTTCCATGCATTGCCTCCATCTTTACAGGCATACTGATAGGTTTCATCAGATTCTGCAACCACTTGTGCCCTCTTTTCCAGTCTTTTCCGGCAAACAAAAAGGAAGTGACCCTTTTTCTTACAATAAATGCGGACGTTGCCTTTAGCTGGAGAATTTCCTTCTTCATGTTTTAAGCCATAATGATCACATTTATTAATACAAAATAAATTGTGCTGAGCTGCTCCAGTTCTCCACAAAAACGGCCTCTGTAAAAGTTCTGTGTGCGTATTGCATCTGCCACCATGTCATGCTGCTGCATTTACTGTTTAAACTTCATATTTTTGCTCATTTCATTTACTGTAAGAATGAAGTGGTTTGTATATTTCTGAACAAACGACTCAAACACAATGTCAGTTAGAAAACTCTGGAAACCTGGCGGCCATCCTTAAGGATTCAGCACATTATACAACTTGCTAATGTCAATTTCATTCACAGCAGTACTCGTAGCACCTGTTGCAGGTCTGTATAATTATCCGTCATCAATAAACAATTAGTGTACTTCTGACATCATGTGGAAATATACATTTTTTCTCTCTCTTTTCTCTCTTTTTTAAAATTTTTATTTAGAAATCCGTAGCAAGACAGGTACTCAGTAGTGCGGTACAACATTTGTGTCTCTTTTTTTGTTGAGGCATACGCAATGGAAGTGACACCACCAAAATAAAATAATGACCTTGTGCAAATATTGTGACAGGTACCACTCCACAAAATGGCTCGCTATTGCCACTTATAAACGGCAGTAACTTATATAAAACAATTAAAAGCTGTTATAACTTGTCTACTAATGATTTACAAAGTGTTACAACCAAATTCATAACCTGATTATAAACCAGTAATGAAGATGATTACTTTATTATCACATTCTTACATTATCACATTTAATTATTTCTATAAAGATGTTAGGTTTAGAAAAAAAAACATTTTATTTAACAGAATTATATCTTCCCAACAGAGAGATTAAACTGACATTTTCATTTTGACATTTGGGCTCATGTTAATACTTCCTCATTTACGTGCTCAAACTGTAGTGCCAGAAAAAGTAGATGCTCATTTGGATAACAGCTGCAGGTCTTAAGAATGGTCCTCATCCACCAGGAAGAAACACTTAATCCTAGATTTGTTGGCTCTTCAGCCGGGTTCCACTAAAAGCTTAAAGAAAATCTCATACTGTTATCGGAGTATTCTGAGTAAATTTATCACAATGTCTCGGCAGAATGGGTTGCACTTGTCAAATCCAATATTAAATAGCTTTTTTAAGTGATTGGTGGTCTGATTGACATAAGCTGGAGAAACTAGTATTCATTGCTTACAGAAGCCTTAGGTCTTTGGCACAGTGTCAGTAGTCTTCTTTTGGATTCTTGTAAATAAATTCCATCTCAGGTGTTCAATGAGTTCAGTTTACATACAAAGCCGTATTGTGCTTCTGTGCTCACTGCTCTCTATGTTGTATCTTTACTCAGAAGTCTGCAAGTGAGCGCCTGTCTACAAGAGTGGGAGTTGAGAATAGACCATTTTATTGGACGGTAGGTATTCTCCAAATAAAAACTGTAAGAAAAAAGACTTTCAATTATGTAATGAGGTATATTAATCATATGTGTTTTTTGTAAACCAGGCGTGATATTTGACATTCAGGGAAATGACCCCTCCGCTCCATCTCTACATTGGGGAGGGACGTGCCCCCCCACTTCCCCCCACTAAATGTACGCCTATGCCTAGGAGTCCCCTGTACAAAATGGGATTGGGTCACCTCTAATTCCTGAGCAGACTCCGGTCCTTTAGAGTCTGCAGGTACCTCCTACAGCAGTTGTACCAGTCTGTGGTTGCAGGGCAATCTTCTATGCTGTGGTGTGTTGGGGCAACAACGCTACAAGAAGGGACTCGAACAAACTCAGTAAACTGATTAAAAAGGCTGCCTCTGTTCTGGGAATCCACTTGGATTCCCTTGAAACAACTGTCCAAAAGAGAACACTCAAGAAGATTTGCTCCATAATGGACAATGCCTCACTCCCACTGCATCACACTCTGGTCAAACAGAGAAGCACATTCAGCAACAGACTCTCACAGCTGCGCTGCTCAAGTGAGCACTATCTGAGGCTTTTTTTCCCAGCAGCCAGCAGATACTACAATAACTTTCCCCCCTGATTCCTCTCTCCACTCAGTTGCCAACCCTCTAGGTTGTTGTTGTATTTTTAAATGATGCACACTGCACATTGCGGTTTAGTACAGTTTTGTATCTTTTGTATAGTACTGTGTCTTTTTCCATTATGTATGTAGAGTTTGAAGTCACTTTTGTGTATTTTACTGTAGCTCTTTTGGAATTTCTTTCAGGATCATATAAGTACTACTACAACTGTTGCTACTACAAGGAATATTATCTAAATAATGGCATTAGAAGCCTTGGTAGAATATCTTTCATTGATAAATACAACAGTAATTTGCTGCATAAAGTGATATTGGGCTATATTTTACAAATTTATCTCTGCATTTTATATCCATCCATCCATCCATCCATATCCAACTCTTATCCAGGGTCGAGTTATCCATTCTAAGCAGTGATGCACAGACCTCCCAAAAAAAAGAACAATAATAAATATTATGACAGTCAGTAAGCAGTGTCCAAGTACAATGTGCTAGTTGGGGAATCTCAGCAGATTAAAGACAAATGAAAGATATGTGCTGATACCCATGCGACCCAGATTTGGTCCTGATGGGTTGTAGTAAAACCTTTAAAGCACCGTGTGCTTGGACCCGTAAATAAATATCTCAGCCTCTGAAACTGTCAGTTTTAAACTCTTATTTTTATAACAGGCAGTAAATCTATTGGTTTGTTTGTGCTCCATCTCCTGAATCTGCAGGGAGTGCTGGATTTGCATTGTTACAACTGTTGTGGATACCCTCCATGGCCAGTAACCTAACCTGGAACTACTGCCAGTTAATGAGGTCTGCTGGTAATATGAACAGCGTGGCGGCAGAGCTTAAGGCTCAGTTTTGTTGTTGTCCTGTGTCAAGTGCTAAGCTTTATTCGCTTCAATTCCCAGTCCGCTGCTTCCTGGCTTTTTCTGTCCGTGTCTTTCCCTTGACCTTGCTTCCATTTAGTGCCCTAGTGGCCCTGAACCCTTCCTGTTTCAACTCTGACTCTATTCCAGTTCTAGCCTGGTTATTTCCTGATAGCCGATGCCTGGCAATTCATCCGAGTTCCCCTTTTCTGATTTTCCCATCCTGTATCACCACGCCTGGTTCTTCTGTGCCTGGACTGAAGCTTATATGCTACATCCACACAGAGTCTGAGCAATATCCAGAGATATGACGTACTCTCAGCCGTTGGAAGTATTTGATTTACGTTATATTCCATGGTGGTTAGGTGCTATCTGTTCGTTGCCGATATAATTATACAGCCAGTTAGCCTGCCCATATAGAGAATAGGGAAACAATTCTGGATAAAGTAATTCACTTTTTTCTGGTTTTGCTTTTATTGTTAAGGTATGGTCATACTTAGCCCTGCAAAATGATTATGTTTAGTAACTTTGAAAATCAGATATGTGCAAGCCGACATGTAAATCTACATAACTGTCCTTTTCATTCCTTTTTACAGTAAACAAGAAGAATATTCATCCATGCTTCTTCCAGCCATTTATTTTGGTCATGGCTGCACGTGGCATCCAGGAGCGCATGTCAGGTATGACAGGGCACAAGGCTGGGGTGTGCCCTGGATGGAATATGCTAGTCTGCAACATGCCTATTGCTTTGGTTAAGTTTTAATTTCACAATGATTTATTTTATGATGACTATCTCCTATTGTTTTATTATTTTGGTATTGCAGTGTATTGTAGCAGACTGTAGTTTTCTATACTTAATACTGCAATACTGCCTGCTGCAGAAGGTTAGTACTCTCAAAGGAAAAAAAATGAAATCGGAGTATGTTTAGATTTTATTTATAAGCCTCAAATGAAGAAGGAAACAGCATATAGACCACATTTTATACTTGTGCAAACCACTGTAACACAATTAGTAAGGGCGGAATCCTGGTTCAGTGCTTAGCACTATAACATCACTCCTGTTCTTATTCCAACGTTGTATGGATTTTGCACGATCGACTGGTGTTGTGCCAGCTTTCTCATGTGGCCCTAAACGTTTTTACTTTCTTGAGCATTCGCTTCCTGCTTCAGCAGTCTAACACCATTACCACTGGATGAAATGGCGAGCTTACTCAAGCCACAGCAAAGAAGTCTTTTTCTTTTACCATATAAGTAGCTATATAAGTAGCTTATCATTGGCAATAGACATTCCTAATCTCCACAACCCAGTTGTTCTGTTGTTGTTCGGATCCCACAGAGGGGAAGCATTTACGACAATGATGATTGTTTTCTGTGCCGGGAATTAAACCTCTAACGTGGGATTTTATATCCCCAATAATAATTATTTTATACGTGCTAATTATCTGTATCACATATACTTGATTAATTAGAGTGAAATAAAAGCACCTTGTTTTCAGTTGCCTCTGTCTGAAGTATTGAGTGTCCCATCATACTGAGTGTGTGCTTTCTGATCTGAATTCTCTCTTACTTTCATTTTCTGGTGTTCTTGCTCTCCAGCTAGTTATTTGCATTTGGGGGTTGGTCCTGAACTGAATATATCCGCTTACGCCTACATTTGGACCAAAATTTGGATTTATATGATACTTAGTTACACTTAAATGATTTATATGACAATTGCATCTACCTGATTTTGAATCATTTGACTGTCTTTGGACCGCATTTCCAGAAATAGACTTGTTGCTATGGTGTTACATGGCACAGGCCGATTCCAAGTATACTGTATATTATGTTCAACGGCACTCAGTTAATAAAGAGGCAGAATCCACCATATCATTAAAATGAATTACCAGTTTTGTACAGGAAATAATACAAAAGCTGTCAAATTGACAGATGAGTTAATTTATTCAAAAAGACATGTGGCATTTTAACTCCCTTCAGTTAACAAAACTCTGAAATTATGTTAATATGAACTAACATCAATTAATATGAATGCATTTAGATGATTTATAGACATAAAAAGACTGCATAGAAATGTATAGCTCCATGTAGAATTTTATCTCCATAAATGATTTCAAAATCTGAAACTGCAGTCAATCAGCATGTCCAATATGATTATTCACTAAGTCAGAGTTGATAGTTATTATTAGTTATTATTAATACCTGTTCATTCCTGAAGTGTAGGTGGTTTTCTAAATTTTAACCTTAAAGTTGAAATACTCTGTGAAATGTGTATAGCTGTGACGAAACGTTTTGAGAATGTATATGTTTATAATGGCAATTTGCATATACTCCAGAATGTTATGAGGAGTGATCAGATGAAATACAATTAATTGCAGTCCCTCTTTGCCATGAAAACGAACTTAATCCCAAAAACCCATTTCCACTGCATTTCAGCCCTGCCACAAACGGACCTGCTGACATCATTTCAGTGACTCTCCTGTTAACACAGGTGAGAGTGTTGATGAGGACAAAGCTGGAGATCATTCTGTCATGCTGATTGAGTTACAGTAGAATAGCAGACTGGAAGGAGGGTGGTGATTGAAATCATTGTTCTTCCTTTGTTAACCATGGTTACCTGCAGGGAAACACGTGCAGTCATCATTGCTTGGCACAAAAATGGCTTAACATGCAAAGATATTGCTGCTAGTAAGATTGCACCTAAGTCAACCATTTATCAGATCATCAAGAACTTCAAGGAGAGAGATTCAATTGCTGTGAAGAAGGCTTCAGGGTGCCCAAGAAAGTCCAGCAAGAGCCAGGACTGTCTACTAAAGTTGATTCAGCTGTGGGATCGGGTACCACCAGTGCAGAGCTTGCTCAGGGAGAAGACTTTTGGAGGATGGCCTGGTCTCAAGAAGGGCAGCAAAGAAGCCACTTCTGTCCAAGAAAAATATCAGGGACAGACTGATATTCTGCAAAAGATACAGGGATTGGACTGCTGAGCACTGGGGTAAAGTCATTGTCTCTGATGAATCCCCTTTCCGATTGTTTGGGGCATCCTGAAAAAAGATTGTCCAGAGAAGAAAAGGTGAGCGCTACCATCAGTCCTGTGTCATGCCAACAGTAAACCATCCTGAGACCATTCATGTGTGGGGTTGCTTCTCAGCCAAGGGAGTGGGCTCACTCGCAATTTTGCCTAAGAACGCAGCCAGTAAATAAAGAAATGTACCAAAACATCTTCCGAGAGCAACTTCTGCCAATCATCCAAGAACAGTTTGGTGATGAACAATGCCTTTTCCAGCATAATGGAGTACCAGTTTTCTATACTTAAGTTATATATTCAGTTATTAGGCAAAAGTGATTACTAAATGGCTCAGGGAACAAAACATCAACATTTTGGGTCCAAAATGTTGGACCCAGCCAGGAAACTCACAAGACCTTAATCCCACTGAGAACTTGTAGTCAGTCCTCAAGAGGCAGATGGACAAACAAAACCCCACAAATTCTGACAAACTCCAAGCATTGATCATGCAAGAATGGGCTGCCATCAGTCAGGATTTGGCCCAGAAGTTGACTGACAGCATGCCAGGGCGAATTGCAGAGGTCTTGAAGAAGGGCCAACACTGCAAATATTGACTCTGATCTATAATGTAGATGTAAAGAACATAAGAAATTTACAAACGAGAGGAGGCCATTCGGCCCATCAAGCTCGTTTGGGGAGAACTTAACTAATAG
>JAODKC010000064.1:9909420-9922961 GCA_026777985.1 Mormyrops attenuatus
TTAAGGTATGGTGACCAAACCTGCACACAATATTCTAGGTGGGGTCTTACCAAGGAGTTATATAATCGTAGCATCACTCCCTTGACTTAAACTCCATACACCTAGAGATGTAACCCAACATCCAACATGCTGACCCTGATACATGTTCTTTAATTTAGTCTACAAGTAAGTAATAAATAAGTGTACAATTATATTAAACTGTAAATAGACACAAATGTTTATACATTTACTTTCCTATCATTATGGATTCTTCACTTTGACTCTTACATACTGTATATCATTCTTTACTCCTCCCCTACAATACTCGGAAACATATGAAACTGCATCATTGTTTTATTTAAAGAACCCCGAAAAAGTTATTTAAGCTCAAAACTGTACAAGAGCTGTCTACTTGGATAAGTGGGCTAAAAATCCTCCGCGTATGTGGCCCTGATCAATAGTTATATAAATACTTGCAGTTACTTTTGGCACAATCCATTATCGACAATGCAGAGGCAATTACTTATTCATACAGGACACTTTGGTGGTATATTGCTTCTGTTATTAAATAAATGATTATCTTTTTTTTTGTTATTCATTTTCTTGCAGGCCATTTAGGTGGTAGTTTTGGCTTGAACCATTTGTGATATTCATTGTTAATATGCCAGAAGAGAAAGAAAATAAAATGTGGGTATTTCACAGCACTGTACAACACTGTTACAATTCATATATAGTACAACTACACAATTATAACTGAAGACCCTCACTTCAGCATAATACAAATGATTGTTGTGAATCATATAACATATAAAGTTCCATGGCATATAGCACTTTGTATTCTAGGTATGTGAATGGCCAAAATGCTTGTGCAGTGCTTTTAATCCACCCATCCAGGTGTGGAGGATCGAAAACAGTATGCGAGGGGGAGGGGCTTGGTAAAATGTGCCGACTTGAGGAGTGAGGAAATTTGCAGAGGGTGTTGGGGTGTTTCCCCATGAATTTTGCAGTGGGCCCCCACCGTCATGGACCTGGGGGCAAATGCGCTTACGTCCCCTAAGCTGTATCTAACTGAAAGGCAATGATCACAGTGATGAAAAGCTTATATTAAGCTTACCCTCAAGCAAAACACAGTTTGTGTATTATAGAATTAGATACAATTAAAAGGTATCAATTTGAGAATGACGAGGATGAATGAATAAGAACAGTACAGAGACTGCTTCTTGTTAGATTTATATCTTCTAAAGATAGTCAGTTTTGCATAAATCTTAAAACTGAAATTGATCTTAAAGATTGTCATGCGTTTAAATAAACAGTTTAATTTGTTTTAAATCTAAATCTCTGGTTTACAAACATGAATTCATAATAAATCCAGGAGTCAGCAGTACATTCTCTGTCTTTGTCTTTACACAGATAACTAGATAATGAGGAAGTGATGTAACAGGATAAGGTGCAAGAACAGAGTGTAGAAATAGTGTACTCAGTCTGCATAAAGGACATATATATGCTGTTTTATTGTTAAAGATTCATAGGCCTGCACACACATTCACAGCGTGTGTTAGTATATAATACTATATGTACACACAGAATTTTCTGCTGTGTCTAATCACTGCTTTCTAATTATGTATAGTGTCTTTTTCTTATATATATATGTTCTCCTATTTACTGTTCTTTTCAATTCTGTGCATCAGGCACTGAAGAGGATTTCTGGTTCTTATTGGTTGCAGTAAATTAACTAGGACCGACCTGTTTTGAGACTGATGCTTGTGCCTGGGTACCAATCATTGGTTGAGTGCCCACTTCAATGGAAATTGTCCCAGAACAGAACAGCAAAGGATGTGCATTGTAAGAGATTCAGAACCTGATTCCTAAGACTTCACCTATCTGTAGCCCTTCTGTGACAAGAGTTAGTCACGGTGATTGATTCCGCCTGTCCCTCATTCTCACAAAATTAGATTTTTTTTGTGCCAAATGTAAATCCAACCGCCTTGCCAGTCTCAAATGCCAGTCTGAAAAGCAGAGCCCTCTGTCTGAATGATCTTCCCTTCCCTGCCCAGTACTAAGCCATCTGGTTCTTTTCTGCCAACAAAACAGGAGTGAATTTGCCAATGCCATTCATCTTATTCTGTATAAATTTAAATTTCATATGTGTTGTTTATATACCCAATTCACAGCATTTCATTTCTTTATTTCCATTTCCGGTTTATGTTATATTCAAATATATATATATATAAATATTCAAGAACCCTTGGTCCATACCTTTTTACTTACTTTTACTTTTGTGATCCCACATTAGTATCCTGTGGTCTCTTTCTGTTTGGGGAATCCCTGGATCTAACACACTAAACAAAAAAGTATTTTTCAAATATGAGGAACTCTGATTTTTCCCATTTGCCCTTGGCACGTGAGTGTGTGCCCTGCGATGGACTAGCATTCTGCCTGCTGGTGTTTTCTGCCTTGTGATTTTGTCACCAAACTTTCGCTCCTGTCGGCACAATCTAGTACTGGATAAGCAGGGGAGGAAAATGGATTAATCTTTTGTAAACAGACACCATGGTATAACAAAGGTATTCGATGCAGGCTTCCCAATCAATCTTACAAAACTGTAAATCATCTTCATGGCATTAGCAAAGAAGTAGTACTATATGTGAGTATATAGAAATTTCCCTGTGGAAAAAAATAATGTGTCTGATTTTGTCAAAGCATGTTCTTCTACTTAATTATATTTTATATTTCCTACCTTGGATTTTATTGTGTTCTTTGCAAGTATTGATATTGCGTATATCACTTTACATGAGAATTTGTTTAAAAGAATTTCATCACCTAAAATAAATTCTACTCAGAAGTATCGCATGGGTTTGCTACAATTTATTTCATTTGCATAAAATCTTCTTCCACATAAAATGTATAAATTATTTGAAAATGGCACTTCTCACGATAATTTTTCAGACTTTCAATTTCCTTTGAACTCTGAAAGTAGAGCACGAAGTGAATCTTCAAACATGGGTTCTACTGAAGATGCACTAACTCCGGAACTTTCCGCTTTCCTTTGAACACTGAAATGAAACACAAACGAATGTGTATCCACATGTACTTCTAAAATAATCCAAGGCGCATACAGATGGTAGGTCATATGCATTATCCAGGTTGTTTGTCCAGGCTGGAATATCTTGGGGCATCTTTCTAAGTTCAGGATTTATAACTTGGAGTGTAGGAATACACGTATATAGTTTAATTTTATATTAGCTGTTTTTTTTTCAATTTTTGCTATTCTTATGATTTTCTCTACGAATAACACCACTTGAGATATTCATTCTGATCACATTACTTGAGATATTTATTTTGAAAGAAAGGAGAGTAGTGGAATATACCTTGTCACAATCCTCCACCTCCTGAACCTACTGCCAGTCTCAACAATAGACAGGTGACCTCCTACCTCGATCAGCACCACGGACAGCAGCCAGCAATCAAGATTTCGGCTGTCACGAGCCACTCCACCTCTGATTCTGCACACCTGGCTTCCACTAATGGCTCCAGCCGGCTCAGGGTTGGAAAGCCTCCCTCAGCAGTCAAAAAGGAGACTAAATGTCAAGCTACTGCATCCAGCCTGCCTGTGCTGCTGTAGTGTCCCCTCGGCTGGACCTAAACCAGATTAGGTCTGTCAGAAGTCCCGTGTCTGCCTCGGATGCCGATTCCGACCACGCGATCCCTCACTAGCAAGCTGGCCGAAACCTCCTGAATTGAATATATGTTCACTCCTCCAGAGTTCCATAATCTGTTATCGGCACGATAATTCTACTGAAATGTCTGAATGGCTGTGATGATGCATCTTTTTTTTTTACCTTCATCATGCTTCAGCACTTAGGATAGAAGATGTTTAGAACACATGCCACTCTGTAAAAAGCTTTTTATTGCATATTTCATTTACTTTGACTACCATGTATACATTACCACTATAATTTAAACAGCATAGATGATTGTAGTAACGGGGCATATTGAAACCATGACTGACATCATCATTTGATATTTTGCCTGTTGTACTTTACTAAGCAGAAATGTATCATGGCAAAGACATGGAAGTCAAAGACAAAGCAATGTGGTGTGAAATCCTTCTTTAACTAGCTACTCGTATTACTCTGCCTAATTATTTGGAACATGGATTTCAAATGTCTGAAGCGTATATGAAATATGACAATAATGAAATGGAACAAACATCACAAAATAAGCACATCAAGCACGAGTCTGCCAATCTTGTGCCAAAAGCAGTCAAGGGAGCATGTTGTTATGAAAAATAAGCAACCTTCTTGACCTATACCTTATAAGGCAAGAGGACAAAAGTTCAGGTGATATTAGTTATAACAGATACCGTTAGATACAACATTAGATCCATGATGTTTTCCATCCAATTTGAAATACAAACTCTTTCTTGAGTCTCACAGTAGGCCATAGATTGTCTTTTTTACTCGTTCATAAATAGTATTTTGTTAACAGTATTCAGTTTAAATGTTTAACTGCATGTTAAACCATTAAAGACCTACCGAAATCAGATAAATGGCTTGTGTTTAGTTGCTCTTAGTGTAGACAGAAACATTTCCTTGCTCCAGCCAGAGATATTGATAGCTAAATTGGAGTAAACGCTAAGTAATTTTATCCTTATTCTGAAATGTACGAAACAGTGGGAATGGTAACTGCAGGATAAGTATTTGTTTGTTTGTCTAACAAAAGAACTTCAGGCACTGACTTTGAGGTACCCTTAAGAATGGTATTAGACTAAATTCCTCTTGATCTTCAGAACTACCAGTGGGATTTTTTCCCTTTTCCCTTTAGCTTGGCATCTGAGACCTCATCTCAGCGTACAGCAGATGACACTTTTTTAACAATATGCTAACATACTGTATCTTTGGCTATGGATCCACCAGTTTAAACAGTACTCTGACGTGGCTGTCTGCTTTTCACCATTTGATTTAGGATTAATTTGTTGGGATATTTGGAAATAATCCCAGTCCCAGATTTTGATTGTTAAAAATAAAATGCCTAATTTACAAAAGTAATCACCATCCCCTGAGTGAATACTTTGCAAATAAGCCTTTGGAAGCGATTACAGCAGATGGGCAATAGGCAAAAAAATATCATGCACACATCTTTCTGGGTGGAGTTTTTGCTTAATGCTCCTTGCACATTGGCCCCAACTCTATCAAGTAAGACTGAAAACAATGGAGTGGTCTTCTTGAGTAAACACACAGATTTTCAGTGGAATTCCAGTGAACCATTCTGAAACACAAACTTTCTTTTACCTTTTTAGGTGTAATTTTCTGTCGCATGCCCTGCTTTCTTTTTGAACATAGGAAAAAGTTAAACTTTTCTTTCTCCTCAATGATTTGCCTGTAACTTTAGACTTTTAAAGTAATTTTAATTATTAAAAAAATAATGACCATGATTTTAAATATTTTCAAAAAGATCTACACAGTTTAATCTTGAAATTATACTGTATTATTAACTATTACTTTTGAATATGTTTATGGACATGTACCTCTGCCTTGAAAAACTAGCAGAGAAGAAGAATCACAGGGGACCTTCCGTCTTAACTTCGTACTTGTGATCAGTGCGCTGTCATTCATAAGGGATCTACCCATTTCAAGGCATTGGGTATGAGGGGGATTTTAGTTCATTGCTGGCCAGACACACCGATGTTTTTGCACTGCAACAGGAAAGTGGAGAACCCCACAGAAAACATATGCAAATAAGGGAATAATTCTTTAAAGTAGCAAATATAATCTATAATTTTATTTTAGACCTCTGAAGAATTTTCTGTTTTATTTTTATTTTCTGTTCTATTTTCTGTTTTTCTGTTTTAGCATTCGTCAACATGATATCTGGAGTTATACTGAGTATTGAAATGTAAGATTATAATACCGCAGGACCGGCCCATGGTATAGGCAGTACAGGCAAATGCTAGGGGCGCCGTTCGTTAAAAGGGGGTGCCCGGGCACCCCAAAGGGTAGAAAGGCAAGGGAGAAAACATAAAAATTTTTAACTTTTATTATTTTTATTTGCTATTACTATTGTACACTGTTATTTAAAAATAATAAAACGCTTAGTAAATACGCAAATCTCAGTAAATAAACTATATTTTTTGTGCGCTCGGCACCCCTCTCTCTGTTCCATATCGCTCACTGCCGGTCAGGTGCCAGGCAATTTTACCTCGCTTCAAACAGGGGGCGCCAGCTAGTACTGGACTTTCCGTATAACAAGACTGGTACTATAATAATGTTGCAAACTGGGCCTGGCCAGTTACTTAAAATAAAAGACCATGATTAAGATTATATTTCAGTTTTGGCCTAATTATTCTTTATTATTCAGTTTTATTGATCTCTTTTTTTGGTCTTCACTTGAAGAAAGGAGGATGGAATTAGTACGTAGGAAATGAGAGATGATATGATACTGCCTTTATGTGGCAGGTACGCAAACCACTCAGTGGCTATGTATAAATCTCAGCCCAAGAAGAAACAGCCTGTCAAAATAGCTCTTTTAGAATAGCAGGTACATTTTTAAGGTGCTGTATCAGCTTCTTTCCCAAAATAGCTGGCTACTTCTTACTGCATGGTATAGTTCAGCTTGTCACTTTATTTCAAGATAAGGTGTAAGGTTTTGCCAGGTTATCAGCCTTGTACAGGGCGGTAGGTGTGATGGATTTCCATGAAAAAAAGAGTCGCACACAGTTTTGGGGGCCTCTAGTAGCAACATCCCAGCACTTGAAAATAATTATATAAGCCAGACATGGAGCTTAAAATAGATCTTTCTGATTCAGCTGATTCTGGAGAGAGACATAGGGAGAGTTGGAGGCTTGAAAGTAAATCCTGGGGGGGGATGCTGTGGAAGATGCTTTCTGTCATTGTTTTCCCAAAATGGATAGTTGTTTTATTTGTTTTTTGCCTGTTTTGAATCATATGCTTGGAATGTATCCCAGCAAAGAAGACAGAATAGACCCGGCACAGGATGCTGACCTCTCACATACAGCATGCAAATGGTATTTTGAAGACACTAACTCGCATGCCTTTGGAATGTGGGAATATGGCCGTCTAACTGGCTTTGGTTGTGTCACTGCCAATCTGAGCCACACGCTTGTTCTAAGAAGGTCAGAGGAGCCTGTCTTGGAAGCTAGAGGTTCTAGGCAGGGAATAAACCAAGACGGGGTACCAACCCATCACAGGCCATGTTATGGATATATTCTTTTAATTCCGCTTTTTGAATAGAGTTTATTATTATATACAGCTTGTTTCTCATATGATAGAAGGAGACATTCATTAAAGATGTGAGGTTTCTATAAATTAACTGCTCCATGATTGTGTAATAGATAAACTAATGGAGCTTTGGGCAACTCATTTTATTTTCTCAACTATCCAACATGGAACACAGACAAAACAGGTTCCACGCTGCACTGGGCCATCCAACTGGCAAGCCCTCTGCCTAACAAATCCTGAGTTTACTGGAAATGGATACCATGGCATACAAGGACCAACTGGACTTTGAGCTGCTGATAGGTCAGATGGCTCCAGAATCAGTTATAAAACAGAGGGTTCCAGGGCAGATGATTCATTTTGTCCAGCTGAGCATACATTTTGTCCTTCAGTGACTTTCATTCGTATGCAAAATGCATTCTTTTCTTTTTACCCTTTTTAGTATATAAACGTTATACATTTTTTTTCAGTCTAAATAGGCATGTTGCATTTCGTGAAAAATAACATTCAAGCCTCTGCAATCCTCCATTAGCACTCTGAAGTGACACTACTTTGCTGAATAAATGGTGCTAGGATCCATCCACCCAACTATTTATCCAAGTCAGGGTCACGGGGGGATCTGGAGCCTATCCCAGGCACATGGCTGGTGCATATCATGGTCTGGGTTTGATGCTAGTCTTTAACAAAATTCACTGTCGGTTCTGAATGAAATCAGAAAGAGCACCTAGTCTAACGAGTCATCAACCATATTCTAAAATGATTTCCGTTGTAGTGAAAGCAATTTCAGGCTCCTTGCTCTCTAGTTTCAGGCTGATCTTGACAGGTAACAATGTATCAATTCTCACAATAGTCTGTCAGTGTCTCCACTTCCTGAGATATCTAAGGAGGTGGAAGATGAGAAAGGCTATGCCAGCTTCTACAGTAATACTACTGAAAGTGTTCTCACTAGGAGTATCGTGGTTTGGAAAAGTAGAACCACAGGTCAGGACAGGAAGGATGTACAGTGGGTTGGGAGGTAAAAGATCATAGAAACGGAACTAACATCAATGAAATAAATATAGAAAAAGAAAAGTGTATTACAAGACCACCAAAAACCCAAGCCAAGAGCTGAACTCCACATTATGAAAGCAACACTGAAGTTTTGCTACTTTTTTGTTTCTCTAATAGTATCGGTGACCTTACACTTAGTTTCATACTCATTAGAGTATTTGACAGCATTTGTTTTCTTTTCCTATTGTAATTTCTATGCTATTATCTCACCATTGGGAGAACATTGCACAACGGTCTACCGGATAAGCAGTTGGGAGAAAATAAATGTAATTGTTGGTGCTTTGTCTGGTCTGATAGCTCCCCTGGCAAACACTTGAATTTTACAGAAATACAAATTACTCCATAACCAAAACAGTGGGGACCCAGGGGGTGTTTAGCAAGTTGGTTTCAAACCAGTCTGCAAAGATCATCTCCACTTAGACTTCAATATTGTTTGAAGCTGTATTGCTTTTTTGGAAATTATATTATGTCCATTGGTTTATTATTAATTATGTCTTCTGTTTTGTTTGCACCTCTTAACCCAATCTCATTTAACCCAATCTCAGAATTAAATCTTGAGTAACAAAGGCCTCACACATGACATATGATTTTATATTTGCTAATCATCCAGCCTCCGTCTGCTTACCCAAGTCAGGTTCCTGGGTATGTTTCCTAGTGCAAATGTCAAACAAATGTCATGCAAATCTATCCTCTCGTAATCTTTTTTCCAGGACCATGATTCTTTAATAGTAAAGTAATGTATCATTTTCAGCAGCCCCATGATGCACCCACCCAACTGTGTTGCCAATCCTCAAACCTGACCAGGATAAGCATTTAAGATCATGATGGATGGATGGATGGATCCATGGAAGTTTGCTAATGCACATAGTGAAAAGTGATTTGTTTAATGACAATTTCATATAAAAACTCTGCTTGTGAAGTGTGAATACTGATTACTTAAAATAATAGTATAGAATTCCCTGCAAAAATTGTATTTCTACTTGAAAAAAGAAAAAACCTTTCTATCCATTTTAAGAAACGTTAAAAACAAAAATGGTAATATTTGCAAGAATTTTCATATTTTAAAAACTATAGAGGCATTTTTACTGCAGAACTCTCTCTTCTGGTTGTATAATCATTTGTGACTTTCCACAGATTTGCCCCCAATGCTTTCTCCTTCACAGAAGCTGGACTTATCTCTCTGTGCAAATTAATCTTTATCTGTTGGTGCAACAAAGTGGGAAAGAGGCTTAGAGGTTAAACTGCAGACAGCAGATTCAATTACTGGGAGATGGGTTACAAGAATCAGGAGCCAAAACACACACTTTCACAGATTCGCCTGAAGACTGTCTTGGTTTTGAAAATGTGCCTTTGCAAAATTTTGATTATGCACTTTTATTCTTGTGTTTTAGAAACATGAAAAAATGATCTATATATTATATTCATTTCAATGTAGTAGACTAATCCTGAAATTCATAAATTTGTTACATTTTAAGACAGAAATTAACAATTGTTGGTTAAGATGTACAGAAAATTAATCTTCTGGGACAGAAGTTGTCAGTATTTCATACATCATTTTAAAAACTTTGAAAGTTATAAAGTTTTCAAGACAGTTTACCCTTTCCAACATAAACCATGTGTTTCGATTCTAAAAACATATTCATGTGCAGTATTGCTGTATGTCTACAAGCATCTGTGTATGACAGATAGGTATTCTTAAGTTGGTGGCAGGTTTGACAAAAAATAAATTATTTAATCTGTTTCTTTTTCTGTAAAGCAGAATGTAATGTCCAGCAGTAAGAGTGTACAAAAAGATATTCAATATCAAACATTAAAAACTGCTTTTATGAAAATACCTGAATACAATTTGCTTTGATTTTGACAAAGCCGTATATACACTTAAAAAAATTATAGCACTATTTAATATGGGACTGATGCATTTGAATACTTTCTGCATGGCTTTCCACATTATGTCTCAGGGATGGCTTCTGATTACATTTGATGACAATGATAGGCCCCTAAGATACATGTGAATACCCTATGAATGTTGTTTCCTTCAGTCTTTGTTACAGTTCAGCTCTAGGAGTGCAAAGTACTGTTAAATTTGCCTATTCTTTAAAATGTCTTTCTGTGTATAGAGATATTCTCTGCAGATATTGGTTACCAGATGTGCTGTTATCTCATTATAGATAATCTACTTGTATCTTGGATGATTTACTGCTGTCTGCGTGTCCATTGTTTGGTTCCGGCTCAAAATGATCTGATCTGCGGCTGTAAAACTGGTGGCACAAAATCTTTTGAGATCTATCTGCTCTTGAAGAAACTGCAGGAAATTAGCAGAATGTAGGCACTTAAATGTACTGTAAAGCTCAGTATTATAGAAGCTAGCAAACACAGAAGCTATGCTTAGTCAGTAGCAGAGGCATCAAAAGTACACACATTCTTCACTCAAGTAGAAGAATAGATACATGTTTTTAAAAATACTCTGGTAAGGGTTGAAGTATTGACTTCACTTTTTTACTCAAGTTAAAGTGAAAAGTACAGGCTCTAAAACATACTTAAAGTATAAAAGTATAAAGTACTGTTGCAATGGACAAAACCACCATTTTAGGGCAAAGCTGACTGGACTCCATGTAGAACATGAGGCTGAAGTTGGCTCCTTATTCACCAGCTACTTATTCGCGATTTCGGTTCTACCTTAAATGTCTTGCAAAGTAGCGCTGGGCAATTTTCACTTGTTTTAACGGAGTGCAGACAGTAGTTTATGAGGTACCGTTCTTGAATAGATTATTTTAGAAAATACAGCGCCCATTTAACTAAATGAATACTAATGATGTGCAATTTTTAAACAAGTGTACATCGTCTTAAGACAATATTGACATACAAATCACTGAATACATGGCCTCAACTCATTTCAGGACATTCCTCTTCTTTTATCTCAAAATGCCTAGATAATCTGACATTAGTAGATGAGAGTGAGTGTAACATAGTGCCAAAATGCTGATTTATATAATACTGTACTGCAGCATTGTAAAATATTGAACTCCTAAACATGGCATCAGTGCATACACTACATCAAGACATTAAGGTATTTTTATATCAGTTTCTGAAGGCCACTCCTCTTTCATTTCAATCGTCTAGATAATTTTGATAAAATTTAACTGTTGCATTTTCACAATCACCTCCTAAACTTGGCATCCAACTCCATTCTCTATAGGTCTGGTTGCATTTCTCAGCTATTTCTAGAGGCTCCTTCTCTTTCATTTGTAAACCTCCCAAAAATCCGCCATTACCAAGTTAGAGTAAGTATAACAGAGTGTTCCAAAACTTATTTTCGTTGAATCGTGCTATTTGCAAATTGGTGGGCAATCAGGACTGCTTCGTGACTCAGACACTTTAGTCGGCGAGTCTCATTCTTTTTATTCTCTTTACAAAACTCTAAAGATATATTTAGTTTCTTCCTGTATACATGTATATTGGAAAAGTAGGCTGTTCAAGGTTCAAGGTTCAAGGTGACAAAAACAGCTTGGCGAAATGTCTGAGTGTGGTTATTCTCTGATAATAGCACTCATGGAACATTGCTTGTCCAACCAGATTTCTTGGTCGGAACTTTTGTATAAAGTGATATATAGAACACAAAAATGTAATACTATAAATGGGAGTTAATATGACCTTCCTATGTCTGGATTGGTTTCCTCTGGGTACTCCAGCTTTATCAAAGACATGATTTAGAGGGACTGGTTTCGCTAACTGTGGGTTGCAGTGTGTGATTGTGTATGTGAGCATGGATTGGCCAATAGTTTCCACTGTCTAGTGCCTTGTGTTACCTAGAATAGGCCCCAGAATCACCATAAATCTGAACTAAATAGAGTCATGGAAAATATATGTGCTGACTACTGTACTTAAGATTGAAAGCAAGTTTCCGGAGGACATTCTTTGATGTCATTTAATGAAAGCATATTTCAAATGAATGTCAAGTCTTTTGATTTAATAATAATTTTAATAATTTTGGAGGGGGTAAGATAGACACATCAAACAATGGTGGTTAAAGTAGAAATTTTTGTATACAATAATGTGTGGATGCACAGTCAATGCACATAATCACAGAACTGGTTTGAGGAGTAAGACAGCTTAATGCAAAATGCGTGACTTAATACAGAGTGCAACCTACTAATGTGTTACTATTGTAACAGCACTGAAATTGTACACTGTGTTCAATGAAACTAGACAGACATTACAAAGGCAGAATGAAGGATTTGTGAGAGTAATGAGACCCTTATTGAATACAAAGTTTTTGCCCATATCACAAAAAGATGATGAGATAAAGGTTAGGAAAGTGTCAGAAGCAAACCACATGAAGAACCCATGAACGTTCATCATAAGCATGTTTTCTTTGAGAGGCTAGTAGAGCAACATAGTAAAACACCAATTTTAGATTTGAAGGAATCCCTCAACTTTTAAACTCAACATCATCATTTCAAACTTTTTATTCTCACAGATTATAAAGCGTTCACAACCAGGCTGTGCGGGAGTAGACTAGAAATAAAGAAAAGGTGGGAATATTCGAAACATTTAATTAAATGAGACACGCCTAAGATCTGGTATACTGTTATTTATGAAGCATCGTCACAAAGCATTGAGTGATCACCAATACGGTATGAACGTAATCTTTATCAGTCAATTTAGTCTCTGCAAATAGATGAAGACGATCTTCTTCAAGCAATTCACCTGCCTTGTTCCCTATTTGAGATCGGTCCACCTTTGACCCAGTACTAGATAAGCAAATAAAAGGATGGATGGATGGTCAAGATCAGCTTCCCATAAATAGTGATGATTCTATTCATTATTTCTACGTGGGAAAAAAAATCGAATGACCAACATTGACATTGTTCATAACAGAGACAAAAAAGCCAATTAACCCAAAGAATGTATTTTGTCCAAGCTGGCTTTTTCTGTCCTGCAAGGAATAAATGGGATACCATATTAACTGACAAAGCATTAAATTAAAGGGGAGAGGCATAAAATAGAAATAACTGTCTTCCTCAGTGTAGTAATTTGAAGTGGCATCTGGCAGTGCAAGCATCCAGTTTCATTACAGACCAGCCACTGCTATCCCCAAAGACACACTGTCAGAGCAGAAGTCATTTCCGCTATTACATTGCTACTGTATGCCATTATTGTAAGATATTGTGAATATTCCATCCATCCATCCATCCATTTTCTACCGCTGTTCCGGGTCGGGTTGCGGGGGCAGCAGTCTAAGCAGGGAAACCCAGACTTCCCTCTCCCCGGCCACTT
>JAODKC010000064.1:9933848-9945876 GCA_026777985.1 Mormyrops attenuatus
ACATCAGTGAAAAGATAGATGCAAAAACAAAATGTCCACTACAGAGGACACAAATGAATGGCCTGGGTCTCAGGAGGTTATAAGCCTATAAATAAACAAACCTATGATTTTGGAGTTCACAGAAAAAGGTTCCCCATGAAGAACACCAACAGGATAGACTGAATGAAATGCATATTTTTGTCTCAGCTGTCAAAATTATTTCTTTCCATGTTAAATACTTAACAATACAGAAGAACTGCAGGGAAGTTAGTGTAATATGCTGATGTCAGTCCCACATAGCACAAAGACAAAACTCATAACACTGATGCACGCTGTGGGTGGAAAAACACATAAATGTCCTGGGAGACATAATAATAACAATAACAATAACAATAATTGATTATTATTATTGTAAATAATAATAATAATTTACTATTATTATTGTTATTATTATCAATAATAATAATAATAATAAAAGGTTTTTTTTGCAAAGTAAATTCTCATATGTTAATGTTGTTAAATAATTAACCCCCTAGAAATCCAGTCTAAATCCAGATATAGCCTTTGTACTTATATATTTAACAATGAAATATCTGTAGCTACTGCAAAGTGTTTAGTTATTATGTTTCACATTACATATGGCATCCAGCCATATGCTCTGTGATCCCTAATGACCCTGACCAGGACAAGCTGTAGGATGATAGATTGGTATTACATATGATTCAAGGAATTACTCTCAGAAAAGAAATTCCCTGTTCATTTGGAAGATTTTCTCGTAAATCAAATTTCTCTTCACCTGTTTTTATGAGACAGCCCAGGGTAAATATTGATCTATTTGATTTATTATTAATGCATATACAGAACACTTGGCATTGCACTTGCCGCTGTGAGGCTTGCATGCAGCTCGGCCACGGAAGCCCATATCACAACGCTTCCAGTACACAGTTTTTGTGCTGTAGTTAATACCAGAGAAAGTTTGGAACTCAGCACAGAGTCACCCCACTCGGTTCCTTTAAGTCAGGGGTGTCAAACTCCAGTCCTGGAGGGCCAGAGCCCTATGCAGTTTTTAGTTAACCCTCATTAAAAACACCTGATTCAACTCCTTGTGCTAATTACCACACAGCTCTTGAGCTGAATCATTTGTGGTGGAACAGGGAAAAAACTAGGCTACACAGGGCTCCAGCCCCCCAGGACTGGAGTTTGAGACCCCTGCTTTAAGTGGTCTGTCACTTTGTGGCTGAGTTTCTATTGTTCCTAAACTCTTCCACTTTGCAATAATACCATCTACAATTGACTGTAGAATATCTAGCAGGGAAGAAATTTCACAAATGAACTTATTGCGAAGGTGTTGCATAGCAAAGCATGTGCATATCAAGGCATTTAGACAATTTTATGCTTCCAAATTTGTGGGAACAGTTTGGGGAAGGCCCAGCATGACTGTGCCCCACTGGACAAAGCAAAGAACATGAAGACATGGTTGGGTCAGTTTGGTGTGGAAGAACTTGACTGGCCCACACAGAGCCATGACCTCAACCCCATCAAACACCCTTGGGATGAACTAGGATGGAGATCTTCACGTCCACCATCAGTGCCCGACCTCACAAATGCTCTTCTGAATGAATGGGCAAAAATTCCCACAGATACACTTCAAAATCTTGTGAAAAGCCTTCACAGAAGAGTGGCAGCTGTTACAGTATAGCTGCAATGGGGGACCAACTCCATACTGATGCCTATGGATTTAGAATGGGATGTCATAAAAGTTCCTGTAGGTGTAATGGCCAGTTGTCCCAATACTTTTGTCCATATAGTGTATAATTAACATATGAGTAATGAATAATTGTATTTACTCAACCTCTGCAACAGCGGGGTCAGCTAAGGTCCAATAAACTCGCTGATGTTGTACCTGATAAAATGCTTTCTCAACCTGGCCCTGAGCCCATAAATCCCTTAACAAGAATCAGGTGTTCAGCGGGCCACTGCTTCACTTAAGTTGGAGTTTGATCATCTATAATACTCTTAAGTGCTGTTGAGTCGGTTGACATTTGGTAACTATATATAAAACAATCCTCTAGAACTATTCATCTTCTATCCAGGTCTCCACATTCATAACTGAATGGCTGAACTAGGGCTGAACGGTGCTGAAAAAATGTCAAGAAGCATGATTTTTTTTGTGATAAATATTGCAGTACATATAAAGCAAAAAGGTTGAAAAAGTTCAAAACTTACCCAAAGTGCACTATAGCCAAACAGAACTTATTATCTACTAAAAGAGTCCGTCAAATAAGTCGGTGGTGTTATCGCAAGTTGTACAACAAATCACTTGTTTTGCTCAATATTATCTCTATGGAAGAGAAAGGATTTCCATATGATGAAAGGCATATGGCTTTTAGTGACTTGTTCTCATTCACTTTCCTCTTCCCCAGTTATTTTGTTAAATCTCTCTGAAACATGTCTATGAGTGATTTAAACAGCTAAACATGCAAAAGCAGCGGCGGTAAACTCCAAACTGATTTTTTTACATATACTAGATAATCTTGAAAAGGAACAATCATTAAAATTGCAAATCTTGCTAAGTTTTGTTTCCTATGACAGAGTTAAAATGTTTTAGTGAAACTATCCTCATTCGCAGTATGTTTGGACAGTAGGAAGGTATATCGTCAGTATGATGTACAGTATAATTATTATCACACATTGCTCATCCCTAAGCTGAACCAATAACTACAGTATGCTTTGTCAACAAGGAGAACTATGTGGAATGTTACCATAAGAAGTTGTTTTTAGAATAGTATATAGCAGAGGTGGGCAGTCTTATCCACAAAGGGCTGGTGTATATGAGGGTTTTCACTGCTTACTAGATTACTAATTAGGGGACTGATTGGCTGAAGAGTCCTCACACCTAGGTTAGAACAGTTGGCCTAAAGGTTACCCCAAAAACCAGCACACACACTGGCCCTTTGCGGATAAGATTGCCCACCCATGGTATATAGGATAGTATATAGGATGAAAGACTTGCAGGTTCTGGGCTGATCCTACTTTTTGCATTCGGGTGGCTTTTCTTGTCTCTGCCTGGGAATGTATGCTAATATGTATGTGCTTGTCCTTGGACCTCATGGTGGGATAAGTGACTACATAATTACATAGGAGTCCTCTAAATCACAGCAGGGTGTTCGATTCCAGGATGAAGCCCCAGCGTGCTATAGGGGTCCACATCACAGAGACAGCACAGCTTGCACTTTCTTCTCTTTTCTCTCGCCCTCCTCATGGCCTCATTATTAAGTGCAGGTTGAGAGCCTAAAAGGGGCTAGAGCTCGGTGGCTTTATTAACTGCCCAGTGTGGCCAATTTGGTTTGCCCGGGAAGGCGCCCACACGCCTGCAACCATACCGTTACATCCCACTATCAGTGTCTTCCCCTTTGGTTCTTTCTAGTTTTTTTCGATATCTAATAATTATAGTCGTTTATGATTTCGTGTGCCTTGTACAATCTGCATATATATTAAGATAAATCTAAAAACAAATTCCAGGTAACAGAGTGGCACAGTGGTAAGCACTGCCGCCTCACACATCCGGGACCTGGGTTCATGGTTCCATGCATATGGAATTTGTATGTTGCAGTGGGGTTTCCTCTGGTTACTCTGGTCTTTCCCCCCACACTCCATAAATATGCTGAAGTAATTAAAGTTACCAAACTGCCTGTAGGTGTGAGTGAATGGTGAGTGTGCCCTGTGATGGGTTGGCTACTTCTATCCTGTGTTGTTCCCTGCCTTGTGCCTGTAGCCTCTGGGATAGGCTCCAGATTCCCCATGACTGTGAATAGGAAAAGCGGCTGCAAAAGATGGATGAAGAGCAAATTTACACTCAGTCCACCCAGGGCCACAGACAGCAGTGCCGGGCAAACCAAATTGGCCACAGTGGGCCCTAAAATGATTGGTTTGGAGTGGGGGCCCTGTATGATATGCTTTCATGGGGCCCTAAAGACCTAGCCGTGCCTCTGAGTCCACAGAATATATTTATGTGGACTTAGTGAGTTTTGGAAATAACAAAAGTTCTTTGATGGATTCCATGAGGACTGAGTGAGTTTTGGTTCCCAGTATAATAACATAGGATGAAGAAACCTGACTTTTAGTCACTGGTGGACACAAAAACAGCAAAAATGGACTGACTGAATTTACAAAGCTCCCCCGACAGCAGAGGAAGATATCTTGACGGAGAGACAAGACGTTCCGTGCGCTTACCCGGATGGGCTATCGCCATGTGGTGGGCGACACCTCAGCACCACACCAGCCCTGAACCCCAACAGGTCTGACCCTATTAGCTCTCCGATGGTTTCGACTCTTCCGGAGATGAGGTTCCCGAAGGCTTTCCCCCATCTCCTTCATTGTGCGTGCAGCCTTCCTGCGGGCAGCTGCAGCAGAACGACTCTTGTGGAGAGAAGAAGGTTGTCGTGCCTGTTTAGACCGAGCTGTCATGAAGTGTTTTACAGTGGCAGGAGTGCCAATCCCACCACCAACCCCCAACATTTTTCCTTGCAAGTTGGAGAACCACTTGCAAGGCCGGATGCAGTTTAAAATCATACCCAGGATATTTGATTTAGAATGCTGATGTTACCAGTTGCGATTATTGTTGCAAAGGCTTTGAATAAATGTCCGCTCATATTAAATGGGAATTTAAATATTGTTCCAGGGTCTATGGTAGGCAAAAATGTGAAAAAAAACTGTAATAATAAAAAAAGGACTCAGTGTTTAACATCACATTCCATTTGTAATGTTGGTTCCATCCATAATTTGATATTGTATTGTAATGATTTCATTTTTCTTGGTTATTGCCATCCATTTGCACAGTTCTTTTTTCAGAGTTAAAGCTTAAATTGTTAAATGTGCATTTACCAGCTTAAAGTACAATGCATTCAACATACTTTTCTCTGTGTAGTTGTTTTTTTGTGGAATGCCCTACCTTCAGAAACCCAGTGGTACTATAGACAATCTGCAGTGGTTCAGGTAATTTCTATGCAAAAGACAGCAAACAAACTCAATATTATGTAAGCTTAGTATTAAGCTTCCACTTCCATGCATACCCATCACAGGGATGTTACGTGGGGTGATTCTGTGCCAAACATAATACTTGGGTAAGGTCCAAAAAATGTTTCATCAGTACATTTTGCCCTTTTTGATGGATTTGTGTTTGAGTGATGCGCATTCTCTCCCATTGCAGCCACTAAACTTGGTAAGTCTTGTTGCTGTTGTTGTCCTTTTCATAACACCTTTACTGCAAAGTTCATTAGCGGTTCGAATAGCATCACCGATACCGGTATTTTTATCTTGAACTTAGTCAACATGTATAGTGGTCATTGGCACTGAACAAATCGGTTAGCTCGTTATGGAAATTTTGTGCATCTAACTTAATTAAGGCTTGCCCCAAGGAAAAGGTCTAAATGCTTATGAAAAATTAATATTTACATTTTTGGAGTATTATTATTTTGAATACTATATCAATATTAAAGCTTTTGTTATCCAGTAAAATACGTAATTTTGTCAGGAGTCCAAAGTGGCACTCTAATTTCATTACTTATTATTTAAATGCCCCGCAACTGACAGGCTCCAATTTCCCTGTTTATTTGGAGGAATAATAGGCTCAAATGTTCATTTTTATTCTTCCGTCTTTCATTCTAGTAACACATGATTTTGCTGGATGATTGTTATTGGTGTTGCCAGGCGCATTCAAATATAGCACATAAAGCACAACTTTTAAAAGGAGACCTGGTATTATTTTATGAAAGCAAACAAGTTTTAGTGAACTTTGATTCCTTTTAATACAGTATGCTCCCATAATATATTAAAAAGGGTATATCAGTTGCCTGGTACCATAATAACCAAGGACTTACAATTTAAGTTGTAAGTTCGATTCTGATTCTTAAAGTTGCTAGTTTAAGTTAAAGGATTCATGCTGCTGTCATTTGTTGATAGAAGTAAAAAGGTTAAAGTACAGGTTAAATGGTTTACTTTTACATGTAGAGTATAGTGCTGTAACAGTTCAGCATACTGAAAATCAGTGGGTGCCTTACCATTACTTGTATGCATTCTAACAAATACTAACTGTAACTAAATAACTAAATACTACATTTTTTGCATTATATTTGAAATTCAGTTTATATGTTGTATTTTGACCTGCAGACAACAAAAATACAATGAATACAATAAAATTACAAAACTGACTGCTATCGAGATAAATAAATAACAATGAACTAAGAAAATACGTCGGTTGTACTATCAAACTAAATGCACATGAATTCTTAATAATTAATAAAAACATTTTTTATTTAATAATTGAAAAACATTATTGAACGTAGTTTATTGATGCAAATTTGCTGCACCGGTAACGCGTGCCTTGAAACTGCATCATCGTGATTACATCATGAGTCTATCAGCTGAGCGATACATCACAGGTGGAAGGAATTTGGCAGGCAGAAGAAATTTGGTGCGACAGACCCCCAGACAGTCTCTGTTTTTGTTCCTTCTCAGCTTCCAGCCAGACAGTCCATATTTTGGCTCCTTCCCTGTAAGCATGTGACACAGGGAAAGGGCCACTGTGAACAGGAGGAAACAGAAGCAGAGGGAATAGGATTCTCATAGCAGGAAGCCAGAAAGAGAAGCCTAGGGAAAGAGATACCCTGAACAGGAAATCAAAAACAGAAGCACAGGGAAGGGGATACCCTGAACCGGAAGAAACAGAAGCACAGGGAAGGTGATACCATGAACAGGAAAAAACAGAAGTACAGGCAAGGGGATACCTTCAATTCCTGTAAAAAGATTTACTATATACTTACACAGATGGTCTTTCTTTTCAATTCCTTAATTAGTTGAATACGAGTTTAAGCCCTGACTTTTCAGAAGATTTTCATGCTTGCATAACAGACATTTCATTCACTTAATTACTGGATTGAGAACTGCAAACAGATCTGACATCCATCCATCCATCCATCCATCCATCCACTTATCCATAACTGGTTTGCAATGAGTTTGGAGCTTTTTCCAGGAAGCACAAAGCTCAAGGCAAGAGAGTAGTAATTCCCAGTTAATTGTAATTATCCAATTAGTATGATTATATAAACACAAGTTTTCCCACTCTCTCACTTTATCTTACTGCTACACCAGTCCTGCAGCTTCCAGTTCACAACTGACTGAGAAAAGCTTTTCAAATAAGAAAATAGGGTAAAAATGAATAACAGAATAAATAGGAGGTGTTGTAGATTGTCTGGGGAGCTGATTACAGATGTGTTTTGCATCCTGTGATTTTGTTTTCAACTCCAGCACAAGTGCAAAGCCTGAAGCCATGTGAATGTTTGAAGGTTTCTCCAGGAGAGGGTGAACCTTCGTCACAGACGATCAGAAACAACAGAAGAGTCATGAAAACTATTTCATTTTAAACCCTTTGAGATAAATGAACAAAATAATTCATGACCTGGGAAGTGCCTAAAATCAAGGTGGCACAATTTTCACAATAATGACAAGAATAAAATCTCTGCATTAAATAATGCTCAGATGCTTTTTTCAATAAATCTTAATATATCTACAAACTGAGCTGTGAACCACGATGAATGTTTCACCTGTAACCTTAATCTTGACTTTTCTCTGTTCCACATCTTCTCTTTAACTCCCCAATATTTTTAATCCCAAATTAATTCTCTATTAATCTCTTAATCTTTTTTAAGATTAAATTTCATTCTCTGGATTAATCCCCTATAGAATTTTGTAGTCATGTGCTCAGACCTTCATTTCCTGATTTTTAACACCATGTTGGATATGTGATGGCATCAATTATATATCACGATGGCAGACAGTCTAAAAATTTGAAATGAGTCTGAATAGGGATTAGAGGATTCCCCGTCACCAGCCAAGGTGGACAACTCACAACTGCATTCAAAAGGAGAACCAGAGTCATACAAAGGTGTCTATGTCTTCACATAAAAGGAGTGGAATTCAGTAAACAACATTGCCAAGCAGGGCCTGCCCTGAAATCCCAAGACAAGAAGAAATGAGGCCAATTAAGACAGATCTGGTACCAAGGCCTTATGGCAGATATTGAAAAGATCGGCTATACTGTACCTGGAGTCGACTAGAGAAATAAACTCAAGTCAATGATTTCTGGAGTGTTGTTGGCCAACGCTACAGAAGGGGCAGTAAGCTTCAGTAGTTACTAGCAGTTGTGATACAGTATATAAAAACCAGACAACAAGGCTTCCCATTTTTATACTTGGTATTATATATTTGACATTAGTTTCACAGGCAAAACATGTAATTGAGACAGAAAATGAAACAATATTTGATCTCTATAAGTAGATAAAACAGGATACACAAGTTAATTGGCTTATTTAAGAAGTCTTTTATTTTATTTTACAGACTGGGATGCATGTGTTGATTATTACGACACTGACCTGAATCTTATCTAGATTTAAGTAGAATCGTAAACTAGATTCAGTAGGCATTAGAATATTACTCTGTCACAGATCGACTGGTTTCACAGCCAGAAGTCCTGCAGGGGTGAAAGGTGATAGAAGGCACATAACACATCCAGACCCTCCTGCAGAGTTCAAATGAAAAGAGAGATGAAAGGACAAGAGACAACAGAGCAGATCAAGAGGGGACTGATGACCCCATAAGCAGTGTACATACCGGCTTAGTTTTAGACTCTATCGCCCTGTTGACACTAGGTTTTAAAATGAGTCTTGGGAGATCGGATCACATGTGGATGGCACTAAATACAATTGTAAACGACCACCAAGATGCATTGTGATCTGATCACTGAAACCACTTGCTGAGGTGGTCTGGGCTGCATTTGACCACATGTTTTGTAATGTAAAAGGTAATGCGTCCTGATGCATTCCTGAAAAGGATGTCACAATAACTTTGCATGGGGCCATTTGACCTTATAGCGGAAGTGACCTGGTAGTAACCAAATCTGAACACAAGTGGTCAGCTGGACACCTTGGATATGCACGACAGACACAGGTGTAAACAGCGATGTGTCTTGGCTGATCGCCCAAGACGCATTTTAAAACCAAGTGTAAACAGGCCCATCAGAAACAAAGTGCAACCTTACGAGAACACTGACTAAACAAAAACTGAAAAGAGGTTACTTAGCTAGCTAATTAATTTCGTAAATTTGATCAATTGATAGAGCCAGATGCTGTTGAGGTTCTAAATCCATCCATCTTCTATATCTGCTAGTTCACCTAAGTAATGTGTGGCCTTAAACTGGCTGTTTTCTCACCCAAGGGGGGACGCAAAGGTCACTATGCATTGCACTCAGGCGCATGAAAAGTAACACTGTATCCTGGAAAACTGGATGAGACGGTTCATAAAAACAGGGCATTTCCCTGGACTAAGAATCTCACCAAACATGACAAAAAAGCTTTGCATAGACTTTCTGTGACAACACTGTGCTGTTGTATACCTGAATTTGAATTTGGGTGGCAGTATTAAATGCATTAGCAGCTTACTGGTACGTTGCTTTATCGATATATGCATAGCAATATGTGAAACACCAATTACTTTTATTCCAAAAACAGAACAGAATAGTAATTGAAGTTATTTCTTCCTAATTATACCATGAAATGAATCAAAAATATTCATGCTGATATAAAGTATATTAAAACGACAGATTTCATGTTTAAATATGGGTATAACAGACATTCCATTTAGCATTTTTGGCAATAAAAAATATGAGTAATATTACTAACCAGCCATGAAAAATAAATAGGAAAAATGCTAAATTAAATGTAGCGTGGATTTCTGAATTATACAGACCCTAAACAAATAATGGACTTAAAGCTTTATTTGAAGAAAAGAGAATATAACTACCTTAGTACAAAACACAGCCTTTCAGAGTGACAATGCAAAGGCAAAAGTTTTAAACAGGTGCTCTGACCCATGGCAACTGTATTGCTCAATACAATTCACAATATCAGAGTGCCACAAACAAAGCTAAATAGCGGGCAAAACACATAGACAAAGGACAAATGAATGCAACTCATT
Organism: Mormyrops attenuatus; assembly: GCA_026777985.1. Lineage (NCBI taxonomy): Eukaryota > Metazoa > Chordata > Actinopteri > Osteoglossiformes > Mormyridae > Mormyrops > Mormyrops attenuatus. Next base: position 9,943,857 of record JAODKC010000064.1, read on the forward strand.
ATCATAGTGGCAATGCTATTTTGTGCCCTATAGCAATTGTAACAGCAGACAAAAGACTTCAGTGTGATTCATTTTAAAGGGGTGCCTAATAATTATGCTAATTACTCATTATAATGCAGAATTTTAGGGGAGGCACCTCCAGGGTTGAGGGTTTGAATCCCACCTCAGCTCTCTGTATGTGAAATTCTCACTAGGTTGTGCAGGTCTCATCCAGCAGTCTCAAGATGTGCAGTTGGCTAACTGGAGTCTCTAAATTGCCCACAGTTTGAATGCATTCGTTTGATAAATGAGGCCCCAAAAGTGGCTAGAAGATGGATAGATGCAATACTGAATTTAGCTAATTTGGGAAAGAAAGAATAATTCATAACATCCTTTTCCCTATATATAGTACCTTGTGATTGGTTAGGGCAGCATTTATGACCTATTGTCAAATTCTGTAGACACAAAGTTTGATGATAAACAAAAGACCCAAAACTAATCAGCAGGTATTTTATTGTTAGGGGAAATTACGAGAATGCATTGAATTTGGAAATATTAAGAGACTGGATGCCCAGAGTTATAAATCCTATGAAAGCTGCACATTTGGAAAGTGTTAATGTGATGTCCACTATACTCATGAAAATTTTCCTTGCAACTATATAAAAGATTTGTCAGGATTCGTAAAGAATTAATGACACAATACACGGGGTATCACTGATAAAAACGAGAGGGACTTGAAATAAACTTGGTGTGGACTTTATTACGATCTCAACACAACCTCAACAACTAACCAAACAAAAAAGATAAATCTATAAAAAAATAAATTAAAAAAGATCAAATCCAGTTTAGTATGCTTTGTTACTTTAGGTTCCAACCTGTACAACATTTAAAGTGCATTATAATTTTTTTCCATTATTTCAAACTTAGAATTGTTACAATGTATTAATTATTCCACAAACAGTAATATCATACTGATTTAAAACAATATATTCTCAGTTCTTGATTCTTATAATATTGCACACATCATACAATGGAGAATGCATGAGAATATAAACCAACTGGTGTGAGTTTCAACTTAATTTCAGGGAACAGGTAACATTATTTTATACACAATGCATTACAGTATTCGGTCTTAAAAGCAATGCTTTTCTAAGCTGAACTGAACATGGTTGTTACACATTTAGTAATAGCTAAAGCTGTATTTTGATGCTCCCAAAATTGCAGAATCTGCAAAATGGGAAAAAATATATGGGATTAATATTATCCCCTGCATCTATCAAATTGTAATTGGCTAACAAACCATTCTGAATGCCAGTCATTTAACTATAATCTGTGTCGTGCATTTGTACTGTCATGTGATGTTGGTACAGATCCCTTTTGTAAGACAAATGCATGAGGTCAATCTACAAGGTTATTTCCCCATTTTCTAGATGAGAACCATTACATACAAAAACTTGAAGAGGAAGAATCATGCATAGCACTCTATAGCCCACCCTGGTGTCTCTCATGGTTCCTGGGAGAGGAAAATGCTGTTATGACCGCAAGCAGGTCTGAGTGGACCTTACATGCTCAAATATCTGACCAACATATAGGGCACTCTCATAAAATCAGAGGCAAACCTAGACTCCAGATGGGTTTCTCTCATCTTTCAGCTAGAGAGGCCTCGTGTGACACAGAAAAGGAGGGGAGGTTTTGGAAGAGAACCATGTCAAAGTCATTCTACAAAGTGGTCTCAGTAAGGGCAGAATACTCAACCCAAGAGACCCACATGCTTTACTTCAGACATTCACTTGTGCTCAAACTGGCAATTGATTTGACTGACAGGTGTGATAATACAGGTTGAATCAAAATAAATCCTTAGTAACCAAGTTAATCCAGATAATTTCAAACTTTTTATAAGCCTGAGGTCAGAGATGTTAAGACAACCACAACTGCGTAAATGTTTTTGTTTGTTTGTTTGTGTGTTTGTGTGTGTGTGTGTGTGTGTGTGTGTGTGACCTGGTTTACCTATCCTTATGGGGACACAATGTCCCCATAACGT
>JAODKC010000064.1:9945976-9960797 GCA_026777985.1 Mormyrops attenuatus
AGGGCAGGGTGGGGGTTAAGGTTGTCATAGTTAGCATTAGCATTTTTCCCATAGAAATAAATGAGCGGTCCCCATAAAGATATGTTTACCCTACATGCGCGCGTGTGTGTGTGTGTGTGTGTATTTGTGTTTTCAGTGACCGTTCTCAAGGTGTGCCATTATGTGCTGAAAATTACAGACTGTCAGCTGGCTTGTTGACAATTTTATTCTCCCAGGACTCGTTCCATGCCCTACACTTCTTTCTGTCTTTGTGACAAACCAAAATCTTCAACTTCACTTAATTTTTGACACTTTCTACTAACTAAATATTTTTAATTCATGGATATCTGTAATAACTACCTTACATAGAACTTCTGTAACATGTAAAATTATCTATGTTTAGTCACACCTGCATTGAAAAGGACAGTAAGAGAATATGGATCATACTGATTTTTATAACACAGAAACCTTACTGAACTCCAAAATCAAAATAGTCCATAGGTACCTACAGCCATCAATATAGAGAGAATATTAAATCCACCTTTCCACAGTATTATGAAATGAGTGTCATATCACATTACCAAAATTTCCCTTGAAGGAACTTAAAAGATAATAAAAAGTGTATCACTTGCAACCGCAAAAAGCTTCAGGTAGTCATCAGCTTAAGAACAGGTTTCCATGCTTGTGAACAGAGATCAGTTAATTCCAGCCCAAATAAAGTAAAATAAAGCAAATCCATATTCCTTTCAGTTGTATGGATCCATTGACTAATAAAATGTTATTCTTTGAGGACCTATAATGATAAAGACAATTTCTGTCCATCTGTCTGTCTTCCAAAAACACTTATCTTGAGAAGGGTTATGTGGAAAAATATTCTAAATAAAATTTCTTCAAGGATGAATAAACAACATTGTATTACCTTAATGGTCTATAAATTAATCTCAAGAATGAATCCTAATTCCAAAACAATCCTACAATTCCAGAACAATTTCTTCCATAACATGGTGATAATATTCAAGACAGAGGTGAGTGGCTCACTGTCACATCTTTGTGACAAATGAGAAATGCTTGAATCTTAAAAAAAATCTATTGGAACTGTTCTAGATGAGTTCCTAAGGCCAATGAATTCTGTTCAAAACAATATTGCCTTCCTGTTACCAGTAAAGACTTCTTTAGGATAACCAACTACAATGACAGGCTAAAGGTCCTCTTTAGTTACTGTCCCTAAAGAAAGAGAGTTTTATAATAAGAATGGGCCTGTCCTACCATCCCTTTGCCCATCATATCTTTGTGCTAACCAACTGAAGGCTTGAGGCTTTGGGACAGCCTTGTTTCTTAAGCACAAAATGGCACACTAGAAAAGTTCATTCATTTCATACAAAGCGCATGAAAAACACAAGTACACATACTAACAAATCTGCATGCGGAATCTTAAAAGGCGGCATTTACATTGCATAAAATATTCAGTCTTTGCATCATAAAAGATGATTATAAGGTGCCATTGTGTAAATAGAAGTTCTACTTAATGCCTAATTTTTAAACAGTATGTTTGCATGTCATCTGTCTAATTTTTTTTTGGGGGGGATTTTCTTGACATGTAACTATGGAGCACTCCTAGAACTACGGTTGAAACATCTTAGATTCTTTTTTGTAACACAGTGCATCTGCTACAACAAACCTGAATCTGGTCTCTCTGCCACTTTCCAACAAGGACAATAAGAAGATGACAATATATTTCAACTTCAACAGGTTTCTCCAGAATTGTAGCTGAGTGCTGAAGCCTGCTCAGCAGGACATCCTGACTACACTTTGCGCGGACTGTGGAACGTACTTGTGGATGACATATGGCTTCATATCACAGAGGAATAAGACTTTCTCCTCACTGCAAACTCTTTGCATATTAACTCTTTCACACTATCAACATAGCAGCAACTCTCACGGGGGGACAGCTCCCAGACAATTTTGATTGTGCACAAGTTAAACAGAAAAAAAACAGGAATGTTAGGCACTGAAAATTTCAGGATGGAATTAAATAGTGCGCAAATTACCATGAATGATAGAGGCAGGACAATAACAGTTAAAAATAATAAACACCACACTAAATCTTATGTAGGAAAGCATGTAACCTTAATTACAGGTTCCCTCTTGAGTTCTAAAATAAAAAAAAAACATTTTCAGAGGACACTAACAGCCCCTGAACAGCCACCCCCAGTCTCCAGACTTAGGGCATGATTTTACAACATTGGATAATAATCCCATCTTCCACAACAGCACCGTACTTACAGACAGGACACCCAAGCTAAATTTTATTCTGCAGAAGAAAGCAATGCTAAAGCTTTTAATTGTTGTAGCCAGAGACATCCCCAGGAGAGCATTCTTCTCTCACCTGACAGCAAAACTGCCGTTTCGGTGTGCTTTCAAATCTTTACATTGATGTTATAGCTGTTCTGTTGTGCAACTGAAAATTCTATTGCCGCTACAATTATCTATAGGACTTGTATTGATGCAAGTGACACCATTCAGTCTTTCATAAAACATCATCTAGACATCCTGCATTTTCAAAGCTGTCGTTTATTAAAACCGCTGGTCTTACTGTAATAACCACTGGCAATAGCAAGCCTTTAGCAGTTCATATTTGATGATATGCACTGAAATGTGCAGTATTGATGTTCAACATGAAGATGTCAGTATGATGTTTTTTTCTGAGAGTACTGAACCTTTCTAAGTAAATGCCTCATATTTGTACCTGTATCTAAGTGTATCTAAGCAGCCTACATTTTATTATTTTAAAGGTTATAGATTAAACCAAAAACTGCACGACTGCATTCAGGTTCTACAAATTCGACCACAGGTAGTTATACTGTATCACTCGCAATAAGGTGTGGTGGTTTCTAACTGTGTCAGCCAAGCAGGTCAACGTGTCTTTGGCTTTGGAAGGCGAGAGTGGTAAGAGGGGGTTACCGCTACGGTATGCCGGAAGTTCCCCTCTGCATCCTCTGGACAACGGCCCCTTACATGCCTAAAAGCCTGAGTATGGCCTGGAGGGTTTGGGACGGGGCCTGAAGCCTGAAGAGCGTAGCTGAAGCTGGGCAGTCCCCATGATGGTGGCGGTAGCTGTGCACCCCCGTGGCCTGGTACGGAGCCTTGCCTCTGCCCAGGTCCCATAGCCCGACTCCCCAATCTGCCATCGGGAAGAGCTATTGCCTCTCGCACCAGGTTTGGGATGCAAACCCTACTGTGGAAACGTGGTGACTGCAGGATGCGAGGCCGGCTGCCTGGGAGCGGTCCCCCAAAGGGGTTGGTGGAGATCTCCGTAGGCAGCACTCTGATTGGTGGATGCCGTGGACCCGTGACAAGGGCCATCCCCGTAGCCCTTGGTGTATCAGGAGGGGCCTCGGGGTCATTGATTTTGAGGTGCATGCTAAGAAGCAAGCTGAGCTCATCTGCATCAGGCGCGGGCAGGACTGCGTCAGCGTTAGCGGAGCTGGGGGGTGACGGGGTCAAGCCTTGGGGCAGTTTGTCACCCTTGGTTTCAGTAGGGCCATCACTGGGGTCCTCTGTGGGGGCTATTCTTGGCAGCTTTTCCTGCTGCAGGTGTTCTTTGTGGCAGGCTGGGTTGGAAGACTGTAGTATTTGAGGCTACGAAACAAAGGGAGGGAGCATCAAAACCATTAGCACAAATTATATTCATATTAGCTAATCCTTAATAAACCGTTAATTAAAACACAGATAGCTGTACTTATCACACCCTGTGAAACTTATGTAGAGGAAGGCAACCTAAGATAGTATAACATAATAATTTACAAATATAAAAAAAGATATAACACATTTGGGCAACATTACAGATACCTTCATAACACATAATAATGCAATCATAATGTATTATAGACATGGCTATATTTATAACAATTATAGCCATGTTTATTATGCATTATGAATGCTCTATGAAGGTCTCATCTATAATGCACTATAGATAACTTTATAATGCATTATACTGGTCAGTATAAGCCATTATAATGCATTATATGTAAGAGCTTCATAGAACATTCATAATGCTTAATAAACATGGCTATAATGTATTATGCCTTTTAATAAATATAGCCATGTTTATAATTCTTTATGAATGCATTATAATGCATTATAAAGGTATCTATAATGCATTATACATAGGAGCTTTAGATAAAGTATTACCCATATTTGTAACGAATTTACAGGTACGGTGGACTATATCATATCAAGATTTGCATGTGATCTGGGATAAAAATACTTCCAGTTCACCGTAGAAAAACAGCAGTCAAGAAATTGTTCAACAATGAACACAGTCTGCTAAAAACTATACTGGTTGTGTTTGACCCATTGGGCTACAAATATTTTGGCTGGGCGGTGATTGCATAGTTTCCCTAAAAGTTATGTCTTCGACTTGTCAAAAACAACAGGAAAAGCAACAGTGAGAGAAGAGCAACGGAGCTTATTTGGTACTAAGAACCGACAGTAAACTAATTAATACGAGCAGCTTAGGCAACCTTAACAGCTTAACATCAACCAGGTAAAACAGGGGCCAGGCCCTGATCTGCGTGCTCCTGCCTGCAAAAACAGAAGAATAATCCTGACTGATGTTGATGTGAGTTGAATGACGATGAATGGGAAGTTCTTTAATTCTCTCTGTGAAGCATGCTGCCAAAGAGTCATGCTTGTTCCCCGAAGTAAGTTTGGTTCGGCACAGAGACCTTCAGTTGTGAGTGGCATGACAGCTTCTCAATAAAAATACTAGGGTTCAAGCAGGGTCAGGAAACAAAATATATATATATCAACAGAACCAAAAACACTGACATCAAGAAGTGTCACTTTTCTTTTTTGGGATTTCAAAAAAGACTGGAAAGCTATGTTTTCCAGCATAACGTCTTACCTACATCAGCTCATACATACCTAAGGTCTATAATTAATAACCACAAGCACAATGCTGAGCTGTGAAGGTATTATGAGTAAAACAGGTCATTAAGCATTCATACTGGGACAATCTCATAGTCTCATTAGCACACAGCTCCAATTAAGGCTGTTCGATTATGGCAAAGGTCATTATCATGATTATTTTGGTCGATACTTGAAATCGCGATTATTTAACACGATTCCACATTGAATTTAGAAATATCATGTGTTTATTGAATTTACAAAAAAAAAATCTAACAGTGGACTACCTTGTAAGGGCTGCACTAGATTTATAACACAAGACAAAAGTCCAGTATCATTACGAAACAAAATGCAACACTGTAATCGTTATTGTTGTAAGCCAAAACTGAAATTAAAATTAAATTAAATTTCTCAGCCCTAGCTCCAACTACCTGCATAACAACCAGTGCTACCCCACCCCCCACAAACCCAGAATTTGCTCTAATGCTGTCCCTAATGGCAATGTCTCATCAGGCACCTTACATTCTGTTACTGACCAACTTCTGGGATACCCCGACTCCCACTGACGAGGATGAAACCTTGTTTTACTCATTCCTTTCCAATACTCTCATGACTTTACATTTATTCTTCAAAAACTACTATTTCTTTCCTCAAAAAAAAAAAAAAGATGAATCAGGAGGAGCAGCTGAGGGAGAGACCTCCCTGCCTCTCATCTCCTGCTGTTTTCATCTAGGCTGCTTCAGGTATTGTGGCTGGAGAGGTTTGAAGAGTGGGCAGCCTGGTCTCTGACCGGAACCCATAAATAACCAATGACGCTTTGGTGAACTGAGTGAGAACGAGTAGATAAAAGACAATACCACGCGGCAGGAAAGCGACAATGAAATAAATCCCAGCAGGTGGTTCTAGGATTGAAGCAACTTGAATTCACTGGGAACCCCCCCCACCACCACCTCAGAATCACTCTTTACCGTACTCCCCCAGTCCTCCAGCAGTCCAGAAACTCTATCCACATGTTGACAACCCCCAGTTCCCTCACACCCGTTTTCCTCAAAATGCTTTTGCTCAATTTTTGATCTCAATTGAATCTACCTGCGATGAAGTGTGACTATGCAGGCTAAAATTCATTGACTGCAGTCACAGGTTCTAGTTCCCAGCAGAGCAAGACCCTTAACCACCGACTGCTCCAGAGGCGCTGGACACTGGCAGACCCTATTCCCTGACCTGCTCTCACCTCTATGTGCACTGCATCAAAAGCAAGATGGGCAAAAACACAATAAATGGCAACTGTTCTAAACTTAAAAACAAATAACCGATCTGTGCAATCATGTAAATGTTAATACCGTAATAATTAAAATAATTGTATATAAGGCAGCCTGGCAACTCTGATAGCAGCTCAGCTGGATAGCACTGCTGCCTTAGCCCTTAAGTTTTAATTGTTCCCCCAGGCCTGTCTTTGCAATAAGAACAAATTCTCCCCATGGACAGGTATCCTTCAGGTACTCCAGGATCCTCACAGCTTAAGGTGAACAGGGATGTCCAAATTACCCAGAGCATGTGACTGTGAGCGGGTGCCCTAACTCTAAACAAGCCAAAAACAGAGGCGACCAAACATATGAATAAAAGCCATTCATTTAAAACAATGGACAGCATTTTTGTATGTAAAGAAGAGTCCTGCAAATAAATCAAAAATATTTTTTTGTGTGTAATTCTGTATTTTCAAGTCTATTAAATAAAACTGCAGCAATGCATAAGACACAGGTGAACACAGAAGGAATAAAAGGCGACGGAGATGAAGAAAGCTATTTGTAAGACAAATTAACTAACGGAAGCATTTATCAGAAGGTCTTACCCTTAATTTAAAATATGAAATTTCCTTTTCACCAGCTCTGTTTCGCCTATAAGACTTTGCTGTCTCGATATATCAATTCAAAAGAAGCCATTACTGCTGCATACTGCTAGGAAAACCACTGGAATCCGCCTAACTCTTAAGGCACATATCAATACTTTCTCACATAAAGGGGTATTTTCTCTAAGGATCAATAAACAATTCCTTTATGTTTTATTAACATCCATAGTGCTGGAGAGAAATGCTCAGATACAGGCATCTGCAACTTAAAAAGTGATCCTAAGGATGGGACAGTCCACTTGTATCTAATATATCTTGAAGGTAAACTTTAAACTATTTCATTCTCCCCTCTGCCCACCACCCTACCCGCCTCCCCAAATGAGAAGAATTCATTGAAGATCTCTAAGCACTCCAGACCTGGTTTTCACCGAGCAGAATAATGGAGACATTTGGGAAATTATCAGCCAACCTTTATTATGATCCATGAAATATCAAGCGCAAGGAACTACTGTCACCTCATGATGTTTCAGTGTAAAAGAATTCCAGTGTTTCCACTTAAAATAGGCTGCTTTTCAGCGCGCCACACAGCATGGATGAATGGGCCTCGGTGGTGCTTAAACGGTATCATCCCTGGTTGTGGATGAGAGGCCCGGTTAGCGGCAGCTGCCTGCTGTGTGTCTCGCCTCAGGAAGTCCTGGAGCAGGGAGCCACAGCAGAGAGGCGGAGCAAAGGTGCCAATACAGCCACTGGCCTGTTTATTTTGCTGCTCATGAACAGTGGCAGAAAGCAAAGAGTCAGGGCGGGAGCAGGGGGTGCAGGATGGGGGATAAATTAATAACAGGAACAGCAGAATATAGTGATGGATAGAAATGGACAACTGTACCTGGGGGAAAAGGTATTAAAATGGAAATAAACATTAAATATAGGAAAATAAGATATTAAGGTACGGGGAGTGTGGCTCTTTGAGTGAGGACTCTGTGAATATGATTAAAAGGTCGCTGGTTAAAATCCCGATGATTGGCAGAGTGATTTCACCACTGGGTAAAGATATTAACCCCAATTGTTCCAGGAACTGGCCAACCCTGCATTCTCAACTGTACATCACTTTGGACCACAGTGTAGGCCAAATAAATAAGTGTAAATAAAGTAATATAGTGGCAGATGACAGAGAACCACAAATGCTAAAATTCAGGGATAGAATTTTGAGAGAAAAGCAATGGTGGACAGCAAAGCATGCAGAAGACATACTGAGACGGAGGCAGCAAGACATGCATGTTGCATTGTGCAGTGAAGGGGAAGGCGCATGGGTCGTACATGCTTTTGCATGCGAGGGGGTGACGCAGTGCCTCTCCATGCATGGGACGAGGACTGGAGACACCGGCATTAGAGAAATCTAAAAATCAGTACTGTACCACGCATTATCACGGAAGAAATGCACTAGCTGTTCCACTCCTTGACAAGGGGCATTACGGGAGAAGCAGAGGGAGAGAAACATTAGGGCCAGTTTGACCCCACTAAGAGACAGAAGGACAGGCAGTCAGTCAGCTCTGCAAGAAACAGATGTTGAAGAAAGAAACCATTGGAGAGATTAGCTACTACAAAGATTCGATACTGCAGTCTTAGAGAAACATCTGCATCACAGATGAGTTGTTTGTAATATCCTTGTAAAAAAAACACACACACACACGCACACACAGTTCATTGTAGAGACTACCCATTCATTTCCATGGGCATAACTATGATAACTCTAACCGTAACCATAAGTAACCAGACGAAATACACGACTTTTGGTTATTGCAGATTTATGATTGTATTCACAGATTTTCACTAGAGTTTATATTGAAAAATGTTCCGACAAGCTAAAAAGTAAAAACTTTTACCACATTAAGGGGACATTTGATCCCCACAATGTGGTAAATACAAAGCCACACACACACCAGCACTGAAATACACATAAAGATTGGAGAAAGGCACACATTCACCAATCAACACGCAATTAAATAATTAATAATAATAATAATAATGATCTAACTGAAAACAAAGAATCATGACTCTCCCTTATTCAGCTCTTAGTGGTCCTAGTACTAGGTCAATTATAAAACTGTACAACATGCAGACAAACACCCCCTGCAGGTCAGATTGCACAGTATTCCACAGGCTGGGCTTTTGTCCCCCAACAACAGGGAATTCCTTTAGAAATACTGCTCTCATGCATGACAGACAGAGAGATTAGGCTCAGAAGTCTTTGTGTTGCCAGGCTTGAAGGACATGGGCTATTGGCTAATACAAAGGAGTTGGGTTTCGGGGTCTTACGCTAGTGATGGTGCTGGGGCAAACCCCGTCCTGCTCCTCATCGCTAGCGACCCTCATTTTGCCATGGGCAGCAATAAACCAAAGCAGTAGTGAAGTACTATTCCTTCACCCCTTATCTTGTCCTTTTTCAGTACAATCAATATGCATATATCTGTGCTGCATTCTCACTCATTTAAGAGGGCCAACATGTTCCCGTACATAATTTGGATGAATGGCTTTAGTATATATTCAAAAGTGTTACAATATCATGTTAGAAAGGACGGTGACTTTAAGATACGTAATTTAACTAAAGAACTCCCTATTGTAGAAGCATAAAAGGCACTTTTGAAAACTGCTATAAACAGGCGATAGACACATGACAAATGACACAAAAGATTTGTGAATCATGTATTATCCAATAATGCAATTTGCTGCGATTCTCTCTAACTGGCTTCATGTAACCATGTCTTCCATTATACAAAGTTAACTATTATGTAAAAGCTATTATGCAGACTGACTTATTTTTATTCTGAGATCTGAATGAAATCCAGCATTACGAGGTGAATAATTAAAGTAAAAAAAAAAAAGGATAGATGTGTTAAAATACATGACAAGTTTGCCTCCGAAGGCAAAAAGAGGTCTGTTCGTACGTGAACAGGATGAGTGGGAGGGGGAGTCACGTAGGAGCCGGGAGGGAATGCTGGTAAGAGAGAGGCAGGTCGCTGAGGGGCAGATAAGTGGACGAGTGGGCAAGCGCTTAAGATGCAGCGGTGCCAAGGGGGCGGGGCAAAGGTCAAGGAACTCACTCTGTCTGCGGTGGGGCACGCTGACCCGGGAGCTCCCCTGGTACTGGCCCTGCGAGGGGGGGGCGAAGGGAGCAGGTGGTGCACCCTGTGCGGAGAGAGAGAAGACACATAGAAGGGCAGAAGGGTGACACACGGAGCGGGTGGGGAGCGCAAGGGGTGGAGGTAGGGGATGGGGTGTGAACGCACACAGTGCCGAGCCCAACCCGGACGAATCACGAGCGGGACACTCCGAGTGGAAAGCCTCCCTCAAACCTCCAATCCACTGCTGTACTGCAAGGCAAGGACCCCCCCCCCAAATAAAGAAAAAAATGAATACAGTCTGATGCGGCTGACAGCGAGTCAAAACACAAACACTTCTTGCTCAAGGGAAGGTGTGCCCGCGGAACATTTGGGTCTCCACTAACTTTTTCTGTTGTGGGGACTCATCATCGACTCAGCAGCAGAAACGAATCGGCGTATCTCCTACGAGGGACTGAGGGGAGTCTTATCATCTCCTGTAGGGGTCTCATGTTTTCAGAGGCACAACCTCTACCTCAACTCCTTTCAAAGCCTCTCCAACTTGGAGCCATTTGTCCTCTGTTCCCCCGTCGGCACCATTATTGGGCTTCATTGCAAAATGGGTCTGTCCGTGACTGAGAATACCTGTCATTAATAATGGTCGGTCTCTGGAAAGAGCCCAAATCGGCCCGGAGATTAGAGCGGCGCTCAGGAGCTGTGAGGACAGCCAGGAGGAGATGAAGATCAGCAGGTAAGCTCCCTTCCAGGTGTTTTGTCAGCAGCTTAAATTGAGCAAATCTGCTCTTTGAAGGTACAGGCTTCTTGTACGGAAGGCTCTGCTTCCCCACAGGGCCCCTGCTTATTTTCCACCCCTGTCCACAAAGCCCCCCAACCCCTGTCTTCTCCATCTGGACACTGTCAGAGCCTCAGAAAGACCCGGAAAGACCCGGAAAGGGAAGATTGCTGTGACATAATCCCAAGCGATATGAGAGAACACCCACCTCCCTTCTCATCTGCCAGCTCTGGCCGCTAACAGGAACTTTGTTACATTTTCTATATTAAACTGTAATGTGATTGTTCACTGGTCATACACCAACAGGGGTATGGGTTCCAATCTCACACACTGACCACTGTGTGCATTTCCTCTGGGTTTTGTTCTCCCCCAGTCCAATCAAGGATGAGTGGTCAGAAGAACTGCACTCTCTAAATTGCCAGTAGTTTGTACACTACAATAGGCTGGTATCACATACAGAATATCCCCTGCCTTGTGCTCAACCCTGTACTAGATAGGTGCCTATAGAAAATGGATAATTACAATCTTTATTTTTAAATTCATCTGGAGGTTTAGTTAGATCAGTTTAAGTCTTACTAACCTTGAGCAAAGCACCACTGAGCAATGAACCTGACCTACATTAGCCTTAGAAAGGTCACTTTAAATCTGAGCAAAACAGTTGGTGACTTTCACATCGGAACAAAATGAGACATTATTCTTATGACACACAAGTGGAAGTATTGTAGGATTTCAAAAAAAAAAAGAGTCCACACATCAGTTTAACCACAGTCATTCATTCATTTTTAAGTTTGTAGTCTCACTACAGTCAAAACAAAATATTTTCCAGTATCAGTGTGCAATGTTAAATCTCACTATAGCATATGGTCCAAGACTGAAGAAATATCTAATTAAAGCCTAACGTGTAAATCATGCCTTCTAGGTGCTACTGTATCTATTTGCAGCATTAAAGTGTTGGATTTTCACTCTATTGTTTTCCAGTTACTGTTTATTCTCATTTGACTCCATTACTAATGAAGGGTATTGCTCAATGTACTGGATTCTTTCATCACAGCCTCTGACATTTTATCCCATCTGAGCTCGTCTCCCTCATTTTCTCTCTAAACAAGCCTACTCACTGAATAATAGCACAGAATATTACTTAGACATGTTCACAAGTGCACAAGGAGTTGGCCCTCATATAAAAATGCTGAAGGTCCCTCCTCTAGAAGGCAGTGGAGGTACAGATTGGAACTTAGAGTCCGAGAGCTAATGGCTAATCAGGCACTGATAGAAAACATTTATTAAATTCTCTGCATGCCATTTAAAATATCTTCCAAACACAGAAATATAAATCAGTGGAAACCTGGCCACATTGATTTAAAAAATAAGTAGGTAGGCAGTGAAAGCAGCAAGCCCTAGAAAAGTTTGACGACGATCCATAAAAGGCATCTCTAAGGACAACACATCTGCTTCCTTCATCTGAAGCTGTCCATCCACAACCTGTCAAGGTTCACTATTGACCCACTGCACCAAACACAACGTGTCAATGTTGCGAGCTTAAAAGTTATTGAAAGCATTAAGTGTAATTAATGCATTTTAACCACTCTCAGGGATAGAAAACACATAATAGGTTCTTGAAGGCTTCATCAGTTTGAACATCTCTATCATCCGTCTCCAAGTCTACAGATTTCATTCAACTTGGCAACAGGCTGCGCAACACTTCTGAGGAGTTGCCTTTAATGGCATGCATAGCAAAATTCTTTGTAAATAAATGTTTAATTTCTTCAAGTTACAGATTGATATACAGTATTGCGAGCAAAGCCATAGCTTTAGCTTAGATTTTTCGGAATGAGAGTTTGTTTCAGACCCCTAATATCCATCCATCCATCCATCCTCTGTAACCACTTGTCCTATTCAGGGTCACGGTGCTCTCTTTTTATAGAGGCACCATTGAGGGTGTCATCACTGGCTGTATCGCTGTGAGGTTCGGAAGCTGCTCTGCCTCCTGCCGTAAGGCTCTGCAACGGGTAGTGAATACAGATCATCGGCATCTCCCTGCTCCCCCTCACGGACACTTTCCATACCCTCCTCACCCGCAGAGCCATCAGCGTTGCTGGTGACTCCTCCCACCCCTTACACTCCCACTTCAGCCTCCTGTCTTCAGGGAGAAGGCACCGGACCCTGCGGGCCCACTCCACAAGACTCTTAAACAGCTTTATCCACTAGGCTGTCAGGACGCTGAACTCTGTCCATTACCTCCCCAGTCTGCTCCCTGCCCCCGGACAGTAATATACTCACTCACTACGTCTTTTTCCTTTTTTTTTGCACTATAGTTTCAAGGACTATTTATATTTCATACCTTTCCAATGCTAATTTGAATTTGACTTGATATGATTTTTACCATTTGCACTCTATTGTTTACCATTTGCACAACTGCCTTATCTATTGTTACCATTTGCACAACTGCCTCATCTATTGTTACCATTTGCACAACTGCCTTATCTATTGCTACCATTTGCGCAACAGCCTTATATATTGTTACAACTGCCTTTTTTGTCGACGTGTCTCTTGCCTTGTCAGTTTGTCTTGTGCTTTGTTATCTGTCTTTTTATATAGAATGTCTATTCAAATTCAATCAAAATGTTATAATGTAGATTAAACTTTTTAGTTCTAATTGGCGGGTACGCACACCAGCGAGCCAGAACCGGCATTTCGGTTCTCATGTATGTTTTGCACATAAAATGTGAATTGACAATAAAATATCTTTGAGTCTTCGAATCCCGGAGATGCAGGGCAGGGAGCTACCCAGGATAGAGCACCAACCCATCACAGGGCACACTCACGTACCATTCACTCACACGGGCCACCTAATATCTATTTGCGTAATTCCGGGAAGAGAAAAAAAACATTACTGCGGTGAGCTGCTGAACAGCAACACAGCTTGTGGTTCGCAGTGACATTATCCAGGATGTTGACGCAGTAGGGTATGGCTATGGACTACCCGCAGGGCCATACCCATATTACCTGATCCGGACCCAAAGGACATAGAAAGGGAGGGAATGAGATGCATCAATGAAGGCGACCCCAAGCCAAATGCAGCAGGCAAACTTATTTACTAACAAGCCTTTGAAGACCGCAGGCAACCGGTGAGGCAGAATATATGTGAGAGGCCTCAAACAAGATAGCAGAGTGAAGCAAAATGCGCTACCTGGGGTGGCAGAGCGCTCCGGGTATACATGTTTTTCCATTTCATTCCCTCTATTTTTTATTTTTTTTGGAAAGAGGTATAATCCCGAAACTACACCCCTTTACACTCAGTCAGAGCAGATACGAATCCTGGGGGGAAAAATAATAATAATGTTTAAAAAAAAAAAAAATGTGTGGCATCATACGCCAGATTTCTTCCTTCATAACTTCTGCGGCATAAAGAATAAAAAAAGAAAAAAGATAAACTCTGGATGAGAAACAGGAAACTACTGTAAGGCCACTTTTGGCTTATCTGAGAGTGTGGCAGTGGATGCCTGTTTGCAAAGAAACAGTGAAATCCACCGGAGGGGAGGTTACATAGCGCCAAATGCCCTGGATAGGTTATATGTTATTACAGCTAGAAGATAGCTTATGTTTGCCCCCAGTCAATGAGACATGCATGTGGTGTTACGCAAGTCCCCCAATAAGACCTTTTCCAGTTCCATCCTATCACCCCATTATTCACAGTTTGGTAAAAGCTGTAGCAGTACAGAAAAGAAAGCAAATATGTGAAACATCTATTAAATCGCTCTCTGAAGCACTATGGAATTCATCATGGGTCACAATATTGCCCTGCAAGAACAAAACACGGTGACAGTGAAACTGAGAAAAAGGCTTTCAAAGCCATCAAAAGTGAGCACATCTGAGCAAAGCCATTGTGTCATGAGAGAAAACTGAGCCTAAGCGACTCGATTTCGGTCATAACCCGATTTTGATTTTAAAAAAAAAAAATAAAAAATCTGCAGTTATAATGTTTTGCCTATAAATGACAGAAGAGAGACAGTTTTAGAACTGTTGCTTAAAATCTAATGCTCATTAAAATCTAATACTGCAATTACAGGCATTCATTTAGATTCAAGTTTTAGACTTACCAGCTCTTGCACACGGGGTGAAACTATTAAATCTGACTTCTCAGTTTAGACGCAAATAAGGAGGCTGATTTTTGCAAATAAGAATGATGAGTAGCAACACTGG
>JAODKC010000064.1:9960897-10006522 GCA_026777985.1 Mormyrops attenuatus
CCCCCCCCCCCCCCCCCCACCCCCACCCCCCCCCCCCCCCCCCCCCCCCCCACCCCCGCGCCCCCCCACGCGTCCAGTTCACACTATTGGCTCCTGACCGTGGTTACTTTCCATCCACCTTTCTTTCGAATTGTTTTCACCGATCCTCCTGTGTGATCTTGTCATCTCATCTCAATTTATCTAGTGCTTAAAATTTCCCAATTGAAATCAATTTTAATTACGTCTCCGGTTTACAAGATTTCACCTCGTGAGCCAATTTCCAGCAGCACATTAGGCTTGTAAGTAGGGGGATGCCTGAACGGTGCTTCAATCCAGCAAAGCAAACGCAAAAGCAGTGTGCCAGGATATTCCAGCTGAAATGCTGGCATGTCGTACTTGTATTTAACTGAACCAACAAATGGTTATGCTTGGGGACAGCTTGTAACTAACTACTCAGTACTCTATTACAATGTGCGTTAACCAAAGTATTTGCTTATACATTTCAATCAGCATTTGATTTACACATAGGACACCATTTACATTACCATACAATCCTGTTAATATATTCTCATTTTGTAGTTGAGAGATGAGTTCTCTACCTCTGCCACAGTGACATTTCTCCATTTAAGGCATGCAGAGGACACCGACTGTGGATTTACTACAAGCATTTACTCACACTTTCTGATACTTGCAGCATGCACGTATAACGAGTAAAAGATCGAACTTACAGCCAAACAGTTTGCGTTTCAGGATGAGATGTGTGGCTATATACAGTTATATAAGCAGGTTATTCAGCTGAATAGCAGTTAATTATTTAGCAGCAAAATGATTAAAAATGTATGCTGCATAAATCATTAATTGAAATATTTCCTTAGCAGATTATGTCATGTAATGTATTGTAATGATGTAAAATGACTGTCCTCAAGTGTTTGGATTGCACTTTCTTGTTTTCCTTCTGCTAATGTTAAAATCTGACCCAAGATAGCAAGAACTGGAAATGGGAAGCAGCAACTCACAGCTTGTCCTCTCCAGGGTGTCTGTGTGCCCTTATCGTGATGCGTACGTCTCTCCGTCCTGGGTGCCAGCGCCCTCTGCTGGCAGTGACACCTCGATGGCTCGGCACGAGATGACTGCAAGACGTGAACCAATAACAAAAATTAATGAATAATTAGTACTTTGAAATAGCATGCATTAAGAAGCAGTTTCACTGAAATATGGATATAAATTTGTAATTTGATATTTGCGTCATAATCTTCAGTTATATTATTTATATTTATATATATTGCAGACTGAAAAATAGACTTGTTAAAGGCACAAAGGGCAACAGAAACAGACAAACTATCATCTGGCCAATTAGTGTATCTGAGAGACAGTGACAAAGTAACAAATCCTCTCAATAGGCTGCTGCATATTACCTCAGAGAGACATAAAATGAGGATAAAGACTTTTGAAGGAGCTGTCAAAGCATAACAAGCAGGAATTAATCATCAACAGGCTACTTGGTCATTGCCTCTTGTCTCACAAACCAGGTCCCTAAGCACACCGGGCTAATAGCGAACCAGCTCACAAGCGGATAGTCTACACGAAGACGCCTGTTATTTCCGAAGAAAGCGCAAAGCCACGGGAGTGGTAACCTGCAAACCTTAAGAGCCTTAGCAATTTACAGAATAAGGACTGCAAAGCTGGGCACAAAACCGAAACAATTTTTAACGACAAAGTGCACGTGACGAGTGCAGCACTCCATTTCTACTCCATTTCTCCAGATTCATGCTCCCCGCCGGCTTCTAATGGACCAGTTGAAGACAAACTTTCATTTGTGTAAAATTCTAGGTAATGATCAGTTTCCACTCTATTTTAGTCGCCCATTTCTACCTGCTCCAGGCTTTTCACAGGGTCATTTCGTATTCTGGTTTTTCAAAATGGCTAGTGGATTACTGAATCCCAAACAACACAAAGAATCCATTGGTTCGAATACGCATTAATCCCAAGAGAATTGCGTAAATAACAATTTGTACACTTAAAAAAAAGAAAATAATTACTGAGGTACCTCAGGTTAACAATATGTCTCAGTGTTGCAAGATCCCTCTAGGCAATTTGAACAGTCACCCCCCAATCCCCAACTGACAATTACACCATTGTACAAATTAGGAGCTCTGACAACACTAATAACAGAGGGGCCTCCAATCATGTTAATGTGGCCCTGCCTGCTACCAACTTTTGATCTGACAACATTCTGCATCACCTGGATCCCAGACCGACACATATGAAGGCTCATAGATCACAGCAGACAGACATTTGAAGCGATTATGCATCCCTTCCAATTCTAGCTAAATGCGATGCACACATTTACATGCGCTGGATGAGAGGGAAAAAAGATGGAAAGAAAAGTTGAAAGCAGAGAAGTGATCACTCTGACAGGGGCCCTATTATGAAGTACAGGATACACAGAAAGCGAAGGCACCCTCACAGCAGCAGAATTGTAGAGTCAAAGAATTCTGGAGCAAAATGTAACATGTAAGGTATAAATAATGAAGAAGTGTGCAGTTATATGAAAATATTCAAAGACAACTTCGTGGAATGCAGAACGACACGAAACGGAAGGCCACTAACCAAGTTAGAGTAGGTTATTTTTGTATAACCACACACATCTAAGTAGTTTATCTCGCTTATGCCACAGTTAATGAACAAAAAATATATAAAGAGAATAAACTAGTCATGGTCAATTTTTCATACGAAATTCATTTCAATTAGCATTTAGTAATGTTCCAATGTGCTCTGGAAAATATACTTCCAATAAATATAGAACGTCTGGTCAGGATACTCGCTGAAAGCGGCAAGTTCGTTAAGTTACCATGGAAACCGTCAACAGATAGGTGCTTGCATTTTGAAAACCAAGGAATATGCTGATATATGCTTATTTATGAGTAAAACGTCACACAGGTTTATATAGTAGCATGTTTAATAAAACATTATAATGCATTAACATAGAACCGTTATTAGGCTGCTGGAACTATCTGTGTGGTTACGCAAAAACTTTCTGTATTTTCAGTGCCTGTCAATATCATTTATCGGACAGCAAGAGGTGCGTCAGAGACTCACCAGCTGCTGGGTCAGCTGAGCGATAGTCTTCTCTTTTCTCCTCAGCTCCTCCCTGAGCTCCTGCACCTCCCTGCTCAGCTCCTGCACCTGAAATGCAAATGCATTTATATACTACATTTTTTATTTAAATATATATTACAGTCACTCAGAAGTCATACAAATGACTAACATAAATTAATAGAAATATATTGTCCTGTAACCCTAACCAGGATAATCCATTAGCATAATAATAACAACAACAATAATAATGCTAAAATAATAATAATAGTAATAACAACAATAACATGAACTGAATATGATATCTGAATTTTTATTGTAGCCCCAGATTATATATGCAACAGATTATGTGGTGGGAATTCACCTGTAACCATTTGGTCATAGGTTCAATTCCCTTGCCATCACGATAATTAGAAACTTTGTACAATACAATACAAAACATGATTTGTTTTCTACACTAAATAAGAACAAGGAGCACATTAGGTTTGTTCAGTAACCTGCAAAAAAAAGACACAATCCTACTGTTTTAAAAATGGTTTATAAGATAAGTAAGTAATTACTAGGGCTGTAACAGTACACATATTTGTCGTGTACCATTTCATACATCATTTTCAATCGGCGGTTTGAAAACATTTCTGAAGAAATTACACTAACACTGGAGAACGAGTAGTTGTTGATTCTGTTACATAGAAGTAGGACATGTTGCTGGAAAGACATCCAATGTGGTAATTCAGTCACAGGAAAATCCAGAATAATTCAGCTAGAGGGGTGTTTATCACTACAGATCAGCGACCAAACTCAGCAGTATAGAACACAGGATGTATTTTATTATGATTGTTATGATTATTATTTTTATGAATTTATGCATTTTTTATTTTTACATATTTTTACCATGTGCAAAAAAAGCATGTCTTTATTCAGATGCATCAACACATGCATTGATTTTGCTGTACAACTGTTCCTAATGCTGTTTGTGTTTGCAGGTGTAATAATATATAATGTCAAAATAAACTCTCTTTTCCCTGTTGTACTAAAATTGGGAAACGTGAACCCAAAACTGAGATTTGCACCAAGAATGAATTTGTGTACCGTCACAACGCCTACTTAGTACTAAACGTTAAAAATAAATGCGAATTTACTATAGAAAGCAGGTATCTGTGAATGTGCTTTAAAAGATGTTATAAAAGAAAGTTATAAAGAAAGGTTATAAGACTCAAACATGCAAAAACACACGTGCACAATCAGCTTGGCTCCACTGATCCGCGGTGCGGATGTGCTCCCAGAGATTCACCTGTGCGGCAGAGCTGCAGTTCTCACTGGGTTCTGGGTTCGGCGGTTCTGGCGGCACAGCGTTGTGGATGCTGACCCCGTTCTCCATCTGAGCAGAGTCAGGGACACAGTTTTATTTGTCACAGTCGAGAGGTTCTCACTGCTGCCCACGACTCCCCTATGAAGAGCTTATTTCTGTCCTAGAGCAACTTCCCCACCTGCCGTTCTACACAGCGGGATCTCCCAATGCTCCTACCCACACCCTCCGCCCAGGACCCAGCAAAAAAAATCATGAAGCAAACTAATTTCTCTCCAGTCATCTTATCTGTAGCAAGTTAGCAGCACATAACAGGGTTTTTATAACTTGTACAGAAATTTATTTAATAACTATTTCTACCTATAGCAACAAAACGTTCTCCCGGTGCGCAAAAAGAGAGGTTCCTGCATTCCGGAATGAAAAAAAATTCTACACGGCCTACAACACAAGCCGCCAGTTTGAAAAGCTATTGTACTCTCTGTAGGTGGCCAAACAGATTGGATTTGGCCTATGGGTCAATGAACGAGAACACTGTTACAACCTGAATTGCACAGCAAAGTTCAACACAACAGATGATGCATGGTTAAAAGACGTTTATGCATTCAAGCCGATTACAAGACCCAAGTCAGCCACGTTAAATAACCAGAACATCCCATACTAAAGTGCTGCCGTTTTTAGTATAGCAGTCTGAGACGTAAATGTGTGAAGAAATTGAACGAGGAAAATACCATCAAAAGGGAAATACTATCAAATGAAACCAAGTTATGGCGGAGGACCACACTGCAGGAAACCAAAATGACTCCCTCTGCACTGTGTATTTTACCCGCAGTGGACATACCTGGACCTTCAAACTATTTCCAAAGCTCCTTACACTGAGGAATTACAACTTACGGGCACTGACTGGTACAGACACCTCCTTGTACCAGCAAAGGGGGTAGACTGTTCTTTTGCAATGACGGTTTTTTTCCCACTCGCCAATGTGAATAATAGGCTAAAAAAAGGCCTTACCGGAATGAAGAAGTAGTCATAATAACTGCTCCCACATTAAATGAACCATGGGCTGACTATGTAGACATTCAGGTAAGTGATCATATGCTTTCATTAGGGCCGATAAGCTGACTTTTGGGTAGGAAACAGAACAAAGTGCATTCAAAAGTCAATTCCTGCTGCAAATGCAAAGAGGAAACCACCAGTACTTCTGAACTTGAAATAAGTCCTGGGTGTTCCTTTTCCCCTTGTTGAGCGTAGTGCATTGTAGAGTTTTCACCCATAATGAAGAGACTCCCTTTAAGCAACATTATTCCAGCCCTGTCACAGGGTCCAAATTAAGTCAAACGTCAATCAATGTTTGACCACAGCACTTCAGTACCCTCAAAAGGTAGTCTCAAAAAATGTAAACGTTACTTGCGGAATCTCACAGCTACTACGCCAAAAAGCAAATGATTCGTAATGCTCTGGGACATCTCAGAACCAATAATGCTCAGAGAGGCTTCAAAGAAACAGCTTAAGTTTATTAAGCTGGGGGTTTATATGCATTGTATAGGACTGGGTATTTTTGCTGGGGTGTCGCACATTTACAATGTAACACAACACTCCCTTCCCTCACATTGGAAGTCACCTACAAACCCAAACGTCTGATGTCACCCAGGTCTCAGCAGTCAGTCCTGCCACTAAAAAACTGATATGGGACATGAATGGTTTGGGAAGTCTCTCCTTCAATTCTATTGCTCTGGTTAGGGACAAAAAATGCATGTAAAGCACCTCCCTGCATCAGCTACGCAACAGGGCAAGTGCTGCATATGGGGGGAGACGCTCAGGAGGAGATTATTGGGGGTGAGAAAGTTGTGACCAGCAGGAGTCAAGAGTACCAACGTACAGCAAAGCCGGGCATGGACAGAAATACGACGGATCAAGGAAACGCTTAAAGTCAGAAAATCGGGACAGGATTAGAAGGCAGAACATAAGACAAGGTCAGACAGAAATAAAACAGCCAGCAAGGTACCTCCTTTTAATAGCTGCGTCCTTATGTGTAAAAACATTACAAGTATAAAAGATAGACCCAAATCTGGGTGTTACCCCGTAATGAGAAGTGCTCCTTTGACTGGTTGCTAACAAACAAACAAACTCTGAAGTCAATCAAAAGTGCCAACTAGCCTGTGATTTTAGGAGCTCTGACTCCTGCTACTAACTGCTACTAAAGAGGGTAGATTTGTAGATCAGATCTCTATAAAGCAAGAGGTCACTTCACAAAAGGTCACCTCTGTTGCCATATAGAATGCAGGAAATCTAATCTCCTCTTAATGGCAGTCAAAGTGAGGTGAGGATACAAAGGATGACTCTAAGCGTAGATATCTTGCACTGATTAGTCACTGCTGTGGCACTTCTACATTCTGCATCGACAGCAAGGAAACATTTAGCGATTAGGGCCTGCAAAAACGCTTCTAGTAAATACAAAATAAATGACATGGAAGTTAAAAATACAAAGAACTGCTTTAAGCCTTTTTTCATTCAAAAAGGTATGATATACACAGCATAATTTTTCACCATCTTTACGAAGAGCTTTTAAGAGTTTGTATATGCCAGACCCATCTCTAATCAGAAATGCTGTTAGGAACTATGCATATCCTATTCATATTCATATTCATTACCTCTAAGAATGGAGAAATCCTGTCCTTAATTGTGCAGTGTGCTGCTGGATTTGAAGGATTACTTTTCAGCTAGGGACTAACGTTCACCTGGCACACCCAGCTAAGATTTCTGAAGTCATTATTTAGACTGTAAGTCATACATTCGAATGTGCCAGGTAAATGAAAACCAGAACAGCCGATGAAACTAAAGGATTGTACCATTTTTTTCCCCAAATGTGGCAAATTCATAGCGCATCTAGGACACGGGGCACTCAGACTCTAAAGAAAAAATCACAAAAATCGTAAGCAAAACATCAACTGCAACAATACTGAAGAAAATAAAGGAAAACACTTTGAAATAATTTAGAGATAATTGTTAATTGTTAGCCTGTTCATTTAAAGGATTTTCTCTATGGCTGATTTTATAGAGTTAGATTTAGTCTCCCTTTTCGCTTCATTCCCAGGAGCCTGATCCCTGGTGTGTATTACCTGTTTTAAAGGCGTCATTCCCTCTGCTGTAACTTCCCTACATGCTCTCCACCTACACACACCCCTGGAGGAGATGATGTGAAATTACATGCGAACCAGCGCCGTGACCGGCGCTGCATCTGAGCTGAAGGAGATGAACCAGGCATGCCAGCAGAGCTGATGTAAGCACGAGGGATTAGTCACAGTCGCCAATCAACCAGAGCTTGCCCCGTAATCGGCCTTGCAGTCTTCCCCTTCAGGTTCCTTTACCCTAGCTCATTTAAGCAGCGTGAGCCCAGAGATAGCTGAAAGGTACCCTGGGGAGGGCATATCAAAAGAAGGTGGGGATATCAAAGGAAGGCGGCAATTACCGCAGTCGCGCAGCTAGGCCGCAGTTAGCCGAGCTGGTTTTGCCTACATTAAAACACACAAAATGTCAACGGTTTTGAAGAACAGTACTGTGGACTACTGTTTGCTTTTAAGCTCCTCAGCTTACGATGGGGTTACGTTCCCATGATCCTGTCGTAACTGGAAAATGTCGTAAGTTGAATATGAATATAATATAATAAATAAGCAAATAAATACTTTCACTAAATAAATAAGTAAATAATGAATTAATAGTTAACTAAATATAATTAAATGAAAAGGAAGTAAATGAATATAAGTTAACTTGGTTAAACACAAAAAATAAAAAAAAATAAACACAGCACGATACATTCGTATCGCTACACTACACTCGCGATCACTACATATCGGTATACTGAACGTACACCGCTATCGCACCATCGGAATGTGAACCATCGTTAACCAAGGAGCATCTGTATTTTTACATTTTTTCATACTTGCTTTCAATACTCAACACAGCATAAGGTGAATGAGTTCTTTCCCAATGTCAATGTTAAGTTCTTTAAAAAAAGAATTATAACATAACTGGAATAAAAACAAATACTATGATGTCCTTTCCGCCCACACGGTGCGATTAACCTGGATAGCCGAAGGTCCCTCTGTCCGTTTTAAAATAGTTACATCCTGAATGTGCACTACAGAAATCTGAAGGACAGGATGAAATGTGGCAAAAAGAGTAATATGGGAAGTGTATGGAAACACATGCAGAGCTGCCAACATATCTTGTTGCAGTTCAACAATAGTGTCAGTTTGAGACACTTTGGACTCCACAAATTTCAGTCACAAAATGTCAGACAGGTTTTCTACCTTGCTGACAGGGAACACTGCATAAAATTAATCGTCGCACTGGTCTGCATGTGCATGTGTGTAGGTGTGTGTCCTTATAATAGTGTGTATAAATAAGTATGGTTCTGACTGTGTCTATGGTCACATGACTGTGTTTGCATATGATGAAGGTATGCGGGTGAAAAAATAAGTATATGGTCCTATCAAACCATGTGTGTATGGTCTCATGGTTGTGTCTGCATGTGATAAAGAAGGAATGTATGTAGAAATAAGTATGGGTCTCTCTGACTGTGAATGTGGTCACATGGTTGGGTTTGCATTTGATGAAGAAGGCAGGGTGCGTGAGCGCGTGCATGCACAGGGGGAGACTGAGTGCCGCTCACCTGCAGAAGGTTCTTTAGCCTGAGGAGCTGCGACTTGACGGAGGAGCAATCTTGGGCCATGTGCCGCAGCATTGATTCGTCAAACTCCACCATGTGGCCATCATGTCGTGGACTGTGCTTTTGTGGGGGGGGGGCAACGCGGCCTATTGCTGCCCCATGGTACCCATCCAAAGGCTGAAACCCACTGCTTCTGCAGGGGGCCAAATGCAAATACTGTTATTCTCCAAGGAATCTGCCACATGTGTCTTAGGAGGTTAAGGCTTGATCTAAGCTCTTATAAAAACTGAAGTCTATGGACCAAAGATCAAGAACCAAAGGAATAACTTAAGTTTTCCCACATTTCACAAAGCATCAAAATTATGCTGAGGCAATGTAGAGTTACTCAAATGAAGAAATATGTATGCTATAGAATGCTAAGTGCTAACACTACCGTCACTTACTCCTGAAATTTGTGTAGCAAAGCATGAAAAAGCATCTCTCAGTGAACATCAAAGTCATTGCCAATTCATGGAAAATAAAGTGGTAATAATAAAGAATACCGAAATAACAACTACCATGAATATATTATTCTACGCATATCATGCACAGTTTGCTTTGATGTCATTTTATAGCATAGGTGTCAATTTCCCAAGCAAATGAAAGGCAGGCAGTAGTTATATGGCAAACGCCCTCTCCTCGTTCAGTGACCACCTCGGTTATCGTAAATTCACAAATATGACGGTAAAAAAATATATATCCGCCTAATGCGCATTAATGATCAAGTTTATTATGCCTGACAACAACGCACACCGCAGTGAGAATAATGCCGCCAGAATCGTACGAGAACTTTATCAGAATGAGATGGCAGCAAACCGTGATCGTTGCAGCACGAAGCACAGTCACAGTCGTGCCTAGGCTACCGTGATTTTCATTTAGGAACCATTTCGCTTAACGAGCTGGGTACTGGGACTGAACTCGGTCGCTAAATGAAGAGAAGGTGATATATATGTAGGTCTATATCAGTGAAGCTCACCTGTTGTCATTATGAAAGTGGTCAGGCCCGTTCCAGCGATGCTGACGTCTCCTCCAGTGTCCCTGCCTGCCCCCCCTCTCTGAGCGTTCAGCCTGCGACATCCTGTCAGCATCTGCACCATGGCAATGCCAAGACATCGACAGTAGGTGGCGTAGTGATTAATGACTGAACTCACCACCCGATATTTGGCATGACACAAATGTTTACTACTTTATAATAATTAGAAAACTACTTTATTATACTGAATTGTGAACTACCCAACTGGTAAGTCATTTTGGACAACGGCACCGACGAAAGCAGAGGTTCGACATGTAGATGTGTAATTAAAGGTTAAATATAGTTCAGATCTAGGATAAGATAATTTACCCTGAATATGGTACTTAAACAAGTTCACCAACTCTTTAAATATGATGTCCAGCTGAAAAGTGAAAAACAAACTGCAAAACTGTATTTTTTTCTATTAATCCATGTTTATAACTAAAGAGACATGCAAGTGAGGCAGCAGGGTCAGACAGTTCCAGGAGCAACTGGGGTTAAAGGTTGTGTGCTCAATGGCCCAACGATGACATCACTCTGCCAGCTACGGGATTCAAACCAGCAACCTTCTGATCAAAAGCCCCAGGTCCTAACAAACCACTAAAAAGAATACAGAATGCTGTCATATTTAAGCAGAGAAACCATGAGATCTGCTAAGGACCCAGACATGAAATATCAATTAAATATAACATGTTTGAACAAAACTTTCTAAATGGCATTGACTAAGTGTGACCATAGAAAAACAATTTGTGTGAGAAAGAGTGGGATGACAGGGCAAGTTCAGTACTCAGCTCAAGGCTACATACTAAGACACTAAAGTCCTACAAAATCCCCCATAATCCCCCATAACCTCCCTTTACCTTCACAACACACTGGAACTACACTTCTTGGAACTGTCACTATGAAGTTGTTAAATACTGTAAAAGAAATCACAGCTAAAACAGAAAACAGCCCTTTATCTTTGCCCAGGTACCTAAAAGAGCCTGGATTCTGTAGTTATTTTAAAAGACTGAAACCTAGCTTCACTCTAGACAAAACTATAAATAGACACAACACAGAAAACTCACACCGAGACACGTAAGTAAGACAAATTAAAAGGAACAGGATGATGCTTAAAGTTTAATATAATCAGTTTACTAAATTTCTCCATTGCCAGCAAAAAAGTAACAATGGAATGAAGAATTTCACAAACTGGAACATTACGTCTTAAAAAAATACTTTTAAATCAGATAATGTGTTTTCTTTCTACAAAGTTACAAGACCCAGTAAGTTTAACCCGACTGCCTACATTCCTCGAGTCTGTGTTAAGTCTCTGACACTTGTTTTTCTTCCACTGTCAGATCAGTGACGAATACAACAAACTTTTTAACAATCCATAAAATATTTTACTTTTCTGGCGAACTTTAGCACTTTTTCCAACTGCTGTAGCCTTTTTGTGGGGACTCACCAGGGGCCGTGGCAAAGCATCAGCCGGGGCAGGGAGCGCTCGCGTTCGGGCCTCTCCCGTCATGGGAGCTTTCTGGGAAAACACAGGCAGGCCTATCGCCTTCCTGCCTCCGTGACTGGCTGGCGGTGTGTCACGGGTGAAAAGGCCCTAAGCTCCCCCCACAACTCAGTGCTGCCTCAGTGGGCTTCTGGAGGACCACCCCGTTAACCCCCCCCCATTCTCCTCCCCCCTGCTGACTACCCCGGATACCCATTTCTATAAATACTGACGGCATTCGCTTCCAAACTGGAGAAGGAGGGGACTCTGCCACATACTGCATTCCTTAGCTGTTATCGCGCTGAACGCCCAGTCAGGCTAACATGCGAAAATCCACTAAGGATACAAGCTTTCGGGGCACCTCCATATTTCACATCTAGCTGTGTAATGGAGACATGCCAGTGACAGGATGCATAACGCGAGTCCGTGCGCGGTCGGCACCTTTCCGTTGCGCGAAGAGCCGGCGGTTTATGAGTTTTCCCTCCTGCATGTGAGAGGTGACTTGTATGTGTGTCCATGAAGCAACCTCAGATGGTCTGTAGTCACATACTGGCAAAAGGATTTCCAGTATACTGCACAAAGCGGAGCATTCTCCGTGCTATGGGGCAACTTGAGTACGCAGATGTGGGGGTCTCTAACCAACAATGGACTGAGGGTGGCGTATTAATAATAGCAAACACTGGGAGTCTGTTCCCCATACACTGTGCAAATGTGAATGTGCCTTCTAGACTCTACTGAGGGTTGAATATGCAAAGAACATTGCATACTGCTTGTCCCATTCCCGGAGCCTGTCACTCACCGCTACACAGAGAGCCATCCTCTGGGAGGTCTGCGTCGAGCATGAGGTCATCGTCATCCAAGTCACATGACTCCAAGTTGTCCAGGTTGTTAAGAATGTCCTAAAAAGTAAAAGGAATGAGTGTTGTGGTCAAGGAACTGCAGATACCAAAACTTCTGCATATTCGTGTGTCTGCCATAGAGATGCAGTATCCCCACAGGGATGAAGAACCTAACACTATTCTGTTCAATTCTATTCAATAAAAATATCTTTCTAGAACTTTAAGTCTTTAACAATGAGATAACTTGGAAAAATGTTGAAATTTAAGAAGCATGTGAACATCGATAACAGTACTTATTTTTAAAGACCTTTGCGAACCAACATACAGACACAAGTGATACTGAAACAGAAATACAAAACAGCCGCAATATCAAAGCAATTCAGTAATGCAGTTCCGATATCTATTCTGCCGTTTTTAAACACAATACAAGCTCCAGGCTTCAAAAATAAAGCCGTTTTTCGGACAAAAGACAGCAGATTGCGGGAGCATTACATTTAAAGATTTCATGTCATTCAGTGTGAGATTCTAATGGAGGCTGTTACATTAGGCATTAATTTGAAGCGAGAAAAGGACTATTGAATCTTCATTGTGACAAAGTAAATCTGAAACCGCAAAGGCACCATGGGAAGAGGCGCTAGCAGGAACAAGCAATAATTCCCATTCAGAGGCAATGTGAATATGAACACAACAAGGAAAATGACCCTCCAACACCTGTACTGCTCTAACACTCTTTGCTCTGCTGTATCAGTGCATCCATTCACATGAGGCATGCTTTTGATGCAATAAGACTTCAGGATATTTTTTTTGAGTTTTCCATCAAAAGGTTTGGGGGGGGGGAGTCACTATTTACTGCTTACAGAGCTTGTTTTCATTTTTTATTCATATATTATTCAACCATCACTATATTATAACAAGATCATATGTAGCATTGAGCTTCATCATAAATCATTTCTCTATATCTGCATTATTATCTCTAAAGTCCTGCAATACAGCAGCTCAAGAGTGACCCCTTATGGATGGTATTTAAAAATGTGATTTTTATGCAGTTTTACAAATTCAGAAATGAAACGAATGAGTGAAATAGGTTGAATTTTGCAGAATCATATACTTGGAAACCTGAGGATTGTGTTGAAAGCAACATAAATTTGAAACTTGACTGGTGTGTCTCACCATCACGCATTCATCACTGATACCTTCACAATAATTCCCATTTATACAATCGTGTTTCCAAAAAAGTAGTGTAATACGTAAATGCAAACAGAATACAATGATTTGCAAATCATACAAACCCATATTTAATTGAAAGACTAAGACAGACCTAAGACTACATTTCAAATGTTGAAACAAATTTTTTTGATGTTTTATGACAAATATATGCTCAATTTGATGCCAGAAACACGGTTCAAAAAAGTTGGGACAGGGGCAACAAAAGACTGGAAAAGTTGTGTGATGTTAAAGCAAAACGCCTGGTTGAATATCTCACAACTACTCAGGTTAATTGGCAACAGGTCAGTAAGATGACAGGGTATAAAAAGAGCCCCCCAGAGAGGGAGAGTCTCTGTGTGGTGATGATGGGGAGAGATTCACCTCTCTGTATGAGCAAATAGTGCAACAATTGAAGAATAATGTTCCTCCATGTAATATTGCAGAGAATTTGGGAATTTCATCATCTATGGTACATAATATCATTAAGAGCTTCAGACAATCCAGAGAAATCAGGTGGCACTGGTTAAATCAGGTACTCAGGTGGCACTGCATTAAAAACAGACACGATTCTACAGTGGAAATCACTGCATGGATTCAGGAACACTTCTGAAAACCACTGTGTGTGAACACAGCTATTATTGTGTTCCTTTCTTGTTTCAGGTTTTATTTTGGTCCTCAAATGTTATCTAACGTTGTCTATCCCCCAAATATTGCTGCATCCACAAATGCGGGATGAAACTCTACCATGCAAAGAAGAAACCATATCTAAACATGATCCAGAAATGCCAACTTCTCTGAGCCTGAGCTCATTTAAGATGGACTGAGGCAAAATGGAAAACTGTTCTGTGGTCTGATGAATCAAAAATTTTTATATTCTTTTGGGAAATCTTGGATGCTGCATCCTCTGGGCTAAAGATGGACCATCCAGCTTGTTATCAGCAGATAGTTCAAAAGCCAGCATCCGTGATGGTATGGTGGTGCATTAGTACCCATGGCTTGGGTAGCTTGCACATCTGGGAAGGCACCATTAATGCTGAATGATATATACAAGTTTTGGAGCAACATATGCTTCTATCCAGAAAACATCTTCTTCAGAGAAGGCCGTGTATATTACAGCATGACAATGCCAAACTGCATTCTGCGCATATTACAACAGCATGGCTCCGTACAGTAGTAGAAGAGTCCAGGTGCTAGACTGGCCTGCCTCCAATCCAGACCTGTCACCCATTGAAAACATTTGGTGCATCATGAAACGAAAAATATGACGAAGGAGACCCACAAACTGACCAGTTGAAATCCTATATCAGGTAAGAATGGGAGAACATTTCACTTCCAAAACACCAGCAACTGGTCTCCTCAGTTGCCACATGTTCACAGAGTGGCGTTCAGAGAGGAGGTGATGCAACACAGCGGTAAACATGCCTCTGTCCCAACTTTTTTGAAATGTGTTGTTGGCATCAAATTCAAATTGAGCATATATCTGTCATAAAACGATAAAATCTGTCAGTTTCTACATTTGATATGTCGTCTTTGTTCCATTTTCAATTAAATATGAGTTTGGGTGATTCGTAAATCACTGCATTCTGTTTTTATTTACGTTTTACCGCCACTTCTTCCTGATCTTTCACTGACACAAATAAAGCTAGTAGTACGAAGCCAGAAAAGTCTTGTGATTAATTCCATTTAATTTAGAGTAGGACTCTTCCCTGCTGAGCTGCATCGTACACCCGCACAATGAAATGCAACAGTAAAATTTCAGTCTTTCATCTCCACCGACGAGGGTCTGGGAATGACAGACAATCTACAGCAGCCCAAACTGTCTGACAGCTCTTGTTCTTTGGCTGGCTGGAAAATTATGGTATTTGTTTTCTGCGGTAATTTGATTTCAGTACCAGACAGACACCATGGTGGCTGATTCATTATGTTCCTTAAGTCCCTGTTCAGTAAAAGGAGAGTTGAAGTGGCTCATAAGTGTTTGCATCTTTTAAGTAGATATAAGCCTTCACAAAAAAAAAAGTGTTCATATTACAAAAAAAAAGCCTTGTGACATATATGAGAATTCAGTAGATGGTACGTAACCTTCTGGCCCTGAAATGACAGTCCCACCCATCTCTCCCTTCAACACCCTATTAACCACTTCCCGAGATGATTCACTCACACCTGGGTCTCGGTCCTTCTACAGAGGAGTGGAGTGGGATACGTCACACCAGGAAGGGGAGGGGGGCAGGAGGTGGGGGTTCCTGAATACTATGTTTCTAAAGGATCACTGGGCAGCACTGGCACGAAAACTTTCACAAAGAAGCCCCCTCACTAGGTCAATGGGCGAACCGTGGTAATACGCTCCCTAGCTTGTGCTTGCTTTCACAGTGTTAAACCAACAGTTCAGAATAGACGTCGTTATGAAATCTACACATAAAGACATGCTCCCCTTGACCACAAATGCTGAAGATTAAAGAAATGCAATGTACTTCTGTCCTTAATACTCAACAATCATAATGCAACCATTCCACACATTAGGTATTCAGGTTCTTCAGATACTCATCCGCCAAAGTTGCCAGTTAAGTGCTTCCACTGTCAGATCAATAGAGCAGATAATCCCTAATCAACTAGTTCAGTTATATGCAGGCCGTGCCGATGAAGGCTCATTGACTTGATTCTAACCGGCTATGCCAGGGAGATTAAGCATGACAGAAATAAAATAAAAATTGGATTACTTAGTTGAAAACCTTGACATAATACTGTTAAATAGGCAAAGACTTTCTCTATTCTACTGGAAGAACTGCACCTACTGGATCTGTAGTTCACAGTGGCCAACAGAGAACCCTGGCTCAGATAGGACAGATACTAATCTGAATATGACCCAGGTAAGAAGAAGCCTAGGGATGAAGTCTGATATTTAAGAATGCTGTGTTACATAAGCTATAAGCTATACTGGCTGGCTTAATGCTCTCTCAGTTGAAAGTGAGACAGAATGTAATCCCGATTCAGTGACACCTTTCAAATCAGCTGAGCAGCCCTGCATCACTACTGACAACATCACCCACTCATAATTACCATTTCAAATCCTGTTTTTTTTTTATTTCCATTTGAGCAGTAAGGTCATTTAAACGATTCGGGAATCTAATGTGGTGTCATATTCACAGCCCTCCGGAAGCTTCTTTACAGCCCGAGTAGATTTTTTTCTTCACATGCCTGTTAAAGGCTGAAATGTAAGGGGGGCGGGGGGTACGATGTTGGGAGTGGGAAGGTGGTACATTGGGTCTGCGATCCAGTTGGGGCCACCCAGAAGAGAGCCAAGACAAATTCTGGGGTTCTAATTAAACCATCAGCCTATTAACGGTAGACAGTAGTAGAGCAGGTCAAAGTCAGAGCTGGTCAAAGCTCTTAACAAAAAGAGGATACATGGAACCGGGTGTAAATATGATATAATGACACAAAAAGAGCAATAAACTTAGTAACTTAGTATGTTACGTGATTAAACACATCTGATATGATGCATTATGATCTGATAAAAGAAAAACTGGAGATAACTATCCTATCATAACAATAATTAACTTTGCTGAAGAGTCTGTATCTAAAACACCCTGGAATCCTAGAGGTTTTGACATTTCTGTAGTTACATGACAAGAATCAATTTGCCAAATATTTAAAATAAAGGATGTCTTTGCAGTATTTAATAAATCCTGCACGCGGCATAGGACTGACCAACAGCACTGATTCGGAGCAGAAGGAATGTTGACCTTAAACCCCAGCAAAAATCACCCGTCTTCTCAAATAAGGAAAAAATGTCATACTTCCCAACGTGATTGGTGTTACCCTTAGTTACAGGCAATATACTGAAAGGCTATGACATCATGCTGTTGGGAAGCACTCACGGATATCATGCCATTCCATCTTTTTATTCAATAAGTGCTTCGGTGGGGGGCTTCAACATTCAGGAAAGGAGGCGGTACTCGAACGAAACTGGCACCCACATTGAATTCTAAAGACAGATGAATAAAATGGCATTCACGTGTAGCCCAAGCACACACAGACTAAAAATAGACAGGAATAAATCAAAGGGGCAAGCACTGCTTTGATGTTGGAGAGCATGGATTAGAGAGAGATTTCACTACATTCTCATGAAAACACTGGCAATACAAGTGACACATAATTACTACAATAAAAACATTTGCATTTGCTTACTTTTCAGACAACCCCTGCTGCTCAGAAGCTCAAAATCCAAT
Organism: Mormyrops attenuatus; assembly: GCA_026777985.1. Classification (NCBI taxonomy): domain Eukaryota; kingdom Metazoa; phylum Chordata; class Actinopteri; order Osteoglossiformes; family Mormyridae; genus Mormyrops; species Mormyrops attenuatus. The sequence continues at coordinate 9,978,750 of JAODKC010000064.1, forward strand.
TGCTCTGTATCTGCATTTTGTCTCCCGTTTGAATAATGCAGGAAATGTATTAATTAATGGCTTGGTTGGGTACTCCGTGATCGGGCTAGGTGTTGGATATCGGTTTTTGTACGACAGAGCAAGAAGGTTAATACACAGCACTGCAGGACAGCTGGAGGTCATAGTAACAAGAATATATGAGTGGAATTAGAACATTGTCAAGGGCTGTGAACAACTTAAGCTCTTTGGTTTTCCTTCACTCTTTGAATCTCATTGTTCCATGCTAGCAGTTTTTCTTCTACATCACTGAGGAGGATTATGGAAGGAAGAGGGCCGCGGGCCCAAGGGTACACTGCGGAGAGCTGCGAATGAAGCACAGCGTGATGCGCTAGGTTCCCACCAGCGCCAACTTGGCTTCACACCCAAACCATTTTCTCCTGTACAGACACACTGCCACCTGGTGGAGAGAAATGAGCAAGCCGGCCGTGATCAAACCACATTTGGCTAGCGGGAGATTACGTGCATTCATTTCTCACTTCCACAAGATCCACAGTAAAAACACAAAACAGATCGGATTCTAAATAAGTGATGAATTTCTTCAATTTGTCAGCCATTTAGCTAACAATACTAGTGAATTCAACACTGGTGATACAAACCTCAGTTACAAATAAATGTCAAAATATATTCCTATAAGAGGTATGCCATAGTTTAATGCAAAAAATAACCGTCTAACCTGCTGCTTAAATTAAAGTCTACAAAATCAAAATGGCCAATGTAACTGCAGTTTACAACCTCAAATTACAAAGCACTGAGTTCACAGGGAGAAAACATGCAAGAACAGTAAGAGCTACAAATAAGCAATGCTAGCGTATAAGCTTGGCAGGGCTTCACCAGAAAACTTGCTGTCTGTTCACGAGACCCCATCTCCTTCATCGTAAATTTCCCACCGTTCACTTCACAGCATTCTGTTGCATTAAATTCCATACTGCAAACGGTGCCCATATATTCTGCTGCATCTTACCCTTACTGGTACAGACTGTCCACCAGTGTGCGAAATACCCGTCAATATTAGGGGGGGTCCCCATTTCCCTATTGTTGCGCAATACCGAGAGCCCCTTAAAATTTAGCTTTTGAGCCTTTTGGGGGGACTCATGGGTTAATCGGGGGTGTTGGACCCCCCCCCGAATCCCCCGGTATTTCGCACACTGCTGTCCACCTTTATGCAAGGTGGACTCTGTGCAATTTTGTCTTATACATGACGGTGTATTGCATGAATTATGGCACAATTGATACAATCAGTTAGGGCTGGGCAATACCACATCGATATTACAGTAATACAATAATACAGACTAACTTTTGGGTGTCACGAAACACATTGATATTTTAGCCACAGTACTAATCTGTTTAACAAATTGTGGGTGTAAATGAACGTCTGTATAGTACAAAATAGCTGGCATCCGGCCAAATGTTTTGTCCATTATATGAAGCTCTGGTGATTGTTGCACATGCGTGATATAATATCGATGTGATATCGCCCAGCCCTACAATCAGTGCAGAAACAAAACAAGATGCAACATAGACCTGGAAAAATCAAAACCTGCAGTGACTATGAGAAGAAATATCTGGGGCAATGGAGGAAAATGGGGGAGAGGGCGCGGTAAAACCTCTCCATGCGGCATATTACAGGGTTGGCATTTGGCTGGATGCCATCAGCATTTTGGTCAATGTGGCCCCTTGATTGTTCATTTCTAAGCTCAGAAGAGACCTGTATCTTCAGCAAGAGTCAAAAGAAACCAGATCTTCAAGTCACTAACTGCAAGTAAATTTATCTTGTTATATTAGCTAGCTGTTTTTCACATTTCGGTACTTAAACCTATACTCACCCGGGCTAGGAAAACAACTTAGGTCTCAACTGAACCAAGTGGAAACATTTTTCTTTTTGCATATATCCATTGTGCAGAACATTAATTACGTCCTTGGTCTTTGTGAGTGTTAATGATGTAGAGTTAAATTTATGCATGAAGCAGTATCTTGGTGTATTTCCTAAGACAGTCAGGATTATAAATTCAGTGCTATCCTTGCAGAAAGGGGAAACTAAACAATTTTGTCCACAAGGGGTCTCCCTAAACTCATAGATTATCCACGATAAGCCGATGAAAACACATGAGAAATAATGTCCATCCCTCCATCAAACCATCCATCCACTTATCCTGGGCAAGTACATGCAAGTGCCTGGAGTCTATCCCAAGCAGCAGAGCATAATGCTTGGCCACACCCTGGACAGCACGCCAATTCTTCTTAGGGCAAATACCTGGATTGTACGTATATGTTACAATCACACCTAGAACTCACACCACACCTCAGAGAAAAACAACTAAATTACAGTTGTTTACCACCACTTTGATCCAAATTTCTACAATATATCAGATACTATATGAAAACTTCACATAAAATTATTTAAATAAATTTCTACAATAGCGTCTAATCAAAAAATGACAAGTTAACAATCCTGTAAATAAGTACAGCACGGAACTATGTCTAATTTATTATTACAGTAATATCCTGAAAATACATGTTACTGTGACTGCAAGTAAGTTTTGTCAAGTAACAATATTTTTGCAGTTTTACTACAGTGTTTCAAAATAAACCATCCTATGTAAAGCTATGCTAACAATAATTTGTTCAAACTGATTTAAGAATACACTACAGACCAGCTACTTCCACTGTCTCTCGCAGAATTTTGCATGGCATTTGAAACCAACTCTGGTGCCAAAAATACAGCATCATTAAATCATCACTAATCATTACAAGGCCCGTCCATAGAATAAATCATGTTTAATGGGCTGTAGTTATCTCTTACCGAAATGTTACATGGATATTTCTTGGTTTTCCAGTGATCATCCAACTCAAAGACCAATTATCAGGATGAGCAACATGTAGCTGAAATTCTAAAGGAAAGATCTAAAGGAATGAAAAAAAACACACCCAGAGACTGTTTCTGAAGCAGAGAAGTGACTGTCTCTGTTCTGAACAGCCTGTATCCAAACAGCCAACCAGCCCTAAAACATGAGTAAGAGTCAAAAAGGCGGTATTCATTCAGCCTGAAAAATGGCTAACAGAAAGGCACTCTGCGTATGACACGGGCAACAGTCTCCAACAATCAGAAACACTGTTCATTTTCCTAATGGGTAGGTCAAGAGTTTCCTAAACCTACTAAGAGAAGCAGATCCGGAAGCCAAGGCATGAATCACTTTGAACGTTCAAAGTAAGCAACTGCCAAGGCTGCAGGGAGAATGAAGCACGGAGACAAACCAGCGTGGTGTGGTGTCGGGCGATCACACAGCAACTCCCTCTCTAATGCCCTTGTTTTACATTAATTCTACATCATTTAGAAGAATGTGGTATTTTGGCTAGAAAGCATGACCCCACCAAGGACAGAATAGTAATAACATTCTGCATAATATAGTGTTTGTGTACTGTTTGCACTATGTGTGCTGCCTCTGCTCGTTTGCATCTGTGCACTTCTGTGAATGCAAAAGAATTTCCTCCTTGTGTCAATAAAGTACATCTTACCATATATTAATTAAAGGCAGTCCTGAGTTAAGGAAAAATTAGCAGATGAATATTCAATACAAATTCAACACAATTCAAATGTTTTTGTGTATTATGTATAATTATTATTATTGCAATAACAACAATAATAATAACAACAACAATAATAATAATAATAATAATTCGTAAGAGCAGTAGTAGTAGATTATGGGCAGTAAACAGGATGTATTTTCTATGACCCCCTTGTTATAAACGCCTAACATCACCTTCACAAAGCAGGAAATGGATGATGAGCTACTGCTTCTGTGCCTCTTTTCGTAATTGATGAATAAAGCCACTCCCCATTTTTGTTTTTTTTTTTTTGTTTTGTTGCTCTGCCCGACAAAGGATATGACCATTATCCTATCCTAAACACGGCTGGCTGCATCCTGTCAAGGGCATAACCTTAACATGGACTACAGCTACACCCTTGAACCAAGGTACTTACCCAGAATTGTTTTGCAATGTACCCAGCTGCATGAAAAGATAAAGTTTAAACTGGAAACTGGACGTCCTTTCAGACAAATTCCTTTCAAGAACAATGCAAAACTGGATTAAAAGAAAGAAATTTCTTAAAAAAATAAAAATAGTATTTTCTTTTGAGAATACAATTCTGCTTCTCAAAGTAGCATTACAGAAAAAGCTAAATCCAAAACTATAGAGATACCATGAACTTGCCCTCATAGATTTTAAAATATCCTGTAAAAAATTTGTGGTTTACGAAATAGTAACAAATCAAACATGATTATCAAAAAAAATGTAATGCCAGTCTATAAAGATGCTCATAAAGAAATATATTCATTATATGAAAAGCCAGTTTTAATAAGTCTAATAAGTGCTAATTTTCAAACTGATTAACGGGTTAATCCTCTGCTAATACGTGCGTTGACAGTTTCTGTCTCTTTGAGGCTATATACGTGTTTCATCTCTGAGTTGTACTCGGAGACTACAGGCAGAGTTAGGGTGCATGTGACCTACTCACCATGCTGTTAACGTCAGAGTCATAGCTGCCGCAGAGGTGCGCGGACGGACCCAAAGGCTCGAGGCCTTCCTCATCCCACATGTAAATGCCACCGGAGCTATTGGACGGGGAGAGCTCCAGGGATGAGGCCTGTGGGATATCTGCCACCGGGGAAAGGCTCAGCGGAGCAGAACACGCCGAAAAGCTCTCTTTGCCACCTGCAGGTAAGCGAGGAGAAATTAAAGAATCACAAGGAAAAACCGTCGTAGCCCTTGCTTTTACATAATCCATCTAGCTATTAGCAGGACATCTCACAATACAAGCAGCCAATCTTACGCGAGATTCATCATTCATCCAAAGGCACTGTGCAGTTTCATTACTTAGGATTTTTTTTATCTGCTGTGTACAGCATGGAACATTATCTAGCAGTAAGGCAGACAGAAGCAATGTCTGGCACTATATAGCATTTATTTCCCGGTCAAATTTGAAGTTTATTGCGAATACGCACACACGATCAATGAAAGATTACGGAAAATACAATTTGCAGAAAGCATCCGGAAATTGAAACCATTTGCTGATGACTGGCTATACTATATCCGTCTGTCTTCTAAACACTTATTTTCAGATCTGGATCCTTTTCCCAAGCAGCATAGGGGACTAGGCTGCGGTTCACTCTGAACAGTACCTACACACAATCACACACTACGGTCAATAGAGGGATCGGTTTGTCTAACTACATGAAACCCTGGCAGATTAAGGGGGCCCAGCACTTTTTGGGGGCACCAAATTGTACCGTGCCCCCCACCCCCCAGCAAATTCTTGCACATGGGCAAAGGTGACATTTAGTCAGGGGGCTCAGAATTTTTTGTCTACGCCTCCACCTGGAAGTGTGCGGAAACTTATACATTACTTAGCAAACACTGTATGCAAAGCTAACTACATCATGGGCAGTGGTGGCTTAATGGTTAGGAATGCACACTTGTAATTGAAAGATTGCAGGTTCGAATCCCCGACCAGCAAGGCACCACTGAGGTACCCTGAGCAAGGTACTGCCCCCATGCACTGCTCCCCAGGTGCTGAATTAGCTGCACCCTGCTATGTCACATATGGGTTAAATGCAGAGGACACATTTCACTGTTGTGCACTGTGGTGTGCCAACAATAACCACTGATCTGTTATCTATTTTTTTATCTTTTGTGCAAGCAGAGCAGGGTCAGACAGTCACACAGTGTTCCCTTCCACTTTATACACCCACCTTCATAATTTTCTACTAAGAAGTAACTACAAATCATTTATTTCCCAGAGTTACGGCTCATGTGTCTCCTTATCCAGTGCTGTGCTGAGAAACTCACCGGCGTGGCCATCTGACAGGAAGCTGCAGGAGTGTCCCTGAGCGGGGGCTCCCCGCTGCCTGTTGTCGGGGACGTCCTCATTAGAGTAAGCGTGAGGCTGGGGCAGCCTTCCCTCATGGACAGGAAGCAGCAACATGCCACCACCGTCCCCCAGGTTATCAAAGTCGTCAAGGTACTCTTCGCTGGTGTCGTTGTGCTCCAGCGAGGAGGAGGACGAGAGCGACATGTCTTCTAGCCGATCTCCCAGACAGTGCGTGGTGAGTTCCATTTCTCCTGAAGCCGGGTCACCCCTCAACTGACTCTTAGGTGCTAGCATCCCCTCCTGGTCACTCAGGGTATCTGAGGTTGTCAAAGGTGTCTCTATGGAGTCCATGCCTTGGTCTACAGGTGTGGTATCAACGCACTCTTTCCCAGCTAAGAGTGGACGTGGAATATGGATGAGAGAGGGTCGAGGCAGTCTGAAGCCTAGGGCCGTGGGTCTGCTAAGCGCGCATCCTGGTAGGAGCGGCTTCTTCAGGTGGCCAGTAGGAGTCGCCCCGCTGGATGGCACAGCTAGCCTGGTCATGGATCCCCTACCACAAGCAAGGCCGGATTTCAAAGGCTTCGGGGATTGTGTCTGCTTGCTTGATGGCGGCTTGGCCAACTCCACGGCCTTGTTGAAGGAGAAGGAGCGCGTCATCGGCGGGGCGATGGGCAACGACGACTGGTTGAAGTGGGAGAAGCTTTGAGAGCGAACCATGGGGTCTGGCGGGAGGGATTTCAGGCTGTCACTTAACTGGGACCCAGCTTGGGCAGAGCTGGAGCTGACCTTTGGGCGGGGCAGGCCCGACCCAGCACGAACCTTGACCCCGCTGCCGCTCACGCCATTCATTCCGAACTTCCCGCTAGGGGTCGGTTTAGCTGCCGGCTGGGTGCCTGCTTTGGCTACCATCTGGGCAGGCTTTGCATTCGTGGTTGACGTAGCCAAAGCCTGCCGTTGCACCTCGGCAGCTGCAATGGAGGGTTTCTTAAGCTCCCTTGTGCTACTCACCTTTTCTTCTTTATACTCTTCACCCATTTCTGATATGACCTCCTCAGGATTGGGAGGGGTAGTAGCTCCCTCCTTCTTCCATTTGAGTGAAAACGAGGGAATACGCACCACTCCGTTCGGCCTTTTCAGGCCAGTGCCCTTCCCCTCGTTGCTTGGAGCCGACTGGCCAGATCCATGCGGCTGAGAGGCCAAGCCGGGTTCAGGGCGGACACCAAACTTGGGTAGCCTGGAGACCATGGTAGGCTTGCTGATAGCCTTCTCTTCCATCGACCCCCAAAAGGGTCATTGATATTCACAGAGAAGACAGCTAGAGAAGGTGAGAAAGGAAAGACATATGAGCAGCACTACTACTTGGGCAATGAAATAAGATTGTGCCAACAAAAACTGGGATCTGGTAAATATAGACATACATCTGTTTAATCTAATATAATCTAATTGTGTCAGGTAAATTTTCCAAGAAGAGTTCCGAGAGGGTTTCAATGTTCTACATTATAAAACTTTGCTAGAATATACATTTTAAGCAAGCAAAAGCTATGGATGCAACATATAAAATACACCACGTAAAATTATAGACATTTCCAAAGACACCATTCAGCCAGTCGTCATGGGGACGAATCAATTAATAAATGCAACATCCTGCAATGCAATACCATTAATGTCTGACTACACCAGTTCTGGAACTATACAATTGGCAAAGATTTGACACATTGGCATATGACATAGCAATATAAACTAAATGTCTGAAAGAATGCATTGCTACTTAATTACTCTGTAAACTTGTTAGGAAAAACTAAACTGCGTTAAAAATTAAACTGCAACATCAAGTAAACGGCAGAACACATTTCCGTCAGAGTTTACATAATTCCCTTAGTCTAAGCTTGTCTAAGAACAGCATCCCTACATAAAATTCTTTGATTCTTTCTTCACTAGTGTGAAGAGAGAAACAAAACTTCAGATTAGCCAATTAAATTGTATGCAAATTAAACAAAAACATATATGAAGTAGAGTTAGGCAATATGGCAAAATACTACAGCAGTAGCAGGTAGCGTGCTCCACCCACTCAATCAACTTTGCTGTGCATTTGTTGGCCATAGGCTGTCAGTTCTTAAAAGATTATCTTGTGTTTGGATGGGACCGGGTTCATTTCTGTGACAATAGGCTGATGTGCATTACCAAGCAACATTCCTTATCTACAGTTTAACAAAGTTTCTCATTTTCATATCATTAAAATTCTATATGATAAGTCGATATATCATTTATATGGAGAGTCATACTGCTGCCATTTATGATTATTATGAAAATACCCATTGAAATGTACTGACACTGGCTGCTTGGCAAGTTTCTCTTCCCTTCAGGTGTTCCTAAAGCATTACAGCACCATGCACTGCACTGTGTATGTAGAGCCTGGTGAGATTCAATGCGTGTAGCTGGCCTGGCCTTGCATTGAGAGAAATCCCTGAAGTAGTGCTCTAATCAAAACAGCTTCAAAATATCCCTCAGTGTTGCATACATCACATTATCAAGTAGAGTCATGCATCTAATTTTTTTAATGCAAGGTAAACAGACTTAGTTACAGAACACCATCCCCTATGCTATGACTGTTGATTTTCGCAATTCAACACAAAATGTTGTAAAAAAGAGTGACCAGTGTAGCTTGTGATTAGTCAACTTCTCAGCAGCCATGTGTTTGTAATGTGCTATATTACTTGTACATCACTTTGGACAAATACGTTTGCTAAATAAAATAAATGTACACGACAAATCATGGGGTTTGGGGATTCTGCTATAGTATAAATAATTTTGTTATAAATCGTACTTGATGTCCAAGGAGATTCACAGACCTGCAACTGCAATTTTGCATTTTGTGCTTTTAGGTTAGAGTTAGGGTTTAGGTTAGAACGCATAAAATAAGCCTCACCCTAATAACACTGCTCAAAAAACTTTTATTACACAAATCAAAACCCTTGAAAACCAGTGGAATTGCTGTGATTCTCCATTCAAAAGCATTCTGAAAGAAAAATAAGGTAGCAGGCATATTCCATATGGCATTCCGTAACTGATTATGAAAAAACTGATTGTGAAATAAAATGCATTTTAAATGCATCAAGAACGATATGATGTATTACTGAAGTTTGCCATTTTGAAAGTTTAATAAAATGCATACCAAACTGTTTCCTTAACCCTTTTAATAATGATCTGTAATGCGTTTGGCCAATATAATGTCACCAAAAATACAAGGTCATAGGCATAACCCTAGACCAAAGGTTTAAGCAGAAAATAGTTTTATTAAACTCCTTCAGCTACATGCATTCTGTCACATAGCATTTTTCCAGACTAATTATCCTGATTAATTCTGCCATAGAAAAAGGATATCAGCGGTACAGGTCCTCCTCTTAGACTGCCCTTGATATCCTCCTTAAGTTAGAGTTGTGTTCTTTATTGTTACATTATGCTATGATGTCATAAGCGCAATGCCCTTGCAAATCTGCACAGCGTGTGATCTGAGCGTAGGCCATAGCCCTACACTGTGAGAAATCTTGGTTTTAACACTTGTCCCTGGGAAATAACTAAATGCTTAACTCTGGCGGAATGAAAACTTGCACACACCACAGGACCTTTAAAGAAGCGCGTGCGTCAAACAACACAAAAAAACATGCTCTAACAGATATTAACCAAATTACACTCATATGTCTATAAATCTGCCGGACAAAAACAAAGCCTTTCCCAGTTGACTGGGGTGTAAATAAAAATTAAATGGGGAAAAAAAATATTTTACATTGGATTAAGCTACATTACAATCCTAGTGCTTTAATCCACAGAAATAACATAGTGCCTCTGTTAGAGTACACAGCTGAATATTTTACCGGAATGATTAGTTAGCTTGCTAACACAGCAGGAGTGTCAGGTTCTTATAGCCTAATTCCTTCACCACAAAGCTACTTGCAGGTTCTTTTCACACAAGAGGTCAGATTTCTCAGGACTGGCTTTGTTAAACCTGGAAGAAACACCATCTCAAGCCGCTGGCTTTAAACGGCCCTTTCTGGGAGGGATCTCACTATGAGGAGATCACAGGCACGCAAATGTGCACCACACTGCACCCTCCCATCTCAATCCACTCGAGGCACACACAAAGGCCATGGATTTGAGAGCAAATCCAAACAGCAACATTTAAGCTTTGGACCCATACAGGGTTTTTTTTTTTTAAAAGAAAAAAAAAAACAGCTGGGAAGAACCAGGTCATTTGAGAGGTCAACCCACCCCGTCACATAGCAACCCACATTCAGCCTCGCTCTCTGCTCAGGCTGGGCAGCGATTGAAAGGGCTGGCAAAAGCTGCCGAATCCCAAGCGAGCTTCAATATTCACCCTCAACTGTAATGGGGTCAGCCAGTCCAGGCAGACACGGTCTCTTTCCTGAGGGTTGTGTGCTTAGGCACATTATCACGGCTTCGGATGCATTATTAGTGGTCTTAAAATGTTCAAATTATGGAGTAAATCCAGGAAGTATTACTGTACATTACAATCAGGCATGTAATGGACCTGCTATCAATGACAGCCTACATTTCTGCTCCCTCCCAGCTCCCAATACACCTATGTCAGGTATCTGGTGTTCTTGATTGTTCAGTTCATGAATGCTGGGAGCTGGGATGGAGCAAAAATGTGGACTGTCTGGGGGTCTACCAGGACTGGCCCGAGAAACAAAGTTAAAGTATCAAAGTAGGTACCCTTTGGGCTAAGAAAAAAGTGACAGTTTTTAAGTGTTTAATATCCATTGCACACATTCATAACCATAGGGTTGGCCTTTAAAAACATGTGGCAATTCTCTGGATCCACAACATCAGGTAAGACGACATATATATATAGATAACCAGGCAGGGATCAAGGGAGCGAACCAAGGGCTTGTATCCACCTTAAGTCTTCTTAAAAGAAGGCATTCTGATGATTCCAAGCAATCGCATGAGTTCATCTGCAAGAGTGGTTTAAAAGCCACAATGCTGTTTATACAGTTTTATAACAACCATTTGGAGAGCTGCCCAGGGTTGATAAGCAAAAGAGACCAAATTGGTGAAGATACTGAATTAAAACATCACACATCCTCCCTGTCAACATTATCATCCTATGATAAACACATCTCTCTCCTTCCTGATGAGATGTCATACAATTATAGTACTCTGTCAATTTAAAAGGCTGTAACAGCAATTCCAGCATTAGAGATACTGCAGAGAAGATTATAAACACAGGACACCAATGTTAATCGCTAAACCGGAAATGTTTATTGAACATCGCTATACCCTGAAATAGATTAAAGCATTTGGGCGATTAATCTAAATTGGAGAGTATGTGTCACACGTAAACATACCCAATGTAGAGCAGGCCTGTCAAACTCCAATCAGACTCTTGTCAGTCTTCATTCTAACCTATTCTAACCTAACCTTATGGCTTAACTGGTCCAAGAGCACATTTAGCAGGATGCTAATGAAAAAACATGCAACAATTTCTAAAGACGTACAGCCACCTTCACCACAAGAGATAAAGGCATGTAGGGGCATACATATCCGCATCTAAAGACAGATGAGGACACATTCCTTCAACAAACGCAGACATACATGCTAGTACAGATATTCCCCTTGCTGGATACACCCTAGCTTTGTGGCTATTAAATGGAAAGGAGGAGGGTACAGACTATTTCCAAACCAGGAAAATACCACATTCTGCTCAATACCAAAGTGCCAAAGTGCTATTTAGCTTCGAGCTGTGTAATGTATAATACAGACACACTGAATGACTCTCAACCTACATGATGCCACAGCATAATGATTTCTTGTGCATGTAATCACAGAAGGAAGTCCCACATTAATAAACTTGTCCTGCTATAGCTAGGATGACCTTGCCATATTACAGTATACAACACAAAGCCCCATTTCAGGAAAGGGAGAAAAAATCCAATAACATTTTCATTACAGGTGTCTTCTGGTACTGCACCTCTCACTGTTTTGAAATTTCATTTCAGACTGATGCCGATTAATCGGTGACACCTATTCATGCACACTAAGCTAAAGGGGTTTGATCCAGACAACAGGAACAGTAACTGAAGAGAAGGACATAATTAGGTTAAGAGTCACTGTGCACTAATGTCTGTGCTTCAAAAGACAAGCTATGAGGCAGTCAGGTAAATATTACATGGGGCCATCTCTCACAGAGCCCAGACCTGGTTGGGTGGGTTAGGGAGGAATAGATTACTAGCCAGTGTTGAACTCTTCGGCTGCTCCGCCCAATCAAGCGTATAGAGGGTGTGGCCAGTGAAGGTCTGCCCTCCTACTGGAATCATTCTCCACCCAGTCCTACTAAGGATTAGTCACTCACAACAGGAAACAATTGATGATGAATGCAGGTACAAATAATTAGGTATATTCGTACCTTTGTCTAAGACAGTGCTAAAGTACAAAATTAACATTCACAAGCTTACACAAGGTTCAATTTCAAAAATGAAATCCAGTTAATAAATGAAGATTATTGAGTAATGTTATATAAAAGAAGATTACAACAAGTTTACAGTAGGATGATGACTTTTATAATGTACTTTTACAGTATGATATTTTATGGATAAACCCTGCCGTTCTTGTAGCTAATCCGCAGCACTATTTCAGCTACAAATAAACTAATACCTACAAATGATTCCCTTCTTTGCCAACTACTGCTTTTATTTTCAAAATCACAGTAAAGACACAACTATTTGCATAAAGTATTAAACGTTATCCTTAAAGATAAGGTTTAATAAACTTTGAAATAACATATGACCTTATCGACATGCTCTTGATCGTTCAGTCCTCACAAACACATCTATATCTATAAAGATCATATATTTGATTCCTGAAGTTTTTGGGTTTAGTTGAGCTCCCTGCCTGAAGCCAGATGTGTATTTTAGGTGAATCTAGGTCGGAATGTGGCTCTGAGAGTTAGAACACCCTGCCTGTGATCAGAAGGTCAAAACCCCAATTCAAATCCCCTGACTGGCAGACTGATGTCACCGCTGAGCCCTTCAGCAAGGCCCTTAACCTCGATTACTCCAGGGACTGTCTGACCAGCTCTTTCATCCTCACTTGAACATTGCTTTGGACAAAACTGTCTGCCAAACAGATATATGTACATGTGAATTGGTGGGTATGCTTAAAGTTTTCCTCTGTGTTCTCTGCGATAGATATGCACACATGGCATGCCCCACCTCGCACCAGATGTTTCTGAGGATAACCTTCAAGCTCGGAACGGCCCTGCACTCCATCAGCCATTCTGGGAAGACGGCTGGGCAATAATGAGTAGTAAACAACAACTGCAGCAAACACTTTAATCACCACGATCATTTTAACACCCCATTTATCCCAGAAATTATTGCAGAATATGCACCCTGCCTCTGCATGGGGAGCTTCTACATCATGGATATATAATCAGCTGGTAATGCAGATTGAAAGCAAGCAGGTTTTAAATGATGCATACTGGCCCCCACCTACAGCTACCAAAAAACTATTACACTGATTAACAGCTTTATTGTTTAGAAGAACTGACTGCTATATTCTTATGACCAATGTATTCAGAGTAGGATAGAAATAGCCAAAGACTTGCTGTTATACAAGGGTAGGAACAGGCTGCCTATTGGACGGCAGTAGGCACAGGCTGCCTATTGGACGAGAGTAGGCACAGGCTCCCTATTGGACGGGAGTAGGAACAGGCTCCCTATTGGACGGGAGTAGGAACAGGCTCCCTGTTGGACGGGAGTATGAACAGGCTGCCTAGGTAAAAATATTTCTTTCTTTTCATCCCTTTCTGACTCCCTGTCCATTGTGAGGATAAAAACGTACTGTTTTGCTCATGAACAGCACATGATGGTACAGTTTACCAAAACCTGGATATGAATGGATGCACTTTTCCATTTTAGAAATCTTTCAAGAACACTGCACCCTAACCCCCAACTTGCGTCCCTAGTAAAACGAGACCTTAAGGTTTCATTGGCAATAACGTTTAATTTCTTTGCCTCCAAATTCGTAAAAAGCGAAAGCTACATATTGGGGGAAAAAAAGAAAGAACGCATTTGATCCTTAAGGAACTAAAGGTGAGCTTTGAATTGAAGCGGAGGGGAGCTTACAAAGACATATTAATATATAGATACTGGAGCCAAACAGATATACTAGGTCAAGAACACACAGCCCCATTTTCACTCAAATAATCCTGCCCCAAGACATCAGCACAAAAATGACTGTCCTCATCTGCAATCGAGATTTTACAAGGATGTATACAGGGTAGAGAAGCAGTCACATTTCCCCCCTCTGCATCATTTCACCAGGCTGCATGCATATAAAATTCTCATGCTAGTGTTTTCCAATGGGTTCAAATTTATATACATACAAAAAACTAACAAAATGTGATAGCATTCTGTAGTCACTGTCACACTCCTTGCAAAGGTAGGTTACATGTAAAGGCTTCTAGAAACTGTCAAAGTAAGAATAAAATAAACCCAAACAGAATATCTTAAGTATCTGCTATCAATTAAGTTATTTTTATCCAGTGAAGTAAGTTGACATGAACACAGTTTAAAGTGCATAAATTCACATTAACTTATAGTTTTAGGCAGTATCAAAAAAACCGTCGCAGCACAGCTCAGGTTAAATCAGTAAACAAAATCACATACTCTGACACACCCAGCTGCTTTGCCTGAGCCAGGATTAATGGCAATGACAAAAAGTGGACATCAGCGTAAAACAATTACTAAATTGTGCTCAGCAGGACAGGGTAACAATTAATCACATTATGGGCATTTGCCATCATACACTACGTCTCCTCCTGACGTGCCATGCCCACCCCTATCCAAAACTCATCAGGAAAGCATCCTCCATTTGATGTAGTTAAGTCTGCTGCTGTCTGATTTTTAATTGCACATACAGCATCCATTAATGTGTTGTATGCACAAGACTTTTCCCCAGGGACTAATAAAGCTTCTCGTATCATAAGCAGCAGCCAATTACAAGCACCAAAATGGCTGCCAGAAAAAGACCGCTTCCTGTCATTCTATCAAATGCACACCTCCATGGCTTCACCTCACCCTCCACTATTCATCTCTAATGCAAAGGAAATAGAGAGGAGACGGCAGAATGCAGAAAGTGCAATTCCTCTCTAGAAACATCAAAGCTTCTCAATTTTCTTATTAAAAAAATCATTAAAAACAGAAAAGACTGTTCATGTCTTCTTCTGCAGAATTCCCCAGGAATCAGCTTTGACCAATGAGGCATAGATTAGAAATATATTCATGACCACTGTTTTCAGAAAGGGAAAATTCCACTCAGACTAGACACAGCACCCCACAGCACTGCTCAAATCACTACAGATTAAGCAGACAGGCCATGTGACAATGCAGGCCTACAATAGCCCTTTGATCCATTTAAAGGTTTCAGGACTAAGAACTGGAAGCCTCATCAAAGTGCACTTGCCCAAGAACTACAACACATGTAGCTTTATTTAGACCCTGAGGATCATAACCACTCGCCTAGCTTTGTTCTGTACTAAACACCCCTCACCTATGCAAAATGAGAACAGGACACCCTGGAGACAGTTTCTACTTTCTGTTAAGTGACTGATGTATATTTTTATCCAAAAAAAAACACAATGCTAAGCATGACAGTCGAATCCCTCAAACACATCCTTCACGTGCAGATTTATATATTAGTATATATATTTTTCTGCAACAGATAGCAAAAATCAACTCAATCAATTTAATGATTTAAATCAGAACATTAAAAATATTTATATTTAAAAGTGTAAATACAAATTAATGACAAGTGATTTTAGAATTTCTACAAAATTGTGTTAACAGAAAAACAATCTTTCTGTGCAATTCGTATTGATAATAACTATTGATAAAATGAATCATACCATATGAGTAAAGTTTCAGTAATTATAGAGCCCTAAGCTATTTGTTCCAAGTGCCCAGTACAGCAACAAGTGCATTATACAGAAACAAAACCATTATTCCTAACATAACTATTATAAAATATGGAGTCATACGCTGAGGCGCTGGGAAACATTGTGAATCACGGGAAACGATCCGTAGGTTTTTAAAGTGGCTTAGAACAGAAAGATTAAAAGCCAACCACTGACCAAGAACTTGAATGACAATACTCCAAGAAATGTGTGCTGCGTCAAAGCCTATCGTCACATCTGCAGAAAAATGCATGAGAACCATCGCAGGATCACGTGTGACACAGACACGAATGTCTTCTGGAGATTGTCAAACAAAGAACTTCTGATTGCAGTTTTGGACAGTACTTTATGGGATTGAAAAAGCTGACCCAACATCTACCTATTGATATATAACAATTCTAGATTTGAAAAAACACATTATAATGCAAGACGATTCCGATTACGACCTACTTATGTTATAAAATGAACAAAATACATTTGTCGTCATTATGTAGATCTATAAGAAACTATCAGCTGTTATGAATTATAACTTGCATAACTGCATATTTATTATACCTATGCTTCTACTGGCTAATGTTAAAATGTATGTAATTAAAGGACAATGTTTCCATTGTTATTATCTTGGTACTGATCGTCTACCAGGTTAATAACTTGAAGGCCCAATCTCTGTGCACACGACCTATCTGAACACTTATTAAAGTCTTGCACATCGCAGAAATATATGTCTTACCTGATGTGAATGGATGAGCTAGCAGGTCATGATCGGGATCATTTAAGTCCAGAACGCAAATACTGCAAATAGGGTCGTATTGTACATGTACCGAAAACTATCTGTCGCAATGGTGGAGAAAATGACAGCAAAATTGAAATTAAACTAATTATAAATATTTTAACTGGATCCTGTACGTAAATCTGGCTCAGTCGTTCAACTCATTACCTAAGTGATGGACTGCTCATTAGCTTAGCTAGCTAAGCGAAGTATATGAGTATATCAAGGGATTTAATGGGAATCGGTGTCCCGTTTTGAGAGCTTTAGCTAGCTGGCTACCGTCTCAGCGACACTATGGGTATATAAAGTCGAATATAGTGAAATACCTACCTACCAAAATACACAGAGAGATGCTTAGCTACACACAAGCGACTGACTGTTGCGCCGTGTCATTACTGCAAGTTTCTCAGACCGGAATCTGGCTACATTACTGACATGCAGATACTTGCTAACTAAACTCTGATATGATTTCATTTGACATGTCTTCGTTATGCACGGTCTGTTATTGTAAAACTAATAAGCCTTCTACCTAAGATCATTCAAGTATACAGTCAGTTCTCTGTAAAATCCCACGACCAAAGCAAATGATGCTGCTGTGATCGGATCGGACCTGCGATGCTTTTCATTTCCACATCATTTTATTTTCTCCTTCTCTGAGGCGGAGCCTCGCAAGAATCACCTGGACTCCACTGATTGCTCTTCTCTAATATTAAGCACAATTTCATCGTCTTGTTCACTGAGCCGATCGCCTCCGAAACGCGAAAGGTATCTTCATTTTTACTGCATGCACTTCGTTTTTTTATCCCATCAGATTAATTTCTCTCTTCTCCCTTGTTACTTAAACCAGACCAGCGTCCCTCCATCATTCATTCTCCGCCACCCTTGACACTGACGTCAGGCACTGAAACACACTTCCGGGCCGCTGTTTATGCGCATACGGGACAATCAGTTCCGTATATCATCATTTCTCATTTTTCTTTCATTTTTTAATTTATTTCTCTCTCATATATTATAATTTAATAATTAAATTAGATCTTAAGTATGTGCATGCATTCCAGTATTTAATTTAGCTGTAATATTCCTCATAAAAAAACGATTCACGATGTCAGTGGGGAACCACCAAACAGATGCGTCCTCAATACACAATACATATGTTGTACTTTTAAAAACAAAAAGCCAGATTGACATAGAGGATGGCTTGAGTTACAGATGAAAATTTAATAAAAAAAATAAGTAATTGTATTTGTGTGTGTTTTTATTAATTGTGAGAAATAGCCTTCTAATTATATATGTCTAGGCTTTTATGCTTTAAATATCAACACCAAAGATGGATTCAGTCAACATCCCTATTACCTGCATTATTGAATCTTTACACAATGATGTCATAAAAATGTTGGGCACTGTGAAAGATATTTCTAAAATCGACCATCTCCAAAACCTGTTTTATTTCCTATGAATTGCATTCCTCACTTAAATTTCAGGTGGGCCAATTGATCATAAACGTCACAATTCAGAAAGCATGTAAGATTTTATATGACCACAAGATGGCAATAGACGATAGTTTTTGGTGGTTTAAACCTGTTATTGTGATGTTGTATGGACCATTTTCAGGTCCCCGCCAACATCTGAGAATGCAGTCAAAAACTAAAAATGCCAAAAGTCTCGTATTTTCTTTGGTTACTTATGGTTAAGGTTAGGGCTGGGTAGGGGTTGGGATTAGAGTTTTCCCCATAGAAATGAATGAGAATCCCCACAAAGATATACTCAAAGACAAATATAAACTCTGTGCGTGTGTTTTCTGTTATCTCCTCTTGTTTTCACAGAATTGATTCCGTAGTCATTCTCTTTTTTTTTAAACAGGCATTAAATGTTCTATGCATAGTATCTAGTGTTATGAATTACAAATCAAGCGAACATGAAAACTGCTTAATTAATGAGATTTAGGAAAGCCATCTGCAAATTCAATGTCTGACTTTCATATTTTTGGCCCTAGAGTGTGGGGATATGCATAATGGAGTTACGGAGACTTTTCTGAACTGTAGTTTCAAAATTAACCCTTAACTCTTGTAAACAGAGATACCATACTGTAGATGATGTCATGCATTAATTTAAAATGTAATAATTGTGTTGAAAAGTTTGTTGCTGAAAAGATTAGTTTAAATTCATTTAGTCTTGTATATGAAAAAAAGATTTTTATTGCCATTAAATCAAAGATGAGTTTATGTCATACTATATTATTACAAAACAATTACAAAACCTGTAGAGATAGATCTACTTGCAATTTCTCTAAATTTTTCAAAATTTAGAAAAATGTGATCTGTTTTTTTAAGGGATGAAAAGAAACAAAACCTTTCTATCAGGAAGATAAATGAATATCCACAGTGATATTAATAGGAACGGCACAGTGGGTAGCCCTGCGCCTCACACCTCCAGCTTTGGGAGTTTGAATCCGGCATCTGCTCAGTATTTGTGAAGTTCGCATGTTCTCCCCAGGTCTCGTGAGGGTTCCATGGGGTATTTCAGTTTCTGCCTGCAGTCCAAAGACATGCAGTTGTAGTAATTCTCATCTCTGAAGTGCCCTTAGTGTGTGCATGTATGTGTTCTGCGATGAGTTGGCATCCCACATAGGGTGTATCCCTGCCTTGCACCCTTCTCTCCCTGGCCTCCCTGTCACCCAGACTAGGATAAGATGCTGAAATAAGGATAATATTTTTCTTTGTTTCAATATCTAATCCATCGAATCTTCCACTGACAATGGTGACTTTCAGAAATATGGCTGTGCAGATCAGGTGTACCGTATCTGCCAGGTTCACACGGAGTGCTGCTTCTTGTTGAAGCTGGCATGATTTCATAGGGATGTAGATTTACAAGCTAGAGAGAACACATGGTCTACAGTAGCACAGATAGATCCCTCTCTGCCTGGGAGAGCACAGAGAAAGAAGAGAAAAAACAAAGAGGTATGTGGGGGTCTTTCACATATTCTTTCTTGTGTTTGTTCATGTTTATTTTATGTGTCTTCTTCTCATTAAATATGGAAAATGGAGAGATCACGAGTAGCTGCTCAGACGAAAAAAAACAAGGAAGAACGTGTAGAACGTTTGGAAAAGTTAATAAAAAAAGCCAGAGGTGAAGAAGAAAGCAGATTTTTAAAAATGCAGTGTGTATAACGTCTGCATCAAAGATGGAATCGCTACACAGTAGAATGCTTTGGGAAGATTTTAAACCAAGAAATGCAATAATGTGATTTTTTTGTTGTCGTTGTTTCTGCAGTCGTCTTTCTGGTAAGGTTATCTATTTCCTTCTACCTTTAGTCTGAGTAAATCACTGTATTAAAATGGTATAAGTCCAACTAATTAACATTGGTCATTTAAAAATAAATTTAAATAAAGCTAAAACGTTTTTTTTTACTAATGTAGATTTCATATTTTTTATTATTAATTATTTATTAAAAGGCCTAAATGAAAGGCTTTTAGAGAGAAAAAACAATGCACTCATATTTCTATTTTTAACAATGTGCTCCATCTACGCTCCTACCAAATAGTATGCCCTTACATTTAAGAAGTTATTTAAAGAAAATAGTTTGTTCAATACTTTGCTTAAGGCGACTATTTATGTGTTCAGAAGCAGTTTCTCTGAAGAATCTCTGGCCCAGAGCCCAGTTGATTAACCTGTATTCCTGTCTGCAGTGAGTCCTACCACATGGTCCAGGCCAAGACTCTACCATGCATTTGTCCGTGCACCTGATCTTACTCACAATTTTGGTGCTGCACCCTGTAATGAGTGAGGTGAGCACCATTACAATTATAGCTTATTGGTTATACGCAGGTCTGCTTGCTTTGACCATGACTGTAAACTGAACCAGCAGTTCAATGTATTGTGGATTAAAAAGGGTCTGTTTTTCATCAAGTGGGTCCACAGCAGATGTGAAACTGGCAAAGACTACAAAGTTGACCGGGAGTTCCCAATTTATGGCTCTCCAGACTGAATTTTTTGTTTATGAGGACTAGAATAAGACATATTAGAGCATGAAGAAACAAAAGTACAGTGTACAGTACAGTGAAGTATTTGCTTCCAATTGGATTTTCCTCAAAACATCCCCATACCACTACAATACCACCACCGATCTTGATCATTTGCACCTGGGAAATTGTTTTAGATTAAATGATAGTTTTATGTTTTCCATGTGGGGAGTTTTTGTAGGAATAAGCAATCCCAAGTAAATTCACAGTTATCCCAAATGTTCTTCATTTGAAGAATTTCCGTGGTTCATCTGAGGTTCAGGGCCTTAGTAAGAATTTTTTTTTCAGTACTGTATGACTGGGGTAGTCTCCGTAGGCGTCTTCTCAGGTATTTTGGAGGATCAGCATTGAAAAGTGCATGAAAAGGGAGATCTCGGTGTACAGTGTGTGTCATGTGTGCATATGTGAGGCTGCATCTCTGTTTTGCTGCGTCCCAGGGCAGCAGAGCCCAAAGGAAACAGAGACAAGCTGAGGAAAAACTGCGGCCGTATTGGGGTCGAACCAGCCCAGGTGCAAAGCAGTAACACATAAATAACATCCCACAAACACATATAAAGTCCGGACTTGATCGTCTTGGGTCTTCGTAATATAAGTACTATGGCTTTCTCCAGAGAAGCTGTGCAAGCTGTTGAAGTGTTACAGTCCTGTCGGCTCCTCATGCCAAGCGGTGAAGCAAGGTGGTGTCTTAATCCCAAAATGCATATGTCCCCAGAAATGTCCTAGGTAAGACCACTTTACCATGTGCTCCCTCAACATACAGTTGTCTCTTTCTGAAATTTACAGCTGAATGTATGCGATGGAGGGTAAACACAACATTGCCCCCCTGCTTGCCTTATGTTTGTGTCGGTTTCCTCTGGCTACTCAGGTTTCCCTCCAGATCGAACTGGGGTCTCAGAATTGCTCTCGTTGTACACATGTGTTGCCTGAAATAGATTAGCGTCATTCCAGGAATGTCCTCTGCTACCTAGGGCAGGCTGAAGGCTTACCGCATTGACATGAAGATCGTGTATGTCTTCTTGAAAAGAAACGTCGGTTCAATGAAATATTAATCAGTGTTTGTCACGTTGTGCCTTTTTTTGTATTTTTTTGAAGGCAAGGAGTGCCAGTGTGCAGTATGCTGGGGAAGACCTATGCCAATGAGTGTCTGTTGCATAAAGAGTCCTGTCGAAAGAGGCGCCGCACTGGCTTGGCTCACTTTGGTCCTTGCTTGGGTACTGTTTCTGTTACCCTCCAACCCCTGGCCTCTCTGTTGCCTAGTGACGCATGCTCATTGCTTCTGCAGATTCCTGTGTTCAGATAATACGTTGGAAACCAGCAGGGTGTTTACTGGGACAGTATCCTGCTCTGAACAGTGTCCAAAGCGGTGTGCACTGAGATGGAATATGGGCAGTTCCCTTACCGGCTGATTGACTGGTTTCTGATGCTGAGTCGCATGGGCCAATCCTTCAGCTCCCCTCCCCCTCCCCAAGGCTGCCTGAGCCGTGAAGAGCGCAGGATGCTAGTAGAGGTAACCGTGAGTGTGGAGCTCATGGGAATTTTACTTACACAAAAATGTTCTGAGGGCAGACTGAAAAATGATTGGTTCAGAGAAATAACCAATCAGATTACAGAGGAGGTGGGTCCAAGCAACTACAGGAGCCAGGACTAACCAATCAGATGTATCAGTCCCGCCTCCTCTAGTTCGTTGGACCCACCTCCTCTACAATCTGATTGGCTATCTCTCTGAACCAATCAATTTTTGTTCCTCCCTCAGAACATTTTTGTGATCTGAGAGTTTGTTTCCTTACATGATATGTAATTTAGCATGCACATAAATTACCTCAATGGCCATGCAGGTATTATACCACACATTTCAGTGTGAGCCTTCAGTGGTGTAAATCATAGTTGAAACCAGCATAGTTTATTATTTGGGCCAAAACATTTTGTATCACTTATCAGTATGTGGCCAACACATGTATGGTTATAATTACCCTTAGATACCACTAGAAACAAGTTAATTGTACTGTAACATTCTGTTGAAATTGTTGCTACACCACAAGATCTGGTATGCAGGTGAAAAAATAGCAAAATACAGCTAAATGATCTATTTTAAAGTTTTCAAACAGATTTAAGGTCTAAGCGCTGTGCTATCCTCACCAGGCCGATATGAAGATGCGAGAGCAGCTGCATAAATAGACATCATCAATAATTGCTAAATTATTCACGGAGAAAGTTAACGAGCTGGAAATATTATCCTCCATTTGAAACACCCCATCATTCTTTCCCTGACCCCCATCTCCCTCGCACATGTCTTACTCGGTCACTCCAATAAACGGACCCCCGTGCCCACCACATCTCCTCCACATTACCAGCGGCGATTCGTCCTGCTGGATCGGAACAAGGACGGGAAGCTTAGCCGTCGGGATCTGAAGAAGCTGTGTTACAAACAGATGCCCCTGGAACATTGTGCCCATCGATTCTTCCAGTGAGACCCTCCAGCCACTAACACTGACACACACACACACACACATTTTACCCTCAGGGACCATTAAATATGCAAAAATAAAGTCAAATTGGGCTGAAATACCGAAAATACACCATTTATCCTGTATTTTCATAACCCTAATCCCAACCCCCTTTGGAAAATTGGGGGACCCAGGGCCATGGCACCCCCTATTTTTCAGATTGAAAATGGGGTGGAGGGGCACCACATACTCACACGCACCCACTAGGATGAGAAAATTCACACAGTAACAAAAATTAGGTGCAAACTCAGATGACTTGCCTTCTTTCTTTTACATTGATGCAGGCTTTGTGCCAAAACATTTGCTGTATACCCATGGTGGATCTATAATGTAATCAAAAGACTGCAAACTGTCTGAGTTCGGACCCCATTTTCATTATTTTCATTAGGTTGCATTGTCGATGAACCAATGGGATTAATCATTTGAAAAAGCAGGGTATGGTGTTTCAAGTTTATTTTTCCAGAAAGTTACACCCTGACAGCACCGTCACACAGTCCCTTATCACAGTTCAATCAAACGAGTAAGTTAACTAAAGACACAAGAGATATGTGTTTCTGAAAAAGATGTGTCAAAACATTTACATTTTTCTATATTTTCACTTTGGGCTTTGTTTTTTGGTGGATTGGGATTATGAGTACTGGAGAGACTAACTAGGAAATTCCCATAAATATGCTTTATATAAACTTACGTGTGTGTGTGTGTGTGTGTGTGTGTGCGTAAACATATTTTCCAGATCATGTGACAGTAACAGTGACAGGAAGGTGACCCTGAAGGAATGGATTGCTTGCCTGGTCGATCAGTCTGAGGGCTGGTTCCAAGACTTCACATGTTAGTGTAAATTGCTGACACTCTCCAACAGCAAAGACCAAAAATCTACACAGAACTCATTCAGACTTCTCAGTTTGTGCAGAAAAAGACATAATGAGCGTGCAGATGGTACACAAAACTAAAATTATATTTGACCTTTTCTTAATTCCCATCTATCATACCCAAATGCTGTATAGCTGGATGGGTTACAGATCTGTTTCCCATCTCCAGAAGGTCATGGGTTCAAATCCCGTACCAGCAGAGTAATTATATTACTTTAGGGCATTTGAGCAAGGTCCTTAACCCCAATGACCCCAGGGACAATGGCTGACCCAGCTCTCTGATCCTGACGTGTACATCATTTTGAACAAAGGCATCTGCTTAATAAATAAATGTTAAGACTGAGATGTTATCAGGCTTTCTAGCATATTCTTATATCTGTGTAATTTTAATACTTTTCTTAATATAAACTAATTAACTAATAGGTCTCTGCTTCTTTCTGCCACAGCTATGAAGATGGGTTCCCGGATATTATGTGCTACGGAACACAATAAGCTTTGAAGTGCAGTATCAACCATGCGCTGTTTTGCCTTTCCACAGTATCGTCGCTAAATGTTCTTACCTTGATCTGCAGCATACTGGTCTGTCACAATAGCCGTAGAAACGTTATATCTCGTACTGTCGCCTAGTGGTTATAATTCGTACTGCATAAATATTGCATTTTGTTTTTAAACACATTTGTTTTATTGTAAGCCTACATTCATCGATATAGCACGTCGGTCCCTAATAAATGTCCGTATGACTTTGTGCTGTAATTAACTGTCAATGTGTATAAGTACTGCATAAAAAATGTTCTTTAGATGAATGAACAATTTGTTATGGTCAAATTCTCAGTAGGCCTAATAAGAAATTGAGAAACTTCAAAGGAGGTTTGAAGCAGAACGAATACAGGCAATGTCATTGGATTCAAACTGATTTTTGACAAGTAAAATTGTTCTATTGTTTCAGTCATTGAAACAAACACGGACAAAAAAATCAGCTAAGTATTCAAATCAAATCCAATCCATTATGCCTAATAATTTATATTTACGGTAGCAGCTCCTTTTATAATTGTTTCAACTTCTGCTGCAATTCTAACTAAAGTCTACCGGAAAGAAAATAAATTGGATGAGAGTAAGATAATATAGGAACGCACCTTTAACAAGAAAAAAAGAACGGTAGAGGACACAGTAATGCACTCTAACTGGGAGTTAGCAGAAGTGTGGGAAAACACAAAGTACACATTAAAAATTTAGGAGAAACGCTGCCGAAGAGAAGTGCAGCATTAGAGTAACCGGAAAAAGGTGGAATTGTCCAATTCAGAGCACAAGACCGAGATAGACAGATTTATTAAATGGATGCGCTCATGGAAGCTAAAACAGAAAATCAGCGTTTCATTCAAACAACAGCTGACTGCAATTTTGCCCAAGGGTGACAGTTTCCTGCCTCCATCGTGTCTCATAAGTCATCACGTTTGTTTCACCAGGATGCAAAGTTCAATACGTCTCAGGTGAATCTGAGAAAATTTCACAAATGCACAGTAAAAGAGAGATTTATGTGCCACTGCTGAAGTTCTCACTATTTCTCCCCGAGTCCCCTTCTAAGGAATACTTGGAAAGTAGCTTGATGTGTTATGGAGGGAGGTGGGGATTATTTTGGCTGTGGAAGAAGGGAAGTGAACCCATGAAGTTAGTCTCAACTGGGAGCACGCAGCGTTTCCTTTAGAGAGAGCTGTTAACACAGTGGGTAAGGGCAAGACGTCTGTGAAACGGGCTGTGAATATAAAGTTTCCCATGGGGCAGGCTTCTTTATGTGATAGAGAGTACTCCCTGGATCGTCCGCCTCATTCACCATTACTAAACATGCTCCCGCTAAAAAAAAAAATCACATTAATTTCCCCAGTATGCCCTACAACACCATCCACCCCCACCGGATAATCCTGTTACCCTCGCCGCCAGAACCTAACCCCGCCCCTCGACTCTCATGCTCTAAGATGTTGAGATATTGTGTTGTCCCGGGATAAGCTTTGCAAACTCAGCAGCAGATGGGTTGCCGTTGATGATGTGTAGTTAAAAATAAAGATTCCTTTTTAACCCGTGGTCTGCAGACGTGCGTTTTCCAAAAGAGCAGCTCCGCGGTCTAACCTTGCAAATACCGCGGTACGCCTGAGACTGCTGCTGGAAAACATGATATTTAATAAATGATCATAATAAAGACGGCCATGCATTATGCATGCGACGTAACGATCCATAAATTATAAATAAACGGGTACTTTTGGCATTTCTTTCATGCAATTATTTAAATTAAATTTGCTCTTCCTCTCCAAGGACGAAGGCGTCCAGTAACTGCTTGCCCATTAATTATTAACAGGAACACAAGAGAGGAAATGTAGTATGATCAAAGAAAATATCGAGGCCAGGGATGATGGCATGAGAAGAGCTGTTCAAGCCCCAGACACCAGAGAAGCAGGCAGTGGGGCAGGAAGGTGCAGAACAAGCATCATCTCGTGTGTTTGAGCACCTGTTTACTAGAGATAAGCTGGGAAAACCCAAGAAGATGCAAAGACTAAAAAATGGGCGCAAATGAAAATTCATTGAAATCCCTTTCAGAACCATAAACATCATCCTCTGCGAGGCGATCAAACTTTCCAAGGCACTTTTATGAAAGTGGGACAAGGCTCAAAGCTTTGAATAAAAAATGGGGCAAATCCTAGGGTTTGGGGTCTTGCTGGGAGGCTGAGCACATTTTGCACTATGCTGTTTCTCTGGGGCTGTTAAAGTTGTATGCCATGGGATGATCTACCCCACTGTAAACAATGTGATGCCAGCGATCCATGAAAGAGCTGCGCTATATTACTGAAGGGAAAAAGTGTTGGTATGCAGTCCGGGTTTAAATTTTCTGTTGGAATTTCAGATTAGTGGGGGCACGTCTGGAAAAAAAACAATGCATGTACTTGCTATTGTGATTGCTGTGTATTGTGACTAGAAGGGTGTGGGTGAGAGACAGTGATGAGAAAGTACTCTGTTCCTCTCGAGGGTGGTACTTGACCCACAGGGCAACCAACCATTGATTGCCTCGGGGCCCTTGGCACCGCCCACAATTCATTTGCTAGCATCACAGTCTGGGCTTTTTGGGCCCCACCCTGCTCTCCTTTCAGTCTGATGAATACAGTTACAGGGCTCACCATCCGGCTGCTCGAAACATTGCTGCAGTTTCATGGCTTATTCAGTCTTACAACCACAAGCCTTAAACCCAACTCTCAAACAAGCTATCACCATGACTTACCTACATGCCCTCCCAATAATCTATCAATAAAACATAATATAATTATTCCTAAGAGAAGGCTGTAAAAGTTTACTTGGGCACCAGCAGCATTTCACAAATCATTGGTTGAAAATTGCAAGCAAACTTGGAGAAACCCTGACTGAGAATGGAGGCCTTAGTTGTCTTAAGTGCTTTAGTTGCCATTCAGTGTGGGCCCTCATTGCTTGGCTAACAAACAGTTAATGCGAGCAAGTTGTGCAACAACACCCCCTCCCCATCCTCTGTCACCATCTCTGACACCCCCACCACTCCAATCTTCCAATCACCCTCCTCACTCACACTGCTTACACACACTGCTCTCTCTCTCACACACACACACACACACACACACGTGCGTGCCTGTTTGATTTGTGCAGCTTACTTACCAGACCGCTCTGATCCGAGCTTGGGGTTGGGGGGGGGGGGGGGTGGAGAGCGCAGACTGGCAGTGGAG
>JAODKC010000064.1:10006532-10024832 GCA_026777985.1 Mormyrops attenuatus
CCCCCACCCCCCCCCCCCCCCCCCCCACCCACCCCCCCACACACCCCCCGGGGGGGGGGTTTTTTTTTTTTCGCCCGCCCCTTCCCCAGCGGGATGGGGGGGGGGGGGGGGGGGGGGGGGGGGGGGGGGTGGAGAGCGCAGACTGGCAGTGGAGCATTCAGGCTGACAGTCGACGATCAAAGCTCTGGGGCTTCACGTGCAACCTCTCGCTTCATCTGCTAGGATCTCCGGCACACCTGAAGCCAGAAGGTGGAGAGGGCGTAGGGGGTGGGGCTGTGCTCTACCTACATCATCCCAGCGTGGGGATTGACGAGAGGTTCTCTTCGACCGGTCTTCAACGTCTAATGCTTCATCTTCCTTTCTGTGGACCGAATTCACAATGTCGGGTAAGGAGATGGTCGCCATCGTCGTCAGGTCCTGGAATTCATTGTAAACTTTGTGTTACAGACCGTTTCTACAAGTGTGTTGAGAAGATTTTCAACTGCTGTACATTTATTTCCACACTGTTGTATTGAGTAAGTGATGCTGAGAGTCTCTGCCCCCCCAACCCCACGTTGTGTGAGTTTCCACTTCAAATCTGCTCCTCCGCTTCTCCCTTCTTCATTATCCACTTTCTCCCCCCTGGTCGGTCTCTGTGACTCTTTGGGATGAGGTGCAGCATGATGCTTGGAGTGAGTTTGCGAATCGGGGTCCACAGAGGGAGGGAGGGCAAATCGGAGACAGCACAGCTGACACAGGAAAATACACACTGAAAATGAGAGGGAACGAGCCATGTGAATTTCACAAAGGTGCAGCTGCCTGTATCCTTTTGACACCAGGACTCTTGGAACTTCTCAACAAATTAGGAGCTTTTGGAGCCGTTGAAAACCCTGCAGGCACAGATTTCGTGATGTGCTGTGGTTCTATAATTTTGATCCAGATGGGATATCATCATGGGCCAGGTGGAATCTGATACATTGCACATGCTGTCATTTGAAGAAACTATTGATTTGCCCAATGCGCTCTTTGATAATTACAGATGCTGTGGTGTTAAGTGTAGTTAACTCAGTTACGCTCATAATGTAGCTGCCGTGTTATGAATCTTTCTGGGCGAACAGTATATTTATAGAATGATGCCGAAGTTAAAGCAAGCCTTCATCTGCGTTTTTGGCTTGTGAAAATTCAATAGGCTATAATTGCTGAGAAGACTTCATTTTTAATGCAAGGTGCATTTTGACGACTATGCCACAATGATTCACTGCATCGGCTCTCAATCTGTTAATCACTTAGTGACAGACGTGTGTTGTTTATTGAGCCATTAACAATAGGATAGTGGTAAGTACTAATCAGTGTTTGTTTGTCTTCCTCTCAGCCTCTTCAAGCTTTGCAGACGCTGATTTTTCCCCTTTATCTTGGTTCAGTGTCCATCAGTAAACTAGGCAGCACAGAAACAATACAACTTTGTATAATTTTAAAGAACTTGTTATATGTAAAAATTAATGTTCACATTTATGTCTGTCTATTCTGTGGTTTTTCAGTTGAGGAGTCAGTTAAGTAATAACCTTGAGGAATAATCTAACAAATTTTCTGATGAGTGTCTTTTTATGATCTTTAAATCTTAAAAAAATCTGTTGTCAACATCTAAGTTAGTCGGATGGTGTTACACGGCTCTTGATTTTTGAATATTCAAAGGTATTCTCCATTTAAAATGAATCATAAGTCATAAAAGTAAGGAAATATGGGGAAAAAACACTTCTGATAAATAACGTGTTCTGTTACCATAAATAGATATGTCCTCAAAGGATTATACTCTTCAATAATAGTTGCATCTTCTTAAGCTTTGATAGTCAACTTGTGAGTGATTTTTTTCTCCAAGTGTCAAGCTGGGCTATGCAGATCCCAGAGTAATGCAGCAGGGCAATTTATTCCCAACATGAATAATTCTCTCTGAGTAACAGAAATGTTTTCTCATATCAGTGAATCATCAGCTCAGAAGAAGTTTGCACGTTCCCTGGATGGTATGTGATTGACACATTGCCTCCAGCTGTAAGGCTTTGGCCCTTGTCTTCCTGTTCTCTGTCCCACTCTGCACAGGTGTAGAGCAAGTGTCAGCGATGGCTCTATCCTGGTATCGCTGCCTGACAGCAACAGCGCTAGTTTGGGGGACTGTGTGGTCTCAGGGCTCCCCACCCTTGAACCCTGAGAATGAGGTGCCACTACGGCCCACCATCTGGCTTCCAGAAGGCAAAGTTACCCCCATCTCTCTGCCAAAGGATCAGACTCGGAGGTAAGAGAATAAATAAAGGGACTACAATAATTAAGTAACTGACTCTGTCACAGATACTTATATGATCCAATCCCAGGACTGGAAATCCATACTTCTAAACAAATATATATATTTCACTGAAATGGCAAAAAATATATACTGTAAACTATGCCAGCTTGGACCTGTCACCTAACTTCCCACTGCCCTAGGACATTCCGATCTTCTCACCTGTGCTTCAGAAGAAACGGAGTCCAAATTAATTACATCTTATAGCCACAGGGTTGCAAAGGGATGGAAAATTTCCTGGAAACTTTCATTCCTTGGGAAATTAAGATGGGGAATTTTGGAAATGTTCCAAGTGGGAAACTTTCCATGGGGATTAACGGGAGTATATGGGAGTTAACGGGAAAATGTCCTGAATTTTGCAACCCTAGTCCTTGGGTCACTGTCAAAAGAGATGCATGATGCAGAGTTATTATAAAAGATAGGTTGGAGTGATTATTCCAAGCTACGGCATTAAGGAATATTAAACGGTACAAGGGTTTAAAGAGTGTAATGAAATCAAAAGGATAATCATAATAATAATTGCACTGTAAAATAAATAGGTACCACATCACATCAGAAACACTTCAGACAAAATGTATTTGATATAAGATTATACCTCAGGGTTATATGCACTGATTACAGAAAAGTCAAATACACAGTCAGAATGGGATGACAAACTGCAAAAAAGCCAGATCATTTTCATCCCAGGGATGCTTGGTTATAAATGAATTATAGTGAACATTAGGACAGTCAATATTGACCATATGCATAATATATCTGTTGACTTGGTACTCAACAGGAGGTTGATTTTAGTTCTGTGTGTCACAGTGATTGCTGGGGGGAGGGGAAAGAGATCACAATGTATTATAAGTAGTATTTCATTAATGTTCAATGTATTTAACTTTATACCATTGTAATGGTACCATTGTACCATCTATATCATTGTAGTTCGGTAGAGGACGAAATGATCAGAGGACATTTTATTGAACCAATGGTGTAATATTCCAGGGAGTAGCAGTAATGTAAAGCTTTATCATGACCATTTTGAATCAAGCATCCCGTTTAAGTTAATACATTTTCCTGCAGGCTGTACTTCACTCTCAAGAAAAGGGCATCTTTGATGTCCGTCACTGTCATTCCATGTGGTGTGCCGATTGAATGGAGCTTAGCAGCCAGGACAATAAAGGACAGACCCTCTAAAAGCCTACAATGTGAGTAAAAGGGATCATTCTAATTCAGGAAATCAACCAAAGTGAAGGCCAGGGGTCAGCATTTACAGTCCTCAAGAGCCTCGTGGTTACAGAATGCATTATAGTTTGGACATGATTTACACCTGATGGTAAAACGACATAATATTCACGTAATTACTTAAACTTGTGTTTCACTCTGTGTTAACTCTTCAGGGACTGAATTCTATTCTGTTTTATTCAGCTTTTAATCAAGATGTGTTCTTGAAATTCAGAGCTATAATAGGCTAAAATAATGTAATTTCTGTCATTTTAAGTGGAGATTGAAGATATTGCCCGATTACCTTAAACTGAAGGCTCCTAGTTTGTGTTCTGTTTATATGAGGCTATACAACATACCACTCAGTGACAAGATGCAAATGAGAAGCTCCTTCCAGTCTTTTCCTGTGGGGAAGCTGGAGCTTTGGCTCTTGGTGCCTGATTATATCAAGTGAGCTTAAAGTGTTAATGTTCTTCAGTCCAATGTTGGACTGAAGAAAACATGAGCTTTCTAAAGGTGTTGAGAGAAGTACAGGAACAAAACACACAGAGGAGGAACTGGGTGCAATACATAAATACTTTGGTATATGGTGAGGTGATATGGAATTCACCAAGTCGTGGTTAACACTGTTGTCTCACACCTCTGGGTTCAGGGTTCAAGTCCCCACCATGACACCAAGTGTGTGAAGTTTGCATGTTTTCCACATGTTGTCATGGGGTTTTCTCTGGGTACTCCGGTTTCCCCCCACAGTCCAAAAACATGCTGAGGTGAACTAGAGTTATTAAATTGCCCAGAGATGTGAATGGTGTGTGAGTGTGTCCTGTGATGGGTTGGTGCCCCATCCTGGGTTGTTCCCTGCCTTGCACTTGTTGCCTCCGGGATAGGCTCCGGACCTCTCGCAACTGTGAATAGGACAAGCGATTACGGAAAAGTGATGGATGGATATATAACAATAGATCTCCATTCTTTTTCTTTGGAATAATTATCGTAAAATGTGTTATAGGGATGTGGAAAAAACTTTATTGCCTATGTCTGCATGGGACATGTAGATGTTTTATGCCAAGAATAATTACTCCTTCTTACAGGGACTTCCAAGAAAAGTATGCCAGAGGTGTGGTGGAGAGGCTCTGGAATAGAGCAGAAAATGTACACATTTAAAGGCACCACTGTGGACACCTATACTGGCCACACTGTGTCTCCAGCATCCATCTACATCCTTAAGATAAAATCCAAAGTACAGGACTCTAGAGTTTCTGTATACCTTCAAGAGGGAGACTGGGTGCCAGGAATATTTCCAGAGATACCTCCTGATCCACGTGTACATACTGTGGGAGTAGGGATGACCAGTGTCACTCTGAGCTGGAAGCCTAGTACTTCTATTCTGAAACTCCCCAAAAACAGCCATAACTACCACTACTGTGTGTTGGTTAACCAAAAGCAAAACTATAAGAGTCTGTGTGCTGCCCAAGAGGACATGAAAAGTAAAAAGAAGAGAGCTAAGAACCAAAAATTAACAGCCTGGCCGGATGTAAGTGAGTGGTGGTGGCACCAGTGGGATTCTTTCAGGAAATCAGGAGAGTCGACTTTATTGGGCAATTCCAATGAACTACCTTGTGTTTGCAGAGGCACGGAAAGTGTGTGTACGGTGTCAGAGCTCATTCCAGAAACATTATACTATTTTGATGTTTTTGTGACAGACACAGTCAATGGCACTGACTCAGCATATGCGGGGACCTTCGCGCAAACGCATGAGGAAGCCCGACAAATAGCTACCCCTCTAGGAGAGGGTGAGCTCAGGTGGGTGGCTTTTCAGGGAACTAGGCAGCAAGGTAGCCAGGTTTTCAGCTTCCGCCCCCGTGGTTGGCAACAGAGTGCTCTTCTTACCCTCCAGAGCTGCACTGGCCAAAAGGTGAAGGTCACGGTCTCTAACAAGGAGCAAATTCTTGCATCAGAGGTGGTGGGAGAGGCAGTAGCACAGATATGGCTGCAAGGAAAGGCTGTATATCAGATATATTTGGAAGACATGAGTCCCGGTCAGACAGTTAGGGGTGGGTCAAGGCCTATGATTAAAATGCAGGCCTCATCCGCTTACCATCGTCAGGCCGTCCCCGCACTTCCGACTACCCTGCAGATAAAGTCCTTCAACAAACTCAGGACCTGCAACTCTGTTACATTAGCCTGGTTTGGAACGGAGGAGAGAAGCTTGTACTGCATGTATCGGCGCAAGATTAAGGATGGAGAATCCACCAGTAGGCAACAGTGCCTAGGTCCAGAGTCACGCAGCGAAACAGAGAGGGTCCTCTGTAAATACTTCCAGGAGCTGAACCCACGACGGGCTGTTACTACAGCGACCATTGGAGGACTGGAACCTGGAACTGCATACTTATTTGACGTCTATTTGATGAGACGTTGGGGAATTCCAGTTAAATACCACAGCAAGACAGTGCGCACCAGGAAGGAGTGTTGACTGTTTCCATTTTCGTGTCTCCAACTTTCACTGAACTCACAAGTGAAAGCAGTAATCAAGATATGCATAATGCATTCCCAAAAAGAGTCAATTAAGGAATACTATACATTCCAATCAATGTTATCTGAAGATTTAATCATCAGCACCAGAACTGGAGAACAACAAGCAGTTCAGAACCACACCTGCAAAGCCATTGTTGTTTTATTCTTGATGTGCCAGTTATCAAAATGTTCCAGCTGAAATTAAAATAAAGAGAGGTGGTGTTTACAAGGAATACATCTTTGCTACTGCTACGTTGTGTTTAAGTAAAATCTTTCTAATTCAACTGAAGCAATATAAAGTAATAAGAAACTTGCTAAAGTAATGTGTACAGTATATTCTGTTCTGCTTAAGCATGCTGTTATTGTATGATGTAGCAATCTATTTTAGTATATGTTGTGTATTTTGTGCTTTGCCTTAATAAACTAACACTGATCAAGTGTCTGCATCTGGTGCCAGGTGTCACACAAGGCACCAGCTTTGGTGTACATTAAAAATGTTTTCACAGCTTCCTCTTTAAATACATTATAGTGTGCTTTGTCCTAAACACCACACATTCAAGTCCTGGAACCTGTAAAATTTTCCATCACCAATGATGGGGTAGAGCTGTCAGCTCCTGAACTCTTGAGCGCTGGTGAGGCAGAGGAGACTGGGAGGCAGGCTTATACTCGGCTGCTGGCTGGCCCTGGAATTGCAGCACCCTCGGTTCCGGCCATTTGCCTTGCGCGGCTTGTTGAGGACCTGCTGCTCCCTGGATTGGGTGGCCTCGCGCAGCCTTTCCCAGCAGACCATCTCTGTCTCCAGCTTCTACAGGGTGTGCTGCCCCTTTTTCATGTCCGCCTGCAGTCGCTCCTCATCCTGCTTAATCTGCACTCACCACTTGTCCAGCTCTCGATGATCCTGGGCCACCTGGGTCTTTAAGATGTGACATGCCTCCTCAGGGCCGAGTAGTGCCACCTTGCAGCCCAGTAACGCCACCTCCGCTACCTTGACCTGCTGTTTCTGGTCACCCTCATGCTCCCAACTGGCCAACTCCTCCCACAACCACTCACTGTCCTGCTGGCTTTGAGGCCGCTGTTCCAGGAGTTCTCTGCACTCCTGAGCCTCAAGCATGCAGCACACCACCTTTTGGCTGGTGAGCTGAGACCTCCTGCTGAGTGGCGAATAGCCGGAGTCCACGGAAGCTCCAACCTCCATTGTTTGCTGATGTCATCTCCGATGGGGGACTGGCAGGCTGGCAGGAGCAGCTTCAGGATGCACTGCACAACACTGGAGCACTGCACCTGTCTCAGCTCTGTCTGCTGGTAGCTCTGGTATGGGCTTCTCGACAGCAGTGTGTCTGGTCTCCCTTCTCTCGGCAATGTGAGCAGATGAGCTTCCTGTCCCTATCCGTACATTCCCGCATTGGGCTTGCAGTGAAGTGATCGCCATCGCTTCTCCCACTCTGCCGTTCCACAGTTGCATGTAGGTCCACCAGGCTGGAGAGGACTGTCAGGGAAATATCCAAGAGGACCTGCTCAAGCACCTCCAGTGGGACACACACACAGTGGGTAATTTACACAATGGAAAAGACATGCAGGGATGAGGCAAGGACGGAGTACAAACACAAGTAAGGGCACAAGCGACAATCAGGTCCTCAGAATAGCAATTTACAACAAGACATACACAGGGGCTATATACAAGGCTCGTGAGCATGCTGGGAAATGCTAATAGGCTCCCGGTAGTCTGAGCCATCTCACTGTTGATGCAATACTAGTTTTTTTGGTCTCATCATTTTCTTCTGATAGCACTTTATTTTAAGTTTTAAAAAGACAAGTTTAATGACATGTAAGTGATAACAAAGCAATTACAAGCAAGACAGTCTTTGTTCTGTATTATTACCATTTAATTTTTGTGTTATTGCACTTGTATCAGTGGAAATATTACTTTAGAGAAATTGTACATCAGATAATTTTTGGTATGGTTTTTTCTGTCTTTTTTGCAATATTTTTTTACTAAGCAAAATATATATGTCTGAAAATACCATTTGTTTTCCGTATTAAATATAACTGCAACAATTCCATAAAAAAGTGTATTATTTTCAAATAACAGACTATCGTGCATTTAGAATAAAATTGGCAATTTGTCCAAAAACACTACACCATTGGTATATTGGCTTAATTGCTTGGCTGATTATTGTAATCAAAGCAATTCTAAAATTGGCTGTTTTGCTAGAGAAATTCTATACAGATCTAGGTTAATACAGCATTTTGCCCAGTAAGCAAAGATTTAGATGATCAACAGCAGTAGTTTCAGTTATATTAATTCTTCCATAAATACAGAAAAAGGTTGGGGAACAGATCATATTGCAGTTATAACCAACTGGCATATTAATTACAGGATTCTGACTATATTATAGAAAAATCTAACACTTCAATTTGCTTCACATATCCAGGTCTTAATCTAACTTAAACTGCGTCTATGACATTATTTGAAAAAAAAAGAGTGTAATTCAGTGTTCAATCGCATGTACCTACATTTAATGATCAAACACACCAAAATTACATACGTAAACAAAGCAACCTAAAAACATTAAGATGGCTTGTTGGCTCAGACCCACTTTAAAATACATTAATTAAAGCAAAATATCAAGCATCCACATCCACATAATCCAGTATTTTCTGCACATTTACAAAATTTATTCATGAGATTTCAGAGACAAAGCATCTATGCAAAGATTACAAAATACCCCAGTGGTTTTGAGATAGTTGCATACTCAGTATTGTTTGAATTGAATAATGTCCCACAACGTGAGCATAACGTCCATGTAACGTCCATTTATTTCCATGTAACTAGTTACTTTGAAGAATCTTTGGATGTTTCTAATCTTAATAAGTTACTTGTCTTTCATAAACTGGCATTCAGTTGAGTCTGCTGATCACTTCAGTCTTCAAAAACATGTCAGTAGCGGTGCAATGAGTGAAGCGATTAAGGTCCCATACGAGTCGTAGTAAAGTAGTAAAATCAGTTAAGTACGTATCCTGTAAACACAGAGTTCTGCTGAATCCAAACATTTGTATGCAGACTGAATTTATTTTGCAGGTATTTTTACTCAACATTCAGTGTTTAAAAATATATATCAGGTAACTGATATATAATTAATAGAATTGCTTTTAATAGCGGCTGTCACCAAGTTCAAGCAGTTTGATTGATCGATGGAAACTGAATGTTGTTTCTGTTCTATTTTTTTTAGGAACGTGTATTTAATGCTGAATGACTACACAGTGTTTTAACGGACTGTGGAACAGTCTGAATCTTTAACCCAGATTCTTCATTATGATGACATTTGCCCTGTTGCACATTAGTGTGTCGCTTGCAGTGACCTCACCCTTAAGGTCACATTGGAAGACATCCTGAATTTTATAAATGGGAAGAGGTGCGGTAAAGAGAACTGGAACATCACTCAAGTCAGCTTGTAATACATGGACGACATGAAGATAACAGTGACATTCACACTCTGCAGAACCCAGGAAGACTACAGTAGCTATGAATCCTCCGTGATAGCATATCTCTAGTTCTTGCTGTCTCTGGTATTACTTTTTTCTTGATATTTTATTAATATTTATTTAGAAGAAATGTTGGATCTCCTTTTGTGCTTATCTATTGTAACTATATGTCAGCATTAATTGTGCCATGTTTGGTTTGCTACACTAACAGAGAACTGGAAAACGCTGAAAGATACAGAAAGAAATGTAGCCCTAAATCTCAAAGCTCATGGTATCCTGCGAGATACGCAAGGAACGGAACGAACCCTTTAGTTTGTAATATTGTATTAAATGATCAAAAAACAGTTTTTTAGCTAATTTAGCAACTCGCAGCAAAGGCAGAATCCACCAAGTGTAATTTTAACTAATTTCTGACAACCATGGAGTAAAAGTGGTACATAAATAAGAAAAGCCATCACAAAAATGAAGACAATTACGATTTGCCTGAAAATAGTGGCTTTTGGTGACCTAAAGTTTGTGGATAATGAAGAAAATTATCCACGTTGACTGAGCACATTTCTAAATGCATTGTGTTTTCAGTAGTGACATTTTAAGGTGTTATTACACTTATACATTCTATGACTGAGCTGCTTGTTTACATTGAGGAAGATTTATTAAACATGTGATGCATATAATACTTTTGAATATATTGCATTCATCTCATTTAAATATTGTAATTACGTAACCATGGCAACCATGGAAATGGCAGAATCATTAGAAATTCAGTTTTTTATTTATTTAAGAAAAACACAGAGTTCAGCAGGAATTCATTACTTCACAATAATAAGCTTCAAGCCTTACTTCACTCATTGACTAGACTTAGATACAGTACTAGTAATGTGGGAATGCCACGATGGTCTGCATTGTTTTTGGTGTGTCAGGACAGGCTGTTTTGCAGCTTGCCTGTGTTGGACGTGTATACCACAGATCCGTAGATCGGTGGTGTTTGTGTAAATTCACGCACAGTGTTCTCAAGCGATCTCAGACACATCCTGATTTGATAGACTAAGACTTCATTCAAAATGGCTTGCTGGAAAATGCATATATTTCACTATATTGAGCACATTATTTGTAAAAGACTGTTCTTACCATTGTAGAGTTGTTTTCCCTGAATACCTGCATAGGTATGCTTTATAATTTTGCCTGAAAACACGGACAATTAATACCTATGTTTATGGCTGTTTTTGGCAGCCAAGTGAGCTAAACATAGAAAAATAGGGCTCTAGAAAATGATCTGCCATACAGTCCTTTCATAAAAAAGGAAAGTGACAGGTCACTGCTGGTGGCTTGTTCACAGGTGTCCTGCAGTGCTAAGGTATGTCTGGTTTCTTGCGGAGGGAGGGGTGCTACAGTCCTGGTCTGCTGCTCCGTGAAGTCAGGCCCCCCCGATTATGTGATCGAGCTGGGACTGACACAGGGACCAGTAGTGCTGAAGGAGACAGATGGGGATAAGGGGTTGTTTTTATGAGCATGTCTGCAGCTGAAGTCACCAGGAAATATAACTAATGCCTTATTGGCACCCTGAGATTGGAATATATTGCTAGCATATGGATAACGATAAATCACCATCAAGTCCATTTATTCATGAATAAAGATGACATGGATCTCAGTGGCTCCCACTGACCTGGGGGCGGAGCCTCCTCATCCTCGATAGGGGAATGACCAAGAGTATGGTGCGTGAATGAGTCCAGAAAGGAAGAACTGCTAATTCCCAAGCTGATGCCAGTCACTCCAATATCCAAGGAGTCTGAAGAAAATAAACAATCTGTTATTAAATTTCTATCACATTTGTCTCAATTTTACCAATAATGTCTTAAGTCTTGCATTTTATTTATTTCATTGGACACTTTTATCCAAAGCAACGTATGACTGAAGGGGCAGAGGCAGCCAGTCTCTGGAGCAACTGGGGTTAAGGGTTTGCTCAAGGGCCGTATGGTGATATCAGTCTGCCTACCCCAGGGTTTGAACTTGTCACCTTCCGATCACAGGCACGGTGGTCTAATCCACTGAGTTACACACCACCATATACTGTGAGTACTGCAGTTATTGTGGCTTACACTGTGGTAACATTGTGTGGTGGTATTGTGTTGTGGCAAAGCAATGGTTTCTGTCATATGGTTTTGGTTTTTCAGGAACATATCATATATTCACAATTGTAATTCAAGATGGAACGACA
Organism: Mormyrops attenuatus; assembly: GCA_026777985.1. Classification (NCBI taxonomy): domain Eukaryota; kingdom Metazoa; phylum Chordata; class Actinopteri; order Osteoglossiformes; family Mormyridae; genus Mormyrops; species Mormyrops attenuatus. The sequence goes on from JAODKC010000064.1 coordinate 10,018,256, forward strand.
TGAGCTGAGTAATCATAGTACCAATATGCAACAGAGTCTTCTCTGAAAATATGAATCCTTTAATTATTAAAACTGCAACTCATAATTCAAACAGAAATTGCAAATGGATTTATGACAACAAACCATATTATTAAACTTACATCAATTAATATTTTATTTTTTTTAAATGCTTGCAACAGTACTATCAAAGAGATTTGATAAACATCTTAAGACAATGATGGACATCAAGCGATGAGAAATACGTGAAGTAGTGTGACAAATGATTTCACTAAAATATTTATCACGTAAACTGTTCTCTCAAATCAGAGCAAAAATGTCTCCTGATGTACTGAAAGTATTTTAGGGGGAAAAAAAGGGTCATTTTCCTGTTCTGATAAAAATTCCTAGCAAAGAACAAAATAGACTGACTTTTTTTTTTAAGTAGGCACAGCTGATTAAACATACTTGTAGCAAGTCAGTGTCAGATTGTGACAGGCAAGCTGGTAGACAAATAAGTGCTAGTTTTCTGGGTAAAGTGGATTGTGGTTCTTTCTGTCAGGATATAGGTATTTGTACCCACCAGTGCCCAGAGAAGCTCTGCCAGTACGGCTCAGCCCGATGTTGTCCAGGATTGTGAAAGAGCGGCGATAAGGAGTATCTGACTAAAACACAGAGGAAAAGAAAAGCTTCACAAACATGTCAAATGTTTAAATGTGAGATCGCAATTATCTGAGGAAGAATAAGAAAAGAACTGCCCTGTAACTAAACTGTAGAAATTTACATTTATGTAAAAATATTTCATATCAAATCAATTAAATCTTGGTCAATGACATTCACGAGTGTATAAGAAAATTATGCAAACAAGTCCTAGAATGTTGGTGAAGTTTCTCATTCTTGTTCCATTTACCCCTAATTACTATTTATTAGATTGACGAATGCAGGTGACCTTACTATTCGGGTGTTTGGTACTTAGAGACACGTGCAGTAAATCTGCAGTAAAGTTAATGTATGTAGTTCTAAACACACATAAATTATTTATTTCTTCACCGTGGGCTTTTTGGATGTTAGGTTCTTACCCTGTAGGTATGTGTGGTATTCGGACGAGAGAAGATGTCCAGCAGGTGGAGTCTGTCCCGGGGAATGGAGGCACCCGCCTCGTCTGTGACGGCACTATGAGCCCGGCTGTTGGCGTATCCCCTCTGCCGCTGCCCATTCACACAAGACAACGATGTAGAAGTGAGATATGTGTATGGCATGGGTGGGATTGGGAAACTTATGGAAATATAATTTAGGGAGATCGGTACCAGGCCTGGTCGAAGGTGCTGGCTGATGGAGGAGGTCTCTACATCTCCAACACCAATGGGGGGAAGAAGGCTGTTCCGGCTAAGTGGCATTGGTGGGGAAACTTGTCTGTCACTGGCAGTTGCCCTGAAAGACGGACAAAAAAAAAATTACGCAAACCTATGAGAACGTAATGGCTGCCTGATGAAGCAGTATCTCACTCTCTCTCTAACATTCGAAGTACCTGAGTAGCGTGTAAATGGATTATCTTGTGTGTCTGAAGTAATATCTTCACAAGTTGAATTTCATTTTATCTGTCAGTATTCCCAGGTCGAAACAACGCCAGTGAGGCGGAACAATTTTCACAGAGGCGACTTTCTGAGAGCTGCGTGCCAAACAGCTGGAGAGACGGAGAGGAGCCCGTGAATGGGATGACTCACAGCCTCGTTCCCCTGATGCCTTCGTCCATGGGTCCTGCTGTGCTGGGCTGCACGGGACCGGGGACTAGGGGCAGGAGTGTCCGCGGGGGCGGGTTTCGGCGCCTCGCTGAATGCGCGGGTCGCAGCAGCGAGGAGGAGCTTTGCTCCAGGGTGCGGCGTGAGCGCGGCTTGTTGGATGCGATGATGCTTGAACTCGGGCGGTGGGACACCCTCTCTCCGGCGTCCCTTTCAGTGCAGCAAAAAACACCAGCACTGATATGGGCTTGCTGTAATGTGAAAAATGACAATAACAAGCCCCCACCTCCATTTTCCATAGGTTTTTAAACACCTCTTTCCTTCTCACTCCAATAAAAATAAAAAAGCATATTAATGCAACTAATAATCATTCATTAAATAATGATGAATCGTTTGTTTTACTGTGTTTTATCAGCCAAGACACCAAGGTTCCTCTGTTGAAGGGGGATTCCGTGGATGACAATGAGGTCATTGAGGTTCTGATGGGTCACTGCTGTTCCCACTGGGACTCTGTTGGACTGTGGCGATAGAGAGAGAAAGAGGAAGTATCAGCTGTCTGTGTGTAACTGTCTTGTCAATATCTATATTCGGTCCAACCTTCTATAAGATATAAGTGGTCTCACGTTACATTAGCTATAATAGAGGATGTGGTGCCATCCAGTGATAGTTTGACAATAAACCCAACACCAGGTGCAAAGTCTAAAAACTGCAGTTTTGGAGGAGGAAAAAAAAAATACTGCAGCTCCTGTAATAAACCAAGAGAATGGTTAGGAAAACTATGAGGGGTAAACTGCTATTGGTGAGGTATACTCAGTGTCCGACCACACAGCGCTTGCTGAGCACCCCGCATCAGCTGTTCTCCATCAGGGAGCTACATACAGTGGAGGGTTTTCTTTGCTTTTTGGATTTCCGCCTGGACTTGTGCTTTGAGCCCCTTGACTTTGTGTTCTTTGGAAACAAGACAACGAACAAGGGAATGGAGAAGAAAAAATATAAGGAAGAGCGACATTATGGGTGTGGAAGAGGGCAGGGGACAACAGAAAGGACAAAAGAAGAAAAAGGGGAAAAAGTTACATCAAAAGGCAGAGAATAAAAATGAACAGAAAACAGTGAAAGCAGTAAGAAGAATATTACTTATCATCATGTAGTTACAGTATAGTAGTATAGTCATGCAGGCTATACTGAATACATAAAAAGTCTCATGGTCTTACTAAGTAGATTTGTCCTTTTTTGGATTGATGTCATCTCTTAGCTGCTTTATTGAAGTGATTATTTGAATAATAGGTCACCTTTCCTGGTACTTCAGGTGTAAATTTGTACCTCTACATCATTCTAGATCTGCCAAACTGTGTCCTCAAGGACAATGTTTCTTTTATGTTATTTATTTATTTTATTCTGAGCAGTGTAATACTTAGAATTCAATACAGGGACAGAGACACTGACTTGTAGCTGCAGGCTGGCAGTAAGCTGGGGTAGTCGGCTCTGGCCCAGCCTGGGCAGCACTGTGGGCAGGGTGCTGTAAGGGTCTCGGGGGTCTAGCTGCACTGGACTGACGGTGTTCTTTTCCTCATCTGACCCAGGGGAAACACACATAATGAAAAGACAGCCGAGACTCTGGATAAGCAGATTTAAAGAGTATGCAACGCTAAGCATTAACAAGTACACAAAAAAATGAAAAAAGGATTGTTTATGTAGCTGAATTGCTCGTGTTTTTATCCTGAGTGCATAAGTTGATTATTGACTATTTATTTGACTACTGATTTGTCCTTGACTGTTTTGCATGATATCCCAAAGTAAAACCCTTCAGTGTAATAGTACTTGTGAGAAATAAACAATTCTGACTGTAGCTTAGCTACTTTTGAGCTTCAACTCATTGTGCTACTGTTACAGATCTGTGATCTAAAGCCCACAAATCCATGCCTCACTACCCCACTACCAGAGGGCAGGAAAGTGTACCAGAGATGCAGCCCTCCCAGTGCCTGCATATCAGCTCTCCTGTCCAGCCCACCAGCTCCCGCCACACATCGTCGAACAGCAGGTCCAGGATCGCCTGCCGCCGACACCGGTATGGCGAGACGGGAGGGAGCCAGCACCTGTGCCGTCCACTCCTCATGAAGTCGTGCTCCCAGTCCTCATCCCTGTAATCACATGACCATCTCATGCTGCATTGCATAGCTCAGAAAGGGACAGAACACCTAAGATATGAAAAAACAGGGCTCAGTCTCAGTCTGTTTCACTATTCAGTATATAATCAGTTACTTTAATGACAAAAAGGATAATTTATGACTATTTTAAGATTCTAAATTCTGTGGCTGTCAGACTGTAATGTGACCATATCTTGCATCACTTGCACACAGGTTCACAGAATGACATCCCAGTTTTTGTTGCAATATATTTGAATCTGTAAACTTCTAACTATGTCTAGACAAAGTGATACGTTGACAATCTCCTTTCGGGAAAGAGTCCAGTCCAAACTGGTTCGTTCTGATGCGTTGAGGGCTTTTAAGGGATTTCAGTTTGCTGGGTAGAATGTACCACTCACGCACTTCAATTTTTATGCACAGTGCAGTACAAAAAGAAGACCCTGTAGAGTGTAATATTTTTATGAGCGTAGTGTCCCACTGAGAATTCAGACCCCATCAAAAAAAGACTGATAGAAGAAATAATGGACGATATGGAAGTTTGAAGCCAGCGCTGTGACTTTGCCTGGGCCACACAAGGACATTCGCTTCTTAATATACTCTAAAATGGGCATGCAGTAAACCTATTAGTGTAAGGAAAGGGATGGATGTCCGACAAAGTGCTTACAAACATGAGTACTCACAAGTCCCGGGAGTCAAATGCCAAGTATTCCTCCATGAGTCCCTCAGCCTCAATAATCCGGGGTTGGTCATCACTCGCACAGGTATGTTCTGCTTCCATGCCTAACCTGGACAGCGTTGCTTTTCGACCATGGACACTCAGCCTAGTTGAAAAGACACACCCAATGCCATTTACAAACACATTGCATATTTATGGCCGTTGCATGCAGTAACATTAATTTTGCCTTATTATTTGAAGAACGTGTACATCAAGACTAGTGAGTATCACAAGTCATTGGATTCAATACTTACTCAGTAGCTGTCTTGTCATCTACGGTACTCGTTGCATCCCTGGCAGCCCCCATCTCAGTGATGGAAACCCACTGGTAGCCATCATCAGTTGGACAAACTAGCTGAGCTCCCAGTATCCTGTGAGCCGAAGCATCAAGTCATGGGCTATTTTAATACACCATAGGTCAAAGATTGGCGAACACTCAATCACCTAGCAATTGTTGGCAAATCCCAACAACAATGAACTGTATTAGTTTCCTATGAAGGTCTAGAATATGTGCATCTATTGATGTACATATCATGTTTCCGAATGACTATGAATGCATTTTGCAGATATTGTATGCTATGTGATACATTAATTTGACTAATTAATCGACTGATTCATATGACAGAATGGAATAATCATTAATAATGAAGAAATATAAGCTCTAAAAATAATGTGTTCCTCAAGGCCAAGATTGGCAGCCCCTGGGGTTATGAAAAAGGTTTATCACTTTAAGACTAAGCCCTCTTGCAGAATGAGCAGCAGGGGCATGGTGATAAATTACCGAAGGTGAGGGAATCTAGTTGCCCACTGCTGGCATTCCTCCCGCAGCCCCCCAAGCTGCCCATCGCTCCGGCACTCATAGAGCTCCTCGTCAATCTCCTCAAACATCCGCTGCACCCGCCGTGAAGCCGCCTTGTCGAATTCCTGTGGCGTAAAACAAAGCAATGTATGCAATGACGTCGGCCTAGCCCCTCGGCCCCCGTCCCAGAGGAGCACTGCAACAGTGAATCTTTGATTTTCCTACTACTCATCAGCCATTAGCTGAACACTGCTCTTTGAACTGCTTTCATAAATGTGTGTGGGTAGTTAAAGGAAGTTCCTGAGTGATCTGTGCACTTTTAAAAGAAATAAACAGCCAACAATCCAGTTACAGATAATTTTGCTCAACAATTCAGTCTGGAAATGTGTCATTATAGTGTTATTGTCATTATATTGTTGTTCACACTTGTCTCCTGAAACAACACATGAGTATGTATATAGCTAGACACTAGAGATACTCAGAAATAACTTGCTGAAGGGAACGGGAGAAAGGCCTCTCTTGATCAGGAAAGCTGTATCTGGGTTATATATTTTTGTCCCAAAGACCTGTGATAGCTACGAGTGGCGTATGTTATGATATACACGTAATATTAAATACAGAGAAATAAAGAACATCCAGTTTTATTTATTTGGTGAAGGGATGTCACAACAGGACTGAGCATAGACAGTTACACAGAAAGAGACACTTTTAAGTTAAGGAATTATATCACAGATGGCCAAATGAGCAGAAAATTGAACTAAATAATCCATCCATTTACTAAACTCTGACATAATCCTTTTTAATCATTTTACATCCATAAAGTAATTTTGTTGATATTGCTAATGTACCTACAGCTGTTTTCCTATCCATATTCTCAGTTACAGATCATTTTATCAGTGTTGTCAGTGCTAAAAACTATAATAAGTCTTCTGGTAAATCTTTTATCTTTCCAGGAATATCTAGCCAATTCTCATCTATGGAAGTATGACATCATCCCAATCATAAACCACACATACATGGATTAGTTTCATGATAGAATATTCATTGGCTCTCATTTTTTATCACTGGGGCCCCCCCCCCCCCCCAAAAAAAAAGAAAAAAATGGGGAGAAAAAAAAAAAACAAGAAAAAAAAAAAAAAAACACCAAATGAATTTTATAAAAAAAAAAAAGTTAAAAAAAAAAAAAAAAACAAAAAAAAAAAAA
>JAODKC010000064.1:10024932-10035741 GCA_026777985.1 Mormyrops attenuatus
TGCCCACATCCCAAACATAAACCCCACATCCCTGGTTTAGTTTCATTTTATAATATTCATTGGCTCTCATTTTTTACCACCACCCCCCCCCCCCCCCAAAAAGAAACAAGAAATATGTGTCCAAGAGGGTGACCTTCGACATTTACAATTCCAGACACTTCTATCTTGTTTTGGCTATTTATGTATTTTTGGATATTTATGTATTTTTATGTATTTATGTATGTTTTGGCTATTTAAGCATTTATGTCCTAAGTGAGCTGTGGTTTCTTGCTACAGTGGTTGCTGCTGCCAAATATCACATTTTTCCCAATGAACGGTGTAGGATTCTTTGTAACTTCCTAAATGCTTTTCCATCTTGCTGTTGGAGAGCCACAAAATCACACTCTTACATTTTCTGGGACACACCTCCCAATCACTGAATTCAGGTGCTTCATTCAGACCCATTGCCACAGGTGTATAAAATCAAGCACATAGTCTTATAGTCAGGTTTACAACATTTGTGAAGGAATAGGTTATTCTGAAGAGCTGATTGAATTCAAGAGTGGTATTGTCATAGGATGCCACCTTTGCAATAAATCAGTTTGCGAAATTTCAATTCCATGGTCAACTGTAAGTGGCTATTGCAAAGTGGAAGGGGTTTAGAAACATCAGAAACTCAGTCACAGAATGGCAGACCATGTAAAGTAACGGAGCGGGGTCGCTGAGTGCTGAGGCGTATAATGTGTAAAAGTTGCCAACACTCTGTTGACTCAATAACTGCCGAGTTCCAAACTTCCTCTGGCATTAACTCCAGCACAAACACTGTGCACCGGGAGCTCCATGGAATGGGCTTCCATGGCAAGTAGCTGCAAGCAAGTCTCACATCACCAAGCACAATGCCAAGTGTCGGATGGAGTGGTGTAAAGTATGCCGCCACTAGACTCTGAAGCAGAGGAAATGTGTGCTGCGGAGTGACAAATCACGCTGCTCTGTCTGCCAGTCTGATGGAGGAGTCTGGGTTTGGCAGATGCCTGGAGAACGTTACCTGCCTGATTGCATTGTGCCAAGTGTAAAGTTTGGTGGAGGAGGGATAATGATATGGGGTTGTTTTCAGGGGTTGGGCTAGGCCCCTTAGTTCCAGTAAAGGGAACTCTTAATGCTGCAGCATACCAAGACATTTTTGACTATTCTATGCTTCCAACTTTGTCAGAACCGTTTGGGGAAGGCCCTTTTCTGTTCCAGCATTACTGTGCCCCTATGCAACAAGCAAGGCCCATAAAGACATGGTTAGGTGAGTTTGGTGTGGAAGAACTTGACTCTACCTCAACCCCAACAAACACCTTTGGGATGATCTAGAAAGGAGACTGTGAGCCAGGCCTTCACTTGCAACACCAACGCCTGGTCTCACAAATGCTATTCTAGATGGGCATAGATCCCCACAGACATACTCCATAAACTTGTGGAAAGCCTTCCCAGAAGAGTGACAGCTGTTATAGCTGCAAAGGTGGGACCAACTCCACATTGACGCCCAAGGATTTAAGAATAGGATGTCATAAAAGTTCCTGTAGGTGAAATGGCAAGGTGTTCCAATACTTTTGTCCAAACGGTGTATCATACCCAACTGATGCATATATTGGAGCAAAAATGGGGTATGCAGTATATGCGGTGCATATTGGCACACCGCCGGGGGCGGGGTGGGGTATGGGTGCTGCTAAACGTCTATTTAGTAGTAGCCAGAGTGGTAGTAGCCTGTCGCTCATTGACGTGGTGGGGCATCTATTTGCGGCAGGATGGAGAGTTATCAGGTGCTCAAGGCAGTAAGGGGAAAAAAAGAAAAGGAGAAAAGGAGAAGGCGTGTGACGGGATGCGCTAAAAAATGTTGATGTGGGTGAAAGACAGCAACAGATATGAACTATGATGGAAACAAATGTCACTTATGTGCAAGCTTGTGCCCAGCATCAGGGATTAGGTTATGAACTTCACAGAAAACTAGACTAGATAGTGCCGCTGCTGGCTAGCTTACTTGGGTTAGGCAAGCTGAAATTGCATAGGGATTTCTTGCTGATGCACACAGGCTATAGGCAAGGATTTAGAAGCCGTTTGTCAAATTGATTGAAATGTGGTGCGTGCATCGTGAATGAAACGTATCGTTAATGTCAGTCGGACTAGCACCTGATCATGTAATCACCGTTCATGCATAGCTAGCTAACACATGGCTGACAGAAAGTCGGATGAAAGTAATATGACAAGTCACGACGACACCGTGAACTAATGTACATTGCAACTAGGGCTATATGTAAATATATATATATATATATATGTAAAGCAACTATATTTAATGCTATATTAATTTCATTCAGGTGTTTGGATGGAGACAACGAGACAGGATCAGGAAATGAAAGGGAAAGCAACAGGTAGGAAGGTGGAATAATATGAGGTGGAAGTGTAGGGCAGTCACCCTATTCTGTTCTGACCATAATACAAACTCAGCTAACTGATTTATTATGATTACTGGTAAGACTGCATCAGATAGATGTGTAATTCATGTGCAATATGTCTGCAAAGTCATTAATCTGGTTGTTTAACATGGGCTAGTGGACAAGAACAGAGACAGGACATGAGAGTAGTGGAGGAAAAGAGAGAGGAGACAGAGGATGTTTTTATACCTTTTTTTGGGGGGTGGGGGGGCGCCAAAATTGTTGTTGCATACCCCCCAAAGAGTGAGTAGTTGCGCCCCTGGATGCATAAATACTAGATGCAAAATGCTTCTTGGCTAGAGGCATGTGCACGGAAATGTGTCAGAATGATCCATGGGGAGGTTACTCCAAGCTATTTATCTTCCATACATTTTTAATAACAATTTACCTAATTAGGTTTGTGGTGGCTAGAAGCATGAGCGAGGTCCCTCTCGAGAAAACGTCCTTTGCATGCCACTAATACAAAGGCATTTTTTCTCACACGGTAAACCTTGTGTCTCCAGATTGGTATAGGTCAAAAAACTGGAGATCCAGCTATCAGTGACTGTTAATGTTAAAAGTTTTTCTGGGTTTCAAAAATGCCACCAGCCTTAGTTAATTGATTGGTCAATCAACTAATCATTCAATTGTCATCCAACAGGAAGTAGCATTATCTTTGGCTAGTTAGAAAATCATGACACATAATTTAGCCACTGTTCACAGGTGAAGCATTAATGCCAAGAATCCAGAAAGGAAACTCACATCATAACCCCAGGAAAATACCGAGCTTCTCTCTGTGGAGATGCCAGTACCAGAGTAGCTGTGGATGCCAGACCATGACCTTTCAGTCTCACTGGTTGTGACTGATGACCTCCCAGATTCTCCAGAGGCCTCAGAACTAAAATAAGGGAGAAAGATGTGCTGGAAAGGTAGTACCTAACACATGGCAAATCAGAACAATCTAAAAATAAGTCAAATTCAGCTACAAAACAGAAAAGTACAGGGTCCTTCTCTTTATAAACATTGCCCCTAGAAGATGTCTAGTGGACCATCAATCTGTCTCACCTCCAACATATATAAATAAGAATAACTATTACCTGTTGCAAGTAGAGAATGCCTCCTGCCGGTCAAGTAAGGGATACTTTGGCAAGTAGCCATCAGCTTCCTCGGGGAGTGGGTGGTGATCTAGATTGCTCCGGGATAGCCCACGTCTGTGAAAATTACAAAAATGATCTATTTTATGAATTTATTTTGATGCTACAATCATCAACTACATTTAACAAACTTTTTTTTGGTCTGAGACTACGTAATAAGCATAATGTTTATGTCTCAATTCATTTTTACAATATTATGAATATAAGGGAAAGTAATACAAAATGTATTAGCTATAAAGTATCACTAGTGATTGACGTAGCTTTTCTTACGAAATTCGGGCTACGACCATTACTTTTAGCTCGCTAACTATACATCGACACATTTAGCTCAGAAATCATGACGACCACTTACATGGAATTAATATGTAATACTCACATTTCAAGGCTGTGCGATACCGGCCGTCTCGTATACCGCGAAATCATTCTACTACCCTCAGCTTTTAACGAACCATCTCTACCATCGTTTCTTCCTCCCCCAGCGTCTCTTCTGATCCCCCAGCCCAGCTGTGTGTCTGTTGACCGGGGTCAGCCATTGTTTTCACCAGTCCCTCACCTCTCTACTCTGCAGACTAGCTATAAGCAATACAAGTAATACAGTATCCTCCTTTGCGCTAGCGAAATAATGATCTACCTTTGTTCGTAAACAGCTTGGCGAAATTGTCAAATATAAGCTGTCCAGTTAGCTGTTGCAAATATAATGATTTTATGAAATAATTTATGCGCTCATCTATATTAAAATCTGAATATAAACATTACATATTGAAACTATCTGTACAGTACAAAATTTTGCATAACTACCTATCTAATCACTTGAATCATTCGCATGCATTTATTTCAATAAGAGTCACAACAACAACATCCAGGCTGTCATGGATACTCAACTTCCTTCCCGTCCCAGTTTGTGGGAAATGTAGTTCTACACCTAAACTCGGGATATTAGCGTCAAATATTGGTTTCCAAGCAATTTAAATTAAGGTAAATCCGGGCGTTATTTCAGCAGCTCCAAGATTTTTTTAAAAAATATTTACTTACCGGGATTATTAGAGCGATTTTTAAAAATACAGTTAAATGTGTAGAGTAAATTTTATAATAAAACGTCACTGTAGGGCAGGAACGTATGTTACGGAAGTTAGTTTCCCGGTCGGGACGGTTTGATAGTCGCGGAACACAGCAGGCTGAGCGGCGTGAACGTGATACTTCAGGCTTTTTACAATATTACAAAAATTTGGAATATTCGCTTTGTAATGCAGAAACTCATAATCAGTGGTTTGAAAAACAGGTAACTGTCTAAATTCCGTCATTTGTATAGATCAGTTTCTGGCCATGAAGTATTAGCACTCAGACTAGGTTCTAATAAACTGTAGATTTTCGATTTAAATATAAATGTAAATTTAAATTAATGCATGCTGAATTTTATCGCGTCATTTTTATGGTTTAGTAAGGTTTGTTTTTGAAAACTTAAAATTTTATATCAGTGCTGGAAATTTTAGCTATAATTACATCATGTTCATTGACTTTCAGGAAAGAAGGCTTATAACTATCACTATGGACGCCCTCAGACGACCTGCCGTGCTTGATGATGTGGTCCAGTATCAGTTATTTTTAGTTACACCTGATTCATCTAAGCCCCATACCCGTGACACAGAGTATCTGCAGCAGTTGGTACAGAAGATCCTCGCACAGTTTGCCCCTCTCCTAGTTCAATACATTTGGCAACATGAACCCTTCAATATCAACTACTATCCAGAAAAAGGTGAGTCAGTTTTCTAATTTTTGCAAATTGATTTTGCAGCTTAATGGACAATAGTTTAAACTATGCTGTGTTCAGGGGCATTGCTAGGAATTATGGGTCCCCTGACAAGACGTCATCTTGGTGTCCCTGGTATATTTTGCCAGGCATGGGGGGCCCCCAACATTACATTTTAGGGCCCTTATAAAATTCTGGGGCCCCTGAATCTGCCAGGTTCTCCATGCCACTCCAATGTCCCTGGTTGTACTTCTTTTTATTTAAGGATAAACTGGAACACAAGTTAACTTTTATTTCTATACCCTTAGGCCAAAAAGGAAAAATGCATTATTATTAATACAATTCTGTGAATACTGTTAACGTCAATATAATAAATAGCATTTTTCCAATAAATTAAGTACATTTTAACATTGGTTACTGTGTCTTACAGGAGGTGTTCCCGCCTATATTGGAGGTGCCACTAAATTTGGAGATAACGTAGAGGATGAATGGTTCATCGTGTACCTTCTTCAACAGATCACACTTGCATTTCCTGAACTTGCTGCCAGGTATGTTTGTTTAAAATCAATCCCCAGAAAGTAATTCTCATTATTTACAGGAAAGTGTATCCAGCAGTCTTTTTTTGGTAACCCTTATATTGCAGAGTTCAGGACAACGACGGGGAGTTCCTCCTTATTGAAGCCGCAAATTACCTTCCAAAATGGCTGAATCCCGAGAGCAGTGAAAATAGGGTAAGTTGTATATGTCAAGGTAAAATTCCTATTTCAATTACCTTTATGCTAGGCCTCAAATACTAGGTGCTATGACTTAACAGAATAACTCCTAGAGTTTCAATTGTGCAAACATTTTCTCATTGGCTGTATACTAATCAAGGAATCAAGCCTGGATCTTTATGTGTGAGATATATGATTGGAGTGGCATTAAGAAACTCCTAAAAGAAACTAGAAATAGCTAGAAGACTCAGAGGCTAATGGAACTATTTTCAGTTTGTGTTTCTAGAACAAGGACCTTTTTTTCAAAGTCCTGTGTGTGTTCTGTTAAAGGTGTTCTTTTACCGAGGGGAACTGCACATCTTGCCTATACCCTCTCATCCTGGGGACATAGGCTGGCCTAAGGATGTGGTCCCCGGCAAGGAGGAAGCCTTGGCTTTCCTCGTCACACACAAAGAAAGCTGCTTGGCAAGCAGCAGAATTCGCTCTGCGGTTAGGAAGAAGATTGAAGGGTAAGAGATCCACTGACATTTTAGCACCATAGGAAAACCCTTTACTTTTCTTCATCACATTAAAAAAGCTTGGGCTTATATTTGGTAGTTTTTGCATTCTATTTATCTTCTGATGTAATTGTATTTAAAATGTATTTTTTGATAATTATGGCAGTTTTTTTCTATTTTTATGCATAGAATAGCAAATAAATTCAAACAAGCAGATCAATTCATTTAACAGAGTAGCATTTAAAATAGAAGCAAAGGTATTTTTTTAACTGGATAATAAATAACTTTTTGTGCCTTTTGTTTCCAGGTACCCTGTGAAGCTGCGCAACAATTTGCATCGTGCCCACTGTTTTGTCCCAGCTGGGGTAGCTGCCATCCTGGCCAGACGGCCGGACCTCATTGCCCCTGCAGTGTCTGCCTTTTACTTGCGAGACCCTCTGGACCTCCACGCCTGCCGCACTTTCCGCACCTTTCCTCCAGAAACCCGAGTCCTCACCTCGGTAGACATGCATGCACCAATGGGCCACCTGTAGTAGTGGAAGACGTGTGTTTTCACAAGTGTTTTCACAAGTAGAATGCTTATCAAGCACATTTAACCAAAGAAACATATACAGCTCAAAAATTTGACTTTTATGAATATTTTACTAAAGATTGTAAAATATTTTTTCATTTACCTACAGATAAAATACTGTGCAAGTCTGAGGCAAAGAAAAATATGTTTAAATGATCTTGATATTGTTGTAAAGCTATGATGTGCCTGTCAAAGTGTTAGTTTAACCATTTCAAAACTATTTCAAAAAGCATTTGCAGTAACCATCAATATCACATCAAGTTATTTAACTTTTTTATTTAATTTAAAAAAGTGAGTTGTTGGTGAAATGTATTGACTACATGGAATGGCTGGGGTTCATTACTGTTCATTTGCAAATATTCTAATGTTAAGTTGTATTTTTCTGAACAAATGCATACTTACTGGCCAGCTAAATAGCTCCAAACATTTATTTGTGTGAGATTTGTGTGCAGTACTGTATAGTTGCAGTTAAACCATGCTTTGTCTGTCCTGGTCTATACTATAGCTCCCTCGGTGTGACACGCAGGCTTTTCTCCATGTGTTCATACAGCTGGTCTTCACACGGTGTCTGTACGCTCAGCTTCAACAGCAGCACTTCACTCCAGACCGACACAGCGGCTTCATTCTCCCCCCCCCCTCGCACCCGCATTACCGCGCCCATGACCTAGGCATGAAGCTGGTGACTATACGTCTTCGGTCACAGACCCATAAAACACGATTTTTTTAATGATCTGTCATATTTGTGGTTGTGTGCATTGAATAGTTCACCCCATTGTACCACCACTTAAGACGTAAATGGTGATTTCATTTAAATGATCCCAATTGCATGGCTTCATTGCTAACTGTTGTGCTATGGGGCAACAGGCCCATGGTTTCGAGATCTTGTGCTCAAAGTGCAGGGAGCCATCCTCGGAGCAAGACGTCCGTATCAGTGGTAATCCCCTCTGGAAGGGATTTATTGAAAGTCTGAAGAAGAATGGCTACTTCAGAGTAAGTCTCCCCGGGATGATATTTGTACCGTGAAGCTGGCGTTTTTGTAATCTCATCTTTGCAGCGTTTGGTTCTGCTTTGTTTTACTCCCGTTTTATTCTGCTTCCTTACCAGGGAGAGCTGGAGGGTTCTGCCCACTATAAAGAACTAATGTTGCAAGCGGAGACTTTCTTCAAACAATCCGTCACCACTCCACACGGGTCAGCATCTTTAATTCCATGCGTGATTTCAAAACCCAAAGATTCTCTATATTCTAGCTTCCCATTGCATGGATTTTGTGCAGATGAAATGCAGAATTTAGCATTTATATTGCTTTCTGATGGTTCGTGTCCTGCAAGGTCCCCTGGGGAAGAAGTTCTACAGGTGTTGCAAAGCTCCCCATACAGTATAGAGGAGATGAAGGAACAGGAAGCTAATTTACCTCCTGAGGACAGTAAGTCCCAAACTGCTTTCTGTGGCCCCAATAACCTGTACATTTTATTTTAGGTATTTTCTCAGCTGCACTGGAAACTAGGACTATCACTTATGCTATTTCTTGCTTTTGTACGATGTTTAATTTCCCACAATTACCGAATAGAAATTGCTCGTCCCTGTATGTTCACGCTTTTAGGTGATAGCTGGCTCGACATCTCGCCCCAGGAACTGGATCGTCTACTAGAAGAGACAACAGCTTTTGGCACCAGACAATCAAACTTGGGTCAAGACAACAAGCAAGAGGGAGCAATGTATGAAGAGGCGAGCTACAGCCTGGTAGCAGTGACACAGGGCGTGAAGAACTTCATCAAGGCTGTGTCATCACACGAGGGAGCTGAATTTCCCTGGTGGGCTTGGAATATTACCCAGCATGCTAAGCAGCTTTTATTCTAGAACTCAATTACTTTTACTAGCATATCTTAGTTAATAGTACAATAACTGTTAATGACTTTCTGCTTAGAATAAAAACTTTCCATTCTGTGTTGCAGGTCCCATTCACATGAGCCCTTCAGTTTTGATCCCAGCTCCATGGCCAATACTTTGGAAAAACTCCTTGGTAACTCTGATTTCTGTGGTTCTTGAGGGTCTTGCTATTTCCCCTTCTGCTGCTAATTTGTTGCATATTAAATTATGCAGGAGGAAATGCTGAAGAGTTGGATTCAGATGATCTGGAAGATGACAACGACGATGATGATGATGATGATGATGATGATGATGATGATGGTAACGAAGATGTCAACGAGGTAAATGATGGTGCTGCGGCTCCTGAGGGCAGAAGTGCAAAACTTGGAGGGGAAACAGGAGCTGAAGATTTGGGCAGCCTTAGGAGATATATGGAAGAGATGGACCACGAACTCAAGGATACAAACATTGGACAAAGCTTCTGCAAGTCTGTGAGTCTGACGTTTCTTTCCTCTGCATTTCAGATTACTGAACAATGATTGAATTCTGACTGTAACTTTGAACTTGGGCTGGGCAATATGCTCTAAAAGTTAATTTCTGAAAATATTGTGATATTTCACAATATGAACATTTATCATGATATTCTAAAATTCCTATGCAGAAAACTGTTTAGTGTTTTTGAGCTTTTCACATTATGATGACCAGATTATTTTACTAAGTTACAGAGCATGTGACAGGTATAATGAAACAGACTCATACCTTGATGGAAATAGTATAAAAATTGTGCATTGTAACTGTTAATTATGCAAGAAAACAAGTGTTGAGGGTATATTACGATGCCATATTCGAATTGATGACAATATGAATGTTCATAATCACAATATATTTTATCTATATATTGTCCAGCCCTGCTTTGAAAGAACTGTATAAAATTGTGACAGCCTTACCAATTTGTCATTTATCTCTCCAGCAGGCCAAGGACAAATCAGGTGTTGCCGAAGCGTTCCCACCAGAAGAAGATGAGATCCAGCCTCTGAATGTAGACCTGAACCTGGTGGCTAATCTCCTGGAGTCCCTCAGTTCCCAGGAGGGATTGGCCGGGCCTGCCTCCAGTCTCTTGCAGAGCATGGGTGTCCACCTGCCACCAAACGCTGACCAACCCTGAGCCCAAGATGTCAGACCCCCCCTCGCCAAACGGCTGTGGTAGCAGCAGCGTGAAAAACTGCTGTCAGATTCAAATTAAGTAACTCTAATCTGACATTTTTATTCGTAATCCCTTTCGTAACCACATACGAATGAGATTCCTTTTTTTAGTCCTATTGTCTTAAATGATATGGATGCTCATGAAGATATCATTCTGTGAATAATCTAAATTTTGAAATAAACTTATTTTGTAAAGGGTATATTTTAGTCAATCAATGTATTATTTTTTAATAGGATTTTCCAGTCAGTTCTCATACAGTCCTGGATGGGATGATACAAAGCCTTCCTCAGGAAGCACAGTACATATCACAGAGTGTACAGTGAGTCCATTACAGGGTACTAGCACACACACAAAGCAATTTGGCTGCCCCAGTT
The DNA here is from genome assembly GCA_026777985.1 of Mormyrops attenuatus. Lineage (NCBI taxonomy): Eukaryota > Metazoa > Chordata > Actinopteri > Osteoglossiformes > Mormyridae > Mormyrops > Mormyrops attenuatus. Next base: position 10,035,494 of record JAODKC010000064.1, read on the forward strand.
CACCTGATTAGCAACCTCCTGTAAATGATGGGAAAATATCGCACATTATATATGTATATATACATTATATATGGACACAGGGCAGAAGTGCAGATTGTAAATGATGGGAAAATATCGCACATTATATATGTATATATACATTATATATGGACACAGGGCAGAAGTGCAGATTGTAAATGATGGGAAAATATCGCACATTATATATGTATATATACATTATATATGGACACAGGGCAGAAGTGCAGATT
>JAODKC010000064.1:10042639-10059797 GCA_026777985.1 Mormyrops attenuatus
AAAACTTAAATTGCTTTCAGTTTGCGAAGTACTTCGGTTATTTATGGTGATTTAACAGTGCCTTGCGATATTTTTATACGTTCTAGTTACGTTGACTCTTAAGTCGCAAGAGACAGCATGTAGACTGAGTTCTGGTTTACGAGTCAATGAATGAAACTCTGACAGTTACTAGTTCAGTTACATTGTCTCACGGTGTAAATGCCACACTTTGATATTTAGTTGTGATACAATATTGTTACTGTAAGCCGATGTGTATTGTAATGCTGATTATATATTATTATACCTTCGGATATTGTTTTCAATAACACTTTCTGCCCATAGGCAAACGCTTTGAATATTTAAATTCGTATTTGTCTACTTTACTATAAATATACAGTATGTAGTATTTAAACGTTCTAAAGTTACCATTGTATTGCTTATGAAATGTTTCTGGGACAGAATACATTTCACATTTCGATTCAAGAAAAATGTTCGGACGATGACAGTGTTGAACTGGAGTTTATGCGTGGGATTTTGTTCACTGCAGGACGTGAAGGAAATTTATTATAACATGGATTTATACGTCTCGATTTTGTCAGTCTAGTACAGCTCGCATTAGTAGTTACAGATTCGTGTGTGGAGGTCTGTAATCAGCGTTAAGCTGGCGAATAGTTAGGAACGTGCTTTCACCGCGCCGTGGTAGGATGGGGGAAGGGTGGAGACGTGGCAGTATCCCCCCCACCCCGCCATCCTCTCTATGGATGCTTATACGTGCAGCACCTTTCCACATTTTTAACTCCATATCTCCCGTAATGCTATTGTTAGACAAACACTCATTAACACATAAATGTTTGATTTTTACTTTTGATGATGTTTGCGTTATTTCAGATTATAATTTCGCGAACATAATCCACGAAATCACTTGTATATTCAGAAGTCAGGAAATAGACCCATAGGTGCAGCTGCATGCAGTTTTTATGATTAAACAACTTTTTGCAGTTTTTAAGTGTTCAGTTAATAGCAACTGATCTGATTGTAGCAAGTATCTCCTTTAATGTAGGCCTATTATTAAGTATTTTAGACCTATGGAGACCATTTTAAAAGGTTCAAACATTTTTTTGTGGTACTTTCTACATACAGAATTGTCTGATAAACTGGTCATGTGTATTACTGAGCAGTTTAGAACTGCACCAGTGATTGTAGGGGGTAGGTTCAAATCCCATGGCTGGCAGAGTGATTTCAAGCTCCTTAACCGCAATTGCACCAGGGAGATTGCCTGGTCCTGCTCTCTGATCCTCACTTGTATGTCGCTTTGGACAAAAGCATCTGCTAAATAAATAGAAGTAAACGTGCATATCTTGGTTCCAAAAGGCCTGCTTCTACAGCTTGAGTTTGTGGCCAGGCATGCCTTTGTCTTTCTTCATTAAATTCTCACTGCGATTCTCTGAGTGCATTCACAGTCACGTCATTGTAACTTTCTGATGCAAGTGAAATTCAGAGGCATGTGCCTGCTGATAAAGTAGCCACAGCACACTTAGAAAGGCAGGATTGGAGGTAATTAGGCACGTTCTCCTAGAAGTCCTGGAGATGAGAAGAATGAAGTAAATTTAACAACTTCATCAGTGCACCCTCATTGACTAAAAGCTTGGGGGAAAAAGTAGTATGGATATTATTAGTGAAAATTTGAGATGGTCATCGAAGAAAGAAAGTTGCCTTGAAAACTACAACCTTTAAAGTTGGTTGTGAAAAAAAGGTGTTCATCAGGTTATCACCGTGATGAATTCCAATGGACATTTTAATCAAAATGCAGCTTTTACCACGGACATAGTGTTTTAAAAAAGTAGCGTACACTCTCAGAAAAAAGGGTACAAATTAATATACAAATGTACCTTTGCTTGTCACTGGGGCTGTACCCTCAATTGTACACTTAGCTATATACAGGTAATTGTACCTTTTAAGGTACAGAAATGGACCTTTGTACCCTTTTTTCTGAGAGTGTACTTAGTTTTTTTTTTTTTCCTTTTCTAAATCAAAACTTTTTGCCACAGACCTAAATGAGTCTAGCCACATTTGTCAATGTACCAACAGGTTGAAGATCCTTGGTGTACATTCAGTAGTTTTAAATGAAGATATGTAAAATTGTCAGTGTCACAATTTGACATTTTAGTACCAATATTTATTCAACGACCCAGATGGTGACTCCTTGAAAGTCTGACAATTATACATATTAACTTCTTTTCTAAGTGAATTGTCTTTTTTTCTGTGTCTCATTTCTGTCTCCTGAAAAGCAGGGGAACTGCGAGAATTCATGTGAGGTGTCTGTATTACAGTTGTAGCTTAATTCTCTTTTCAATACAAGTGTCAGCTGTTCTCTGACACATAAACAGTCTACACAAGTGATTAATTCCTCACAATGCTTTTCTCTACAGTGGCACAGGGAATTGACCATTTAAAATGCTTCAGTGAATCTACTGTGCACACATTGCATGTGCATTGCCTTTTCAACAACAGGTAAAATGAGAGGAAATGGATCATTGACTTTCTGAATTTCATGCAATGAGAGTGATGTTAATTTTAGGTCACGGGGCATAACTCAAGTCACATGTGAATTCTAACTCATGTAAGTGGAGTAGACGGGTTAATCGATAAGTACTGGTAGCTTATTGTAGATAAACTTAGCCAATAAGCCAAACTCAGTGTCACATAGATGATTTAGTTCCTCTATGGTTTTTCCTTGTAAACTAATTGAAAACTTTTTAAACTAACACTAAAGGCATTTGAGGGAGCATGTGGTTCATTGGCTAAGCCCCAGGGCCTGTGATCAGAAGGTTGCTAGTTCAAGGCTAGCCTCAGCCAAATAGTCCCCCTGAGCGAGGCCCTTAACCCCCAGCTCTATGGGCTTAGCTGCCCTTCACTGTCAAGCTTGGTCTCACATGCATGTGCGTCATGGAGAGTGAAAAGGGGGTAGGACTCAGTAAGGCAATATTATATAGTACCAACTGTCATACAGCATTTGAAAGATGAAGATGACCTCTTCCTATGATGTACAAATGATTATGCAGGCTTAACAAATCCAAAGTAAGACATAGTTCACACTTCTGAGACAGTACTTTAGCACGTGTGTTTCTTGTGGTCTCTAAAAGCTGCTGTTTGAACCATATCTTGATGCAATCGGGTAGTTGAACTTGCCCATGCAGGTAGCTAAATGCTGGTGTTTGTATTGGGGAAAGTTTTATATAGTTCAGAAGACAGGAAGTAGGTTCCTGTCCTTTGGCTTATCCTGAATCAACCTTCCTTCATAGTTTGGGAATAGAAGCATGTTGGTTTCCCTCATATACTCTAGTGGCAGAATATTCTGTTCTCTCCATCACTCTTAAAATAAGTGTTTCCAGATATTGACACAGATTCCAAAATGTCCCAAGATTGTGTAATAATCTCCATATATTCCACTAAAAATGTCTATTATGGGACAGTACAGGGATCCTTAAAATATTGTTAAAATCTCGTCTCGTTCTCATGAACCCAATATCGTGTCTCGTCTTGTCTCATGGGCTGAGTATATCATTACACCCCTATTTACAATAGAATCTTCAGTTTAGCAGACAATTTGAGAGGCCAGAAGGCAGCACAGTGTTCAGCTACTAGAAGGCTGTGGAGCTGAAAACCATGTCCACAGCATTTATTGTGTCCATCCAAAGACAGAACCCTAGAAATGGGTAATTCTGTTCAGTCTCCTTTCTGGCTGACTGTAGTGTCTACCAGTACTGTGCTAGTTGTCCCACCCTGATTCTGACTGTCTCTTTCTCAGCATGATGGAGATGAAGCCATGGCCTGTTTGGTTTGTACTGATGTTTAGCAGTCTTATCCAAGAATCAGCTGCTCATAAAGACTTCTTCACATCCACTGGTGAGCGCCTTCCCACTAGTTTTATTCATTAATCCATGTTTAAATATACTGGAAGTTGTCTGAAGACAGTCTACACTTTCTAGAAGAAAGATCAGAATTACATATTTCTTCATCTTCACACTTCTTCACTGTGATTTCAATGTCCGTTAACGTGTAATATTCTGAAGGGGTTGCTTCTGCTTTTAAATCAGCAAATAACAGCTAAAATTTGACATTCCATGCCTTTTATATATTCTGTGTGTTTGTAACATATATTTAAAGCAACCACAATCCGTATCTTTATTCTAGGTCCATAATATAACATAAAAGGATACAATTTAATAAATGGGGGAAGCCTGCACTGCATTTCTGTTGCACTGCATTTCTGTTTCATTGTTTTGGTCATTAGGCCAAATGACGGATCTGTTATACACGGAGAAGGACCTTGTGACGTCGCTAAAAGATTACGTTCAGGCTGAGGAGCACAAATTGGAGAAGATCAAACGGTGAGATTCCTTAGATACAAAACACATCTGATACACTCTTTGCTAAATGCTATTGTGTAATTCGTTGATGGTTCAAGTCAGTGGCCCTACAGTGGCACAATTGGTAAAGCCGCATGTCTTTTAGGAAAATGATGTTTATAGAATTATAGTGTAAAAGCAATAATTAATTGGAATTAAACCTGAGAACATAACCCCTTGAAGGCTGTCTCTGCATTCAAATTTCCCATTTACCGCTAGCTAGGCACTGAAGGGAAGTAAGTGATGCTTCATTGGCTTGATGCTTAGAAGAAGAAACCGAGACAGACGAAGTCTGGAATTATGTTTTAACATTATAACTCTAGAACATGTAATTATTTGGGGTCCAAGTAGCATTCTGCATCCAGATTACCTTATTGTATTTGTAATTACTTGCTTGCATTTCAGCTTCAAAATTTTCTAGTTAATTGATCATTTCAGAATTGATCTAGTCACATTTAGATTCCTCTTCGGCCTCAGGGGTTAAACTTGGATGTCTCTGCACGGGCTCTTTTAGGTGGGCGAACAAACTTGAGACTCTGTCCTCCACGGCCACACAAGATCCTGAAGGCTTTCTGGGACACCCTGTCAATGCCTTTAAGCTGATGAAGAGGCTCAATACGGAGTGGGCAGAGCTGGAGAGCCTAGTGCTTAAGGATGTTACCCATGGTTAGAAGCCCCACGCCTGTCTATCTTTCTTAGAAATTAGCTGATTATGTCATATAGCAGAAGTGCATGATAAATAGTGAAGGAACAAAAATCTTTCCTAATACTTTCCATAAATGCCATGTCTATATGAATCTATGAACATATTCATAACACATTATAATGCATTCCTAAAGCATTATAAACATGACTACAAATATTTATGAAAAGGCATAACACATTATAGCCATGTTTTAGTGCTTGACAAAATTACGCTTCTTGAACCATTTCCTGTATTTTTTGACCCCACTAGATGGTGCTCTTTGTTTGCTTTGGGGCATGCCTTGTGCCCTTTTTGCACAGAGCACCATCTAGTGTAGTCAAAAAATACAGCAAATGGTTAATGAAACATCTTTTCATCCATCATTACCGTGCATTTATTATGCATTATGAATGCTTCATTAAGCTGTCATCTATAATGCAGTATAGATACAGTACATAATGCAGTACAAAGCATCCTTAATTTTTATACCAACTATAGTAATGCATTATGAAAGTATCTACAGTGCATTAAAGATAAGAGCTTCATTGGAGTCTATGAAGTATTATAATCAACACTATAATGTCTATTGACTGTCAATTGAAGATGTTGTGATGCTTTATTAATTTGTTTACCGATCATTGTGATACATTATGAAGATATCTATAATATAATATATTATAAATGAGAACTTCAAGAAAAGTGTTACCAGATCTTTCAGTATTTTTTGATGGACTATAGAAACATAAAACCAAAGCTGCAAGTAAAGTCAGTCATTAAATACTATGCCGACTTTATGCCCAAGGATACAATAAGAATGTAGTGCATAGCACACTTTGCTTTCTCTGTTTCCCAGGTTTTATCTCTAACCTGACCATCCAACGGCAGTACTTCCCCAATGATGAGGACCAGACTGGTGCAGCCAAGGCCCTCCTAAGGCTGCAGGACACCTACCAGCTGGACACCAACACCATCTCAACAGGGGATTTGCCTGGTGAGCTTCAGGCTGTCAGTGCACGTGCAAGGGTGTCAACGCTCACGCATCTGGTGTGACACTCAGGCTTTCAGACTCTCACGCTCATGCAAGAAATCATACAGCAAATCTGTATTATTCCATCATAAACCTAAATGCGTGTGCAGCCTTGTCTTGAATTGAAAACCTCACTGGAGCCAGCTGACCAAAGTTGGCGACCCTCCATGTGTCTGTGACCATTTCATAGACTAGTCAGTACTTTATTGTTCCAGGATTGTGGGTTCAAATCTGGATCCATAGCTCTTTTTTTGTATGACTCCTCATATTTCCATGGAGCACCTACAGTTGTGACCCATGTTTCAAAGAAATTCTGGTCGGAATTATTGGGTGCAATTACCCATAGTTGGCGACAGTTTTTCCCAATGAATACATACATACTTGGCGATCCATGTAACTTGTAAGTATCTTCAGTGATAACTTTGCTGATCACAAATATATTTGAATATGTTATTTTCTTACTTTGTGTTGACGCTGATTTCATTACAGGAGTGACCCACAAGAGCAGAATGACAGTAGAGGACTGTTTTGAACTCGGCAAAATTGCCTACTCAGAGGTGGACTACTATCACACAGAACTTTGGATGGCCCAGGCGCTCAGGCAACTGGAGCAGGGTGAAGAGTCTACTACCGACAAGGTCTCTGTGCTGGATTATCTCAGCTATGCCATCTACCAGCAGGGGGAGCTGCAGAGGGCCCTTGAGCTCACCATGAGGCTGCTCAAAATAGGCGAGTGTCTGCAACAGCTGAGAAGCAGCACCACTGAAGCAAATTACGTCTAAAACTTTCACACTGGATTTATGTACGATTTACCTGAAGGTCATGAAAACAAATACATGTGTTTATTTGTGGGTGTAGTCAAACTTGACTCTCGTTTCTGGCTTGGTTATTAAATAATGCCAATTTCCCATGACTTCTGCACCCAGATCCTGAGCACCAGCGTGCTAACAGTAACCTGAAGTACTTTGAATACCAGCTGGAGAAACAGAAACAGGCAGAGGCCAAGAAGGAGAGCAATGGGCGGGAGAAGAGAGATTCGGCTAAAAAGAGCAGGACCAAAGACCCTCTTCCAGAGAGGAAGAAGTACGAGCAGCTGTGTCGTGGAGAGGGTGTCAAATTGGTGAGGATTATGGCCCACAGACGAGCAGAGGCTGCTTACAATGTTTGCACCACATCAATAAGATTTTTTTCAATCAAAACATCAATCAGTCATACATTTGGGTGACCAGATAATCCATGTTAGGTCGAACATTTTGATCTAGGACGGGATTTGTAAACCACCATTTCAATTTTAAAGCAGTTTGTAAGACCTGAAATAGCTCAAAGTGTCTTCCTGACATGGATTATCTGGTCACCCTATTTATTATCATTGTGCAGATGTGGTTTTTAAGTCGATAGACAAAGTGCTATCAGCAAGGTACCGATATCACACTTAACAGGTGGCTCAGGGTAGGTACTGCACGTGACATTGGAGTGCACTGTGGAAGTAGTTGGGGGTACATGAGGTGATTCCTACATCAGTGGTTGGAAGCAAATGAAGTATATGTCAGAAGATGGGCCTGCATGGTTACGTGGGGACTGTTTCTTACACTGTTTGTGGGGACTCTTCTTTCTTAGACACCTCGCAGGCAAAGCCGCCTCTTCTGTCGTTACTTTGACAACAAACGGAACCCGCTCTACCTGATAGGGCCGGTGAAGCAGGAGGACGAGTGGGATCGCCCGCGCATCATTCGCTACCATGACATCATCTCTGACAGCGAAATCAAGAAGGTCATGGAGCTGGCAAAGCCAAGGGTGAGTTCTCTTGATTAGTGGATTACGGTTAGCTTGTGGGTGGTAACATGGACACGTTTTCAGATGCACGATTTAACCATGGAACATGCTTACATTTTTGAAAAGCCCTTTTAATAAGCTTCAAAACAATATGTAATATCATGGGATGTCTTAAAGATAACAGCATTTTCAATACTGAAAACTGAGGAATGCTACTTTCACAACAAAATGAGTTTATACATAGTGCAAGACATCATCTAAATAAAACAAATACTCACACATGGGTGTATTCAAAAGCCCACTGGCAAACTTGCTATCCTTCCACACGGTAGGCAGTCCTCTCATTTTCACTTATTCTGGCTAGCTTTCTTCAAAGAGGCAAACCAGTTAGAGTATGCACCATTTCAAAACCACACACAAGACAAAAGAAAAACACATACCGATATTTACTGCCGCTGACACGTGAGTCGTGAGTGTCAATATGTGACTCATTGAGAATGTGTAGAGTTATCTGTAGAATGTGAGAATGATGAGTGATGGGAGAGGAAATTAAGAGATGCGATCTGACGGAGGAATCTCGGTCATTGGCCAGATTACCCTGGGAATGATGAGGGACGGGGGAGGGGATTAAAATATGCGATCTGACGCCAGAATCTCCGTCATTGGCCAGATTACCCTGGGAATGATGAGGGATGGGGGAGGGGATTAAGAGATGCGATCTGATGGAGTAATATCGGTCATTGGCCAGATGACTCTGGAATAATGAGGGTTGGGGGAGGGGATTAAGATATGCGATCTGACGCCGGAATCTCTGTCATTGGCCAGATTTTTCTGGGAATGATGAGGGTTGGGGGAGGGGATTAAGAGATGCGATCTGACGGAGAAATATCAGACATTCGCCAGATTACCCTGACTGCAAGTTTACTATAAGTTTAACAACGTGTTATTCACAGTCAATGTAGGAATATTATTGGTTGACTGAATAATTAATTTATACATTATGTTTTTACACATTTATACATTATGTTTTTAGGTAGACACATGCCTACCTAAATTGATTGGCAGAACGCCACTGTCTTTTTTGAAATCTGACATCTCAGTCATGTCTCGCTGTCAGCTGTGTATGAGTGTAGGCTCAAGTTTATTCATGCATAGTCCTTTATCGATGCCAAGCATCTTTAAAGTCTCATAATGGATATATTTACCTATCTATTTGAAAGACAGCTCATTAGAGAAGTTAAATCAATTTCAACCAGGTAGGCCATTTTTCTCATTATGTGTTTAACTAAAACCGGTGCCCTGTAACTTAGTCCGTAATTTGCTGGAGCAGGTCACAAATGTCAGGAAAGTAGTGTTGCATTATTTTGGAGAAGAATATAATTGGACTAGTGGCTGCTTTGAGTTTCATACTGTTGCAAACAGGCAACAGCATAGGACTAATGTTGCATGTGTAGTAAGAGTTTTGATTCCATATGTTCCATATGGCATGAGATAAACCCCTCTGCTGGTCATTATCAATGCATCACCATCAATGTATGGCTCTGGTCTTTATTGGCCCCATTGGATGGATAATGAGGATATTTTTTCCAGGGTAACCTTGAAGGTTCTGTAAGATGTTTGTCCTATCATCTGCTCATCTTTGAGGCTGAGGTTTACACAAGTGCCCTCTCTGTATTTTTGCCTCTCATACTTGGTTACTTTCCTCTTTTTAATTGAATTTAATTTGAAGAAAATTATACATTTGAGCTATATTATGCTATATAAGGTACACATACAATTATCTGGACCTTTGTGGACATGGAGTGGTTCAGCATTTAGGTATATGACTTACTTGAGACAAACAGTGTAAGTCAAGAAAAAGTATCGAATAGCTTACAGAATCATGGAGCTTGGAGGAATGGAAGGAGTGAATGGAGTTTGTATGGATGGGAGCATCTTGTTGGCCCTCGTAAGATAGTAGGTGTAAACAATTAAGAGCCTTTCTGAGGCCATGAAGCACAGTGTTAGCTCAGCAGGTGGAGTGGTAGGTACAGTGTAACACATCTCCTCTCGGCCGGTTGGCTCCACAGCTACGCAGGGCCACCATCTCCAACCCAATCACTGGTGTTCTGGAGACTGCCCACTACAGGATCAGCAAGAGGTAAGGCCCTGCAGGGACAGAGGGATTAATTGAGGTGGGGCTGTAGCTGAGCCCCGCCTCCTAGCCCCTGAACTCTATTCTTCACTGCCTCCTCTTCCCATTCTTGGACTACATTTACTTATTTACCAGATACTTTGGGTACCTGGACCAAGTGGGATTAAGGGCCTTGCACAAGGGCCCAGTGGTGACCACAGGATTTGAACTGGTGATCTTGTGAATAGGGGAACCGAGAGGCCTAACCCACAGAGTCAAACCACACTGTACCACACTCCTCAGCAAAAGCGCATCTCTGTCAAGTGGGCCACCAAAATGAGCTCTGACTCAGACTGTTCTCATGTCAAGCTTAACAGAATGTAACCTTCAATATAAGGGCTAGGAAAAATATTGGTCACATTTTGTTCATGGTAAGGATGTGTGATTTTCGCTTTATATGACATGACAACCTGTCCTTCTGTAATGATTTTACATTCATACTCTTTTTATCCACTTTAGTTCCTTCAGACTGATTGTCCATTAAAAGGATAGGGACTGGCTGTTTTGCTGTTAAGAGTGTGGCCCTGTGGTTTAGAGAGTGTGGTTGTCCGGAAGGCTCCCACTTTGGCTCTAGTCGATACATTACACCGCATGGAGTATCAAATCGACAGCTTCTAACTTGCTTTCTTCCTCTTTCTCTGTCCATTTTTCTTTCTGTGTGGCCTTGGGAACTAGCTAAGGCGTGCTACTGTGCATGACCCTCAAACTGGGGAACTCACCACCGCCCAGTACAGAGTCTCCAAGAGGTAAGGGGTCAAAGGTCAGGGGACCCAGGAAGTTATCCTTCTCTGCTCACTGCCTGGCCTTTCCCCTGTCCCTTCTGGACCATCACTTAACACGGATTGAACTGGCCTTCAGATTGCCTGATTCTGTGGTTTTCTGAATGCAACATTTTACTTACTAAATGAACTTTGCTCATCATTGTAACTTAATACAAGATGCAATCTGTCTCTGCATCCGATGAAATAGTTTTCTGTATTTATAAGGCTATCCACTTACTGAATGGTAACTGAGTTTCAGTATTCATCAGTGAATCAGTTAATGAAACCCTTGAGCTTTGAGCTGCTGAGATAAATTTTTTTGCCTGTTTTCCCAGTCTGATGAAGTGCAATGATGGACAAAATGACGCTTCATGAACCATTTGCTGTATTTTTTGACCCCACCAGATGGAAGTCTTGATTTGCTTTTAGGGCATGCTTTGAGCCCTAACAGAGAGCACCATATAGTGGAGTCAAAAAATACAGCAAATGGTTCAACTAAGTGTCACTTAGTTCATCATTAATGTAGTGAAGCCTGAGTTTTCACCCCTGTCTGTTCTCCTAGGTGTAATAATTAATTTGCTAAGATGTACTACTTTTTAGGCATGCGGACAGACTGAACAAGCTGCATTTCACGCTGTCAAAAGCAAAAATGTAGTCTTGGCTACATTACTACTTATTGCATGTCCAAAGAAAGTAAGCTATGGTCACTTATGCAATTTCACCATTGCTTCATACACCTACATATCTCCCTTTTCTGGGTAGTTGTCTTTTGTTCAGTCTGCAGACTAAAGATTGGGATAGAGTGCCCCCTTGTGGCAATATTAACTTAAAAATAAGTAATACGATTTGAGATCAACTCAAATCTGAACCTTTTAGGATTTAATATAACTTAGTATATTTCAGATTTATTTCAGCTCAAAATGAATAACAGATACAAAAATGCAATTAAATTGCAATACAGTAACTTATAAACTAACTTTGAAAAAAATTGCTGAGTGTGGTTTAAGCAGAAAAAGTACTGGTTTTCCAAGTAAATTATGTATTTTTAACATAGTTGCTATGGCAAAATTTTATTTTAGCTAGTTTAGTTTTTTGTGTGGGAGTTTTAAAATAAGCCTATGTTTTAACACACCCAACCATGGAATTTTGCTGTGGCTTTATTCGAGTAGGCCATTACTGAAACCGTCCTCCAGTCTGCATTTCTGGGTGTGGATTTTTGGTTAAAGTGGTTTATATGAAGATGTTTTTGGAGGTTGCGTACGTGAATAGCTTTATACAGGTGATTGTATCCAGACTATGATGTTTTGTAGGCCCCAAAAATCTTTGCATTCATAGTGAGAGTTTTCAGATACTTAGGAGATTAAGGTCATCTGATATGTTTGTAAGAAATAACAGTGTGTTTAGTGTACACTTGCAGTTTGCTATGGGAAGCATTTTCTCCTTTCAGCCTAATTATAGACCTTATAAAATCATTCTAATTAAAGACTATATATACACACACAGGTCAAGATTTAATGAAGGGATTTGGCCTTGTAAATAGATTCATATTTCAATATTCACAAAAAGGAATTGTGATTAAAATAATAAATATCAGTCAATCAGTTTAATTTTGCCATCCCGTCATTATATATGGTTTTGCATTATACAATAGTTCTGAGAGCCTGTGAAGACTTAAAGAAAATTAAGCTATGGGTGCAGGGCAGGGAACAACCCAGGATGGTGTGCCACCCCATTGCAGTGCACACTCACACACCATTCAATATGCTGTGTAATACCTTCCTGAGTGGAGATTCTGTCTGGCCATTACTTTCTTTACATACTCGCCCCCTTATCCTGATGCATGGTACTCTCATGTTACTCTGTAATAACCCATTAGCATGCGGTTTGTGTCATTGCTGTTGTCTCATTCTATCAACAAATTTTATAGTTTTTTGTGTGATGCCTTCACAAATGTGGCAGATTTAAACAAAACAGTAGACTGTGCACAAATGGCAGTTTTGCTTCTACGTTTAGCCTTAAACATTGTGGTATTTGTACATACTGCCTGCGCTGAGTCACAGTGCTAGTTCTCCCCTGATGATGCACTCACTCCCATTACCTGCTCCCATCCTTCTATCCCAGTGCCTGGCTGACTGGCTATGAGGACCCAGTGATCACAAAGATCAACCAGCGAATTGAGGCCATCACAGGCCTTGATGTGGAAACTGCAGAAGAACTGCAGGTGAGGATCACGAGGAGTGTTACAAAGTCTCCCATGTGGCTCCACTGAGTAGCTCAAATACTGAATGAAGGAGGAGGCAAAAAAAACTTGTGGGGTGTTGAAATGTACAGATTGCAATATTTAATTGTAGGACCGGAAAATAAGCATTACATAAAAATTATTGTGGAACAATGTGGGAAAAAATAGAAAGTTCTAAGCTGAAAATCTGTTTTCGTCTCTTCAGGTTGCAAATTATGGTGTTGGTGGGCAATATGAACCACACTTTGATTTTGGTCGGGTAAGTGAAGGAACTAAATCGTCTAAATAATTATGTTTTCTAATACAAACTCATTACGGTATGTTTGTATTTCTGTGTCAGGTCAGGTCATGTGTTTTTATGATCCAGAACAAATATATACAGCAGTTGACTAATTTCTGCTTGTTTCCACAGAAAGACGAGCCAGACGCCTTTAAGGAACTGGGGACTGGGAATCGCATCGCCACCTGGCTTTTTTATGCAAGTGCCTCCCTGAACCTATCGTGTAAAACATCAGTCACCTCCATCCATCTAGATCCTCCATCCTAGACTGTCCTCTTCCATTTTCGAGATTCCCACTTCATGTAAGGTGTAACCTCACCGATTGTGACATCGTAGGTCTTTGCCCCTCCCCTCTCTCTATATAGATGAGCGATGTAATGGCTGGAGGCGCCACAGTCTTCCCCGATGTGGGGGCTGCAGTGTGGCCAAAGAAGGTAAACTCATCATGTGACATAAAGGGAGATCCCTAATTGCAAGGCATCCTCAGTACTAATAAAAATAAAAAGCTAATAATAAAAATAAAAATAAACATTGGTGTTGTAGCTAGAATAAGCAGTCATTTTGCATGTTACAGGGTACCGCGGTATTCTGGTATAATCTGTTTGCCAGTGGGGAAGGAGACTACAGCACACGACATGCAGCCTGTCCTGTGCTGGTGGGCAACAAGTGGGGTGAGTTTGTACACTTGTCTAAATACAAACCATGCTAGAATATTATAATTTTGTTTGCATACATTAAACAGTATACTATTATATATTATTGTGTATATATATATATATATGTGTATTGCATTGTAATTGTGGAAGCCTACTGATTTCTGACTTCTCTATTCTAGTATCCAATAAATGGATTCATGAGCGTGGCCAGGAGTTCAGACGACCATGTGGTCTAAGTGAAGCGGAATGATGAACGATTCCTGAGGCGATTCCCACCCCTTCCTCACAGTCCCCAGGACACCAGCTCCTTTTTCCAACTCCGCAGAGACACGATGTGAACCTGCCTTCCCAATTTCCCTCCCTGTCTGCGAGCAGCATCAGCCCTTTGGTCTTCAGCCTATCCTGTCCACTCCTCTCTAGCTGCTAAGAACGTTATAAATGTGGATTGTGCCTTGGCAGGCTCTTTGCATTTGGGGTTATGTTTGTCTACACTGATTTTTACCAGCTGCCTAAAAACTACATACGGTGGTGTGTATTGAGCCTTATTATGTTCCCAGTGATGCAGCACAATCTGGAGGAGAGACGATCACTTTCACTTGCATAAGGGCCATATCCTGCCAACATTTTTCAGTCTTCCTATGCACCTCTCCCACAGACGGCCCTGCTTTCAAGGGCCTATAGGTTTTAGGACATGATGAAATGTTCTCCCAGGGAATAATACTGCAAATTATATAATAACATGCACAGTTACACATTTTACTTTGCTGTTCAAATGCAAAGCTTGTTGGCACATTTTGAATTTCGGAGATTGATTAGATTAAAGTCAAGTGAGCAATGCTTTTAATCCCCATGCAGAAAATCTATTTTTTTTTGCTTTGCCCCATCTTGTTCTCTATACAGGTGAGAGCAAGCTTGGGGGTCACAGCAAGGGGGCAGCCACCTTGTGGTGCTCAGGGAGCTGGGGGTTACTGGCCTTGATTAAGTGCCCACAGACATGTGGCAATTCTGCCAAAGTTTGGCTCAAACAAGTGACCTTCTGATCACGGGGACAGAGGCTTAGCCCACTGTCAACTCATTGCCCCCAAGTAGTCTGTCAAAAACATTACAACAGTTCTTTCAGAAATAGTGATATTAAAAATCTCCTGATGCTGTACCCAACACTTAAAGGGTGGTGTTTCTTTATTGGACGATTCAACTGACTGCCAAACTATGTTGACCTGCATATTTATGCATTTTAGCAATAATTCCAAAAGGATTTTTCATTGTGTTTGACTACTTTAGTTACCTACAAATCCAGTATTGTTACTTCTGAGTAAAAAGTCATTAAAAGTTATCAAAAGAATATGTGAAACACACCTTCCATTTCATGTACCCATACTGATTTTGGGGCTCATTTTCTGGAATTTCCTGGTAACTCTGTGGGAGAAAGATTCTATTTATATATTGTGAGATTCTGTCATTTAATTTGTTTGCATATCGCTGGACATGTTAAATGAGTGTTTTCTATAAAATAAATATTGTTATCAACAATATGTGCTCATGATGTGTTGTTTTTAAGGACATGAGATTTGGGTCAGACATAATACTTAAAACTAATTGCTAATTTCTTTTTCACTTAATGTTGCGCATTGGTGTATAATGTATGTAGTCAAGGTCTGTAATGACTGCATTTTCATTTAAACTATTGAAAAAAAAAATCATTTACAAGCCCCCCCCCCAAAAAAGGCATCATGCATTTCTTGTATATAGGGAGTGGTGTATTAAGAGCCTAATAAGGAGCAGGACCACCCATTGCCTGGAAAATCTGATGGGCACACAACCTATTTTAAAAATAGCCTGCCTATAGGGTACCAGCAAACCGCTTATTAAAGTCATCAAAGGGTCAGCTTCGAACACAATAATAACCTTACAATACCTTACAATATACTGAACCTTGGGGTAAACACTTGTATTCGATCAACTAACCAAATCAAAGTGTTAAATCCATGCACAATATGTTCTGTTAGCTCACCTGGTGAAACACTTAAAACGCTATTAACCTACTACAGGAGTAGGCGTCTCCTTTCCTGACCGGCATAGATGGGGGTCGGGCAGCAATAGGCCTACATACACTCTCTGCCACTTGCAGGGGTAGGATGGGGTGAGAAGAGTTAACCAGATATACTGTAATACAAGGACATCAAACTTTGTAGGTTATAAAATGTAAAATCACAGGTTTAGTTTGCAGCTTGAATGAATAATTCTTTAATCATTAGATTAAGTTTGAAAACGCATGCATACGCGCAAATCAATACAAATGGAATGGTCTTTACCTATACTTTTTGACTTTTACAAAAGAGAAGTACAATTGTTAAAGAATTAAATAGATAGATTAATACAGTGTAGTCATTTTTAGTTAATACTAATATTCCAGAAAGGGGCCAACCTCATTTTCAAAGTTATTCAAAATTCAACGAAACTTTATCTGCAGTTAAGTCAGTCAGTGCAATTTATCCACTGGAAAAAACGGCACACTGTTATGCAAATTTATTGGACAGCAAAAGCCAACTATATAAAATATCAAATTGTACTAATTCGTGTTATAAGTAAGAATTACGATCCTACGATTCCTAGACTGTATTTAATGCTGCCCCTTCGTTGGAGTAGGCGTCACGTGACATTTGGCTATGAATTGATTTTGCCGGCTGCTGCACGTTCATTCTGGTCAATGAAAACGTAGGGGGGCAACGCTGGTGAAAACTAAGCTGGTGTCTAAGGGAACTCCGCTTAAAAAATACCTAAAGTAATTAAACAACCAGCACGACGAAAAGTTTTTGAATCATTCTTTTACAGAGAACTGCACAAAATGAACCAGATAACAGTAGAATACAGCAACGGATACGAGCAGGATGAATATATGATGCAAGAGGAAGAGTGGGACAGGGATCTCTTGTTGGACCCAGCTTGGGAGAAGCAGCAGAGAAAGGTTAGTGATTCTGCGTAGTTATCTAACGCCAGGGCACGTAAGTTAGTAAGGCAACGGAAAACATTTAAAGACGGACGTCTATAAATAATAGAATGAATTTGTACTGGAGAAATGGACGGATGATATGTAGTATCAGTATATATCCTCCTGAGACCCGGGCCATTCATTTGTGTCCTCTGTAGTGGACATTTTGTTTTTGCATCTATCTTTT
>JAODKC010000064.1:10059897-10080706 GCA_026777985.1 Mormyrops attenuatus
AAATAAATTTGAAAAAATCTAAATTGTAAGATGTTTTATTTCCTCCAAAGACAGAAAATCACAAATAACCTGAAATTGAAAGACACTTTTTTTCCTTGGGTTCAGGAGGATATAGAAGATTGAAGTTTTATTTCAACCTGAGCTCGACTGGTATTATTATTATTATTATTATTATTATTATTAGGGTTAGGTTGAATATAATAATAAATTTACCTTACTAGTGTAATTAAATAGCCTAGTGTAATCCATTCGACTGCTTATCCAGCACAGGGGTCGCGGTCGTAATAGAGCATTCTTGCAGTTAAGTATATTACAGCTGTCTAGCATTAGTTAATACGTGAAAAAAATATCATGTTTGTGAACACACCGTGAAGTGATGCGGTGGGTACCGCTAACAATAGCTCAGCCAGCGGCTCAACAGGCTTTCACCATTCCATTGATACGCGTGGTATGCGAGGTGTCAACAGATATTTGTAACACATGATGACTCCCCTCGGATTAGAATGGACGCAGTTTCTAATTTTAACTACGGACAAGGGCATTAAAATGGGTAAATCCAATGTCATGTTTTTAGAAATTCTTTGTTTATAGTAACAAATATACTGTGATGTCTACTTGTCTAGGACGTTTACGTCTGATAACAGGATTTGCAAATAACTGTTCATGCACGAAAAGCAAACCTTACTACGTAATACTGACAGTGATCAACCGAAACAAAACAAATGATAACCAACAAGAATGGCAATAACAAAACAGTGATCACCTACATTTTTACACTGTTATGTCAATTTATATGCATGAGATAATATTAAATCTTAAAAGCATATGCGCATAACTTTTATACAACCTCATCCATCTGTTAAATGAAAGGCATTCCATTGTGGCCTAAGTGAGAATTCCATATCTGCATTTAAGAAACCCATGGGGGATAATGACAATAGGAATGAAGATGTCACTCCGCTAAGAATAGATTGCTCACTTGTTGTCCTTTCTTAGAAACAAGATCAGGATGCATTCATTGTAATTTATCCCTTAGTCCCTGAATAAGGGTATTGTGAAGTGTGTAACAGTCATAGCATTCTGCAATAAAGGATGCATTATTATTATTATTATTATTATTATTATTATGAGTAGTAGTGGTAGTAGTGGTAGTTGTAGTAGTAGTAGTAAAAGTCTCATGAAATATAATGTGAAATACTGTTTTATTTTTGTATTGAACCCCCAAGAATGAAGAATGAAAAATGAATTACTTTAAATCATAATTTTCTCAATTGCTGAATACACATTTTATGACATGCATGTGTATATAACATGTTTGTCCAAACTATTGCAACCGTACAAAAGTTTGTAACTTTTCTACAGATTACCACACAAATACACACACACACACACACACACACACACACACACAGGTTTATAGTTTATACTTACATTTCTGTGGGGACTCTCCGTTCATTTATGTGGGGAAAACTCTAATCCCAACATGGCAACCTTAATCCCTATCCAGCCCTAACCTTAACCATGAGTAACCAAAGAGATTTTTGGGATTTTTATTTCTTTGATTGCATTCACAGGTCTTTGTGGGGGCCCACAATGTCAAAAAAATAGTTTATTACATTGTGGGGGTTCACTTGGTCCCCACAATGTAATATAAACATAATCCGTACACTCACACACACACACACACACACAAAATCACCAATCCACCTCTGTAGCTCTGTAGTGTGGGGAGATGGACAGGGAATTACTTTCACAATTTTATTGTTTTACATATGTCTCTGTGCATGTATTTTTGTTTTGGATTGTGACACAAGTAAAAGTATTAATGATATATTTATGTCCAGATTTGGTTTGGTTTTACTGAAAATTTAAATGTTTATTGGTGGATGGTTCTGTTTAGATATTTTCAGTCATTTCTCAAACAACTAAGATACTGTAAAACTGTATATTGCATTTGACAACAATATTGATATTTATAACAAAAAATCCTACCATAACCATTTCTTGAATTATTCATATTTCATTGTTGAATATATATGGAAAGTTCATGGCCCATATGAACTCGTTTTATGTTTTTATAAGCGGGGCCTTAAAATTGCTAATTTTTGTTTTAACTTTAAAGTTAACCAGACCTTGTTTCAATTCATTTTGTGTTAAAATGTTAAATGATTGCCCTCAGATGCATCTTTCTTATTCTGCCACAGACTTTTACAGCGTGGTGCAACTCGCATCTGAGAAAAGCAGGAACGCAGATTGAGAACATTGAAGAAGACTTCCGGAATGGCCTCAAACTCATGCTTCTTTTGGAAGTTATTTCAGGTTCTGTACTTAACTGGAATACCAGCAGATAAGAAGCCAATTAAAGTCTCAGATAAAAATATCCCCACTATAGAAGCATTAAGACAGCTGCTTAAAGATTTTTCCAATCGTACTGGGAGCTCTGAATATCTTGTCTGCCTCATTTATTTATAAGAATTGCCAGTTTTGCTTAAATGAAAGCACGACCATAACATATCCTACCCTAGTACCTAGTGAAAATGGCACCATGCTGAGCAACACTTTGTAGAAGCGTACACCCAGTTGGCATGCTTCCTGCCACATGACTCTGAGGTGCTGATAAAACAATCACACAAGATACCATTGCCTGCTTATACACTCTGTTGTCATTCCAAACGGATCCCTGCTAATTATGAGCTGCTGTCGACTGTTGACACAATGGCATATTCCATAAACCATAGACAACCATGCAGAGTCCAGCAAATTCCTTTACTGGTTGAAATGCTTAGAATCACCGTACCCCATCTATTAGGATTCCATCCCTTTTTAAAGAGAAAATGTAGCTTAGAGTCTTAATGTCTTACAGAATTTTTATTTTTTTTGTCTTTTCAGCTCATTGGCATTCTGCCACCTCAGTCCATTGTCAGCATCTCATAATCACATTAATACCAGCATGTTTATTTATTTGGTCAATGAATAATGAATGAATAAACTGCACAGCCGGCAATGTCCTGTGGTAGCTGTCCAGAATGTATTTTGTCCTGCAATCAGTTCAATAATATATATATATATAGACACACACACACACACACACACACACACACAAGCATGTCTAGAGGGATTCCATTCAGTATAATTTTTACTACAACCTTTCCATTTGATTTCTATTACAGGTGAAAGGCTACCAAAACCAGACAGAGGAAAGATGCGTTTTCACAAAATCGCTAATGTCAATAAAGCACTGGATTTTATTATTAGCAAAGGGGTCAAACTTGTTTCCATTGGAGCCGAAGGTACAATTTTTGCTATTAACAACAATACTGCACTATTACAAACTGAGTCCTAGAGACCATAACTGGAATAACAAAAATATAAATCTATTACAATTTATTTTTCTACCAAATGGGTTAAATTGAAATCCTCAATCAAATATCACTGACTTACAAATAGATCAAAATCATATTATTATCCAAATACAAAACAAAGACACGGCATAGCACAATAGCAGAATATTGATTCTTTACTATTTATTTTTCAGAAATTGTGGATGGTAATATCAAGATGACTTTGGGCATGATATGGACCATCATCCTGCGTTTTGCTATTCACGACATTTCAATTGAAGGTAAGAGGGATATTAGGTCTATATCGGATATTTTGGTACATATTTTATTGGACACTTTTTTTAGTAGACTGCTGCTTTTAAGTTGCTGTACTTAAGTAAAAAAGTATTTATTTTTCTCACACACTGTTGCCATTAACTTTTCCCATGATAATAAAATATTTTCAAGAGGGACAAATAAGCATTATCAGGTCAACGTTTCTCCAAACAGCTTTACGTTGACTATAGTATAAAAAGCACTATTTCTTCTGGTTTCTGTTGATGAAATAGAAATGAATATATCTGACAATCCATAACAGTAGTATGAGTTTAAAGTTCTCACTAGCCTAATATAGGCTGCATTTATCTATTGCCATGTGAATGGAATAGAATATGCCATTTAATTTGCAAATACAGTGGTACCTTGGAACATGAACGTTCGAGAAGGCTGGTCGAGTTGCAATTTCACATTCTGAAGTGAGAGCAGACACGTGCACCACCTTCAAGTCTCGCTCAATTTCATGGGGGCCATGATTACTGTATCACTAAATGTACTGTAGATAAAGCACAAAAAAATTCACCCCGAACACAGAAACACTGCTTTTGCACGTCGAAATCGGTCGAGAGGCACCGCGAGACAGCGATTCAAAGGCATCAGCATCCCAGCAGGTCCGTCTGCCTTCGTTTCAACCCATCAGAGATGCGACTCGATCTGTACAAGTTTTAGCAGGTGTTCTGTTTTCTCGTGTTCCGAGTTTTCGGTCGAGTTGCAGTTATAATCTCTCGACCACTCCATTTACGGTCCAAATTGTCAGAGTTGAACCCGTCTCGACCCATACAAGTTTTAGCAGGAATAGTCGAGTTCCAAGATTTCGGTTGAGGTACAAGTTGGAAAAAATGTGACAGACCCGTTCCATGTCCGAGTTGGACGGGTTAAGAGGCGTTTCAGTTCCAAGGTTCTGTTGTACAGTTATAATGTCTGGGTGACACAGAGGTTCGGCGGGCACTGCAATCCTGCAGCTCATTCAAAGAAAATGGATTCATAGATCAAAATATTACAAACTTTTCAGAAACTTCTGCAAAGGAAGGTCTTCTCTTGTGGTGTCAGAGAAAAACTGCCCCCTACAGGAATGTCAATGTCCAGAATTTCCATGTCAGGTAAGTCTTGTGGTGGTAACAATACAGTAGCAACAAATTGAAAATATGTTACTTTTATTGAATTATAATAATACTTTACAGTTTTTTTCATTAGATAGGGTTAGAGGAGTGTGACTCCTTAACTTTAATGAATTAAAAAATATAACCAGTGATACCAGTGGCCAAGTATGTAATTATATGCATTTTAAATAAGAAATAATAATACATTAATAAATTATATCATAAACATCTCCAATGGGTCTTATGAGTCTCACCAGAATTGGCTAGTAACCGCTTCTGAACACGTCGAACTCGGATTAAGTCTTTTTTTTGCACAGAGAGCACCATCTAGTGGGGTCAGAAAATACAGCAAATGGTTCATGAAATGGCATTTGACCATCCTTATGCAGGAATAGTGAGCCACAGCCACAATGCACACAGCACAAATACAACAGATTACGGTATGCAGTGAAGGACTGAAGGCAATGCTGAAAAGAACGAGTTCAAAGGAGTGTTTTGTTTTGGAATCGTGCATCACTATCATTCCCTGGGATAGCTGTTTTTCTGCATGCAAGAAGTGTTTCTTGCTAAGACCATATCACATTGTAGTTCACATAGTGCGTTTCGCTCTAGCTGAAAATCACACAAATACAAATGCAATTCTGCATTGTGTTGGACTTGGGTATTAATATATCAATTGCAGTGTGCTATAACGTGTTGTAGCAGGACTGACTGTATATGAGTTTTTTTGAATTCCTTTTCTAAAGTTTTTCCTTATCAATAATCTTAAAAATGTTCTTCCCTTGCTCTGTAAAGCTGGAAGGACGGTCTGTCGTTCTGTGCACTGATACACAGGCATCGGCCTGACCTCATTGACTACGCCAAACTCAACAAGGTCATCTGGATGGTTCTCAACAGCATGCTAGTCCTAACATGCACTGCATGAGAGTGGAACCCTACAGCTACTTCCCTACACTTATTATTGCTTGTTTATAAAACTCCTGAGCCCAGCATTGACCAATAGGGAAAATCTGTGTGGGGGTTGTATATTTACTTTACATGTTGGCTCTGCTGCTGTCATGAAAGCGTGTACAAAGAAAAAGTCACTAGTTTCTAGTCTCTAGTTTCTAGCTAGTTGGTCGGTCCGTTCATGTCCACATCCCGCAGGTACAAGTAATATGACAGATACCTACATATGTTTTCTCTTAGAACATCACACATGACCTAATAGCTCGCTTTACACAGATTAACAAGAATATGAACATTCTCATTAGGTTATGTTAATTTTGTTTTGTATTTGAATACCAACATAACAATCTCAGGCACAGAGAAATGGATTCCTTTGATATTATAGCATGAGTGTTTGTGGTACTAATTGAATCATTTGGTTTAAATGAATTTGGTATGCAGCAGAACACATAACAGCTTTCAGAAATAAAAAGTTTAATTTCCTTTTTATTTCAATTATTTTATGATTTATTTACATTGCATTGCAAATATATTAATTGGAGCTGATTTTGCATTCATTAAATTCTTCTTCTCTTTATTGACCACAGGATGATCCTCTTGGTAATCTGAACCTAGCCTTTGAAATTGCAGAAAAGCACCTGGACATTCCTAAAATGTTGGATGCTGAAGGTAATTCACTCTTTGAAAGACTTTGAAGTTATGTAACTCTTTGAAGTTGTGTAATTAGGAAAACCCTCAGCACGAAATGGTTCATACTTTAAGAAATGTTCAATACTGTTTTGGTTCTACTTTCTTTTGCACAACCAAATTTGACAATTTGAGCCAATAGTGGAGACATGTACAACTGGTAAATTTTGTTTAAAAAGTTTTAATTAAATTTAATTTAGCTAGTGGTAACCATGAATTACCTTTAAATGGATCTGGCACTTAATTTGATGGTGGGTGTTTGAATATTTAGTTACTAAGCTGACACATCACATATAATCTATTTGTAAAGCTTTGTATTTTACTTGAATGATTTACCTTAATATCTTGCTCAAGGTTAATAAATCAGGGCTTTTAAGGCTTTGTAATCAAAACATACTGTTCATTTAAGCAAATTCGTTTTGTGTAAAGAATTATGTCGTTGAAGCGATAAGGGGCTTTAAAGTCATTAGGATTTAGAATAAGTATTGTTAAGAATCAGCCCAGTCATTTATTTCCCGTCATACTGCCTCTTTCTTCCTGTCATTTATGGCATTCTGCATTATCTGCATTCATCTTTATTTTCATTTATTTTACCTGTTGTCTTCTCTCTCGGTTTCCACTTCTAACACACCATTAGATATTGTAAACACCCCAAAACCAGATGAGAGAGCCATCATGACCTATGTGTCCTGCTTCTACCATGCTTTTGCTGGAGCAGAACAGGTATACGTTTCATATTTTTGCACATGACTTTATGCATATGTTCATTTTTAATTGCATTTACTTTATTTCTCACTACTGGTTGCTGGACTGTGCCATTTCTTTAAAAATGTAAGACATAAGAATCACCTTTCCTGTTTTGTATTAATGAAACTTGCTTTCGCAGGCAGAGACTGCAGCTAACAGGATCTGCAAAGTTCTGGGTGTGAACCAGGAGAACGAGAAGCTGATGGAGGAATATGAGAAGCTAGCCAGTGAGGTACAGATCCAGCCATGAATATGTGATGAGGCATTTGGGAGAAGTAGTCATTTTGCTCAAATGGAAATTATAACTTGGAGTAAAATAGAATTACATATAGCACGGCCCAAAAAACATTAATAAGGACATAAAGTTACATGAAACATCAAAAAAACATGTTGTTTGGGGATTATTGGGTTTATTTTTAGTTTGGAAAACACTTATATCTACGACGACATTAAATTTTATCCATTTACTCAGCTAAATATTTAATAAAGCTATTTGTGGTAACTGCATTCAGGGATGTAACAGTAGGGATGCCTATCATAAAACGCCATAAACAGCTATGCTTCTTGTGCTATTTTTAAGCTTCTTGAATGGATACGTCGTACCACTCCATGGCTGGAGAACCGTACCTCAGAGAAGACAATGGCAGCCATGCAGGCCAAGCTGGAGGACTTCCGAGATTACCGACGCCTACACAAGCCACCCAAGGTTCAGGAGAAATGCCAGCTGGAGATTAACTTCAATACACTGCAGATCAAGCTCCGCATCAGCAACCGGCCTTCCTTCATGCCTTCGGAAGGAAAGATGGTGTCGGTAAGTCCAAGATTCAGCATTCAAGAGATCGTCATTGTGAGCCCATCAATATACTGTACGTGTAATTGTCAAGGATGAAATATCGTCTCCATGATATTTTTGAAGTGTCCATGTGTAGCGGTGGGATGATGTAGCGGTATGAGGATATACTGTGCTAGCATAACCTCACGTGATCATGTTACTCACTGAGGGACAGATTCCCACAAGTGTGGTCTTAAGATGTGAGAACTTCTCTGGCTGGGATGGGGAAAGTCAAGTTAAATTAGGACTGTATTTTTCAGCGGTGGTGAAGCATTGTTAGCAATGAGAAGAAACGAATGAAAATATTAGACAACCCAGGTTAATTAATTAGGACCAAAAGATAAGCCTAAGAAATTGACATGAGGGAACAGACTTGTAGATGGATGATATAAATTTCAGGATTGGCCTAAAAATTGTAATTGGATTGTCAGGGTCTAAGCAAAGTATAAAAATTTATACATTTTTGCAAGACTCAAGGCAATATGAAACTTATTAATACAAATAACTCCAGTCACATGACTTCACCCAGTTTGAGAAGGCCAGGCAAAGATCTACACACGTGGTAAATGGGCTGCAGCTCTACACTAAAGAAACACTATAGAGGAAAATTTGCAGACAGAATTTTTAGCAGTCAATTTGAGCTTATAGTATTTGAAAGAATATTTCCCCTGCTTTAAATATCGTTCCATACAGTACATGGCAGTGGGGGACTTTGTTATGGGGTTTAGCACAGTAGTTTTGAATTCTTTTAACTTTAAGACCTGTTTTGCTGCTGTGTTTGTTAGGACATCACAGGTGCCTGGCAAGGACTGGAGCAGGCTGAGAAGGGCTACGAGGAGTGGCTCCTGAATGAGATTCGCAGGCTGGAACGCCTGGAGCACCTGGCTGAGAAATTCCGCCAGAAAACCTCCACCCATGAGAGCTGGGCTCATGGTAAGTTTGCTTTTGGGTTGGTACATAGTGTGTGGCTCAGTAGGCTAGGATGATGTTCCTTGTTGGAAGGTTGCAGATTCAAATCCCAGTGTCGGCAGAGTGGTTTCACCATGGAACTCTCAGTGAGGCCCTTAACTGACAATTACTCCAGGGACTTTCTGACCCCGCTCTTTCAAAAATGTATGGTGTTTTCGATAAAAGCATCTGTTAAGTAAGTTAATAGGACTTGTAGAGAGTTTTAGCATATACTGTAGTAAGGAGAGTTTCTGATGTGTGCTAGTATCAGGCTGAGTATAAACAGTGTTGTGTGTTTGGTTCTTGAGATTTATGCAAAAACATAACTTCATGTTTTGAATGATACAGGTAAGGAGCATATTTTGTCCCAGAAGGACTACGAGTCAGCATCCCTAATGGAAGTCCATGCCTTACTAAAGAAACACGAGGCCTTTGAGAGTGACCTGGCAGCCCATCAAGATCGAGTGGAGCAGATTGCAGCCATTGCACAGGAGCTAAAGTAAATCACTCATGTTCCTTGTCCATCAGAACATGGAAAGTTGCTTGTACTCATATATGGAGTTTTTTATATTGCCACATTTTCTTACTGCTCTTGTATAGGAGACATGTGAGGAAGGAGACAGGTGCATCTTCTAACAGAAACAAACTGTATACACTTTAAAGATTATGAAAGATTATGATTATTTCACCTTAGGCAGTATGTTTTGTTAGGAGTAAAGAACGGTTCCGAGTCCGCGTGTTTAAAATATCATGTGAAACCTTTCATGCCTGACCCTTTCAGTCTATATGCACTCGGTAATTATCAGTCCTAAAGTCAGACCATAGTTAAGTGAGAGAAGATGGGTTCACCTGTAGGCAAACCTGGTTATTTGGGTTTCCTCCCTGCCTGTCTAGTCAGATTTCTATTTGTGGAAGCATCTGTCTTGAGAGGGACCAGTTACGGCCAACAGACTCTGCCTCCCCTAGTCCAGCTTTTTGCTTATTCTGCTTAAAAGCCATTATTTATCCATGGCTTTATTTGTATTAAACACATTGTTTCCAGAATTAATTTTGGAGTCAGTAATATTTCTTTATCTGGCAGAGCTGGCTTTGTGGAATAGCCTTGCAGTATCAAGTTATCCTCCAGCAAATTCTTTAAAGAACGCACATTTTAAAATACTTTCTGGCCTTTTCCGCTCTCTTTCGGATATATATCTGCTTATCTTTCTTAGCTGTGAAAGTGCACGTTTCATAATGAGTTAAAATGGTCCTTTATTTTGCCAAACACTTTAAGAAGTACTGATAACCAATGTTAGCCAGATTTTAAGCATCATTTACTATGTGTCACTACCATTAAGACGTCAAATATTCAGTACTCTGACAAAGAACCTGTAGACAGAGTATCAGTATATGGAATGGTAGTAATAACAGTACTAATATTATAAAATATAGGTATAACTTTAGTCCCAAATAATAAGCTGAATATGAATTTTTATATGACATTTGGTACTTTTTGTTATATTGAAGAACTCTAAAATGTTGTGATAAAATTCTTTGTGCTAAGTATCACCATGGATGCAATTTGAAATTAAATATAAATGGACTATGAAGTACTAAACTTAGAAGCAGCTGTGAATATATCTGTAATGTCTGGTTTCTTCAGCGAGCTGGACTACCACGCTGTAGCTGCAGTGAATGAGAGGTGCCAGAAGATATGCGATCTGTGGGATCAGCTGGGGACCCTGACCCAGAAACGCAGGGCAGCACTTGAGGTAAGGGAGGGGTTGAAATGGAATTTCCTGTCAACTGGAAAAGTGGGTGGTACATCGCCAGGCAAGGATTCTAGAATCTTCTGGCCTGTACCGGGCTATTCAGTATGTAACTCCTTATGTCTTTAAAAAGAAACCGTTGTGTTGACATTGATCACAGGATGCCAATCACACTGCTGCCAAATAAACATGAGTAATAGTTTGTTTTTTGGTTATTCATAGGTATAAACAATTTCCATATATTATACAGAAAAGTGGGAAAATGAAGAATCCACTAACGTCATCTCAGCGTTATTTGTTAACTCTCGATGACAAAAATGGTCTGGCATCTCTGTGTTATCTTTCCAGAAGAAATATGCCTGTTAAATTTCCAACAATGTGTATGACTTAGTAGCTGTAGTGTGATATATTGATTTTGAGAGTTGTTTGCATTCTTTTTCTTCGGTAAATACATGTCGTATTAGTAAGTCCGATATGACTGAGCAAAATTTCTTGGGCTATTTTGGATTACAGAGGACTGAGAAACTGCTGGAAACTATTGATCAGCTTTTCCTGGAATATGCTAAGAGGTCAGCACTGTTCAACAACTGGATGGAGAGTGCGATGGAGGATCTACAGGACATGTTCATTGTGCACAGCATTGAGGAGGTTCAGGTGTGCTCAGCATTAGCTGTAATGTTATTATTGCGTTAAGATAACAGTCTATTCAGTATCGGAGAACAAATTTGTACCTTTGGGGAAAAAGGATGAGATCCACTTTTTTCAATTGAAATCTGAGTTTTGAACTGACAACATTATTGTATAACTATTGTATGCATTATTGTAAATGTATTTGTTCAATGGTCATGGTAGAGCTTAAACTTATTAGTTCTGTATAGCCGACTGACATGGAATTGTGGTTGTATGTCTTTGTGTACAAGACTGCAGATTTTCTTGTATTTAATCCCAATATTACTGGCCCTACAGTATGTTGTGATTAATATTTCTTGCCCTAGAATCTGATTTCGGCTCATGAGCAGTTCAAGGCTACCCTGCCAATGGCGGACAGTGAGAGGCAGGCCATCCTTGGGATCCACAATGAGGTGCAGAAGATTTCCCAGAGCTATGGCCTCAGAGGCGGCCTGACCAACCCTTACAGCACCATCAGCCCGGAGGAGATCCACGCCAAGTGGGACAAGGTAACATCGGGAATTCTTGCAATTTAGTGCTTTAGGATGTCAAGTTTTTGTATTACAAGGAGTCATTTATTCAGCAAAAAACCAAGTAATACATTATTTGTTTGCTATAAAACATATTAATGAGAGTTTGTTAATTTGACAAAGATGATGAAAAGTGCTTAACTTTTTTACAGTAATGCCTGTAATAACTGCTAATTAAAACAATAATACTTACACTTCACACTTCTTAGATAGTTTTACACTTTGCCCATTAATATTTTCAAAATACATAATATTAAAGATACTTTTCTTAAGGCTACAGCAGCCTATATGTGGGCAGTGGTGGCTTGATGGTTAGGGAAGTGCACTTGTAATTGAAAAATTGCTGGTTCAAATCCCCGACCAGCAAGGCACCACTGAGGTGCCCATGAGCAAGGTACTGCCCCCAAGCACTGCTCCCCGGGTGCTGAATTAGCTGCCCCCTGCTATGTCACATTGTCACATATGGGTTAAATGCAGAGGACACATTTCGTTGTTGTGGTGTGAACACTGATCACCTAATTCTATTTTGGCACTCTAACTACCAGGATTTAGGTCCACTACTGTGTAAGCCACCCTTTGTATGTGTTTGTGTGAGCAGGTGAAGCAGTTGGTCCCTCAGCGAGACAGTTCCCTCCAAGAAGAACTAAGTCGGCAGCACTCAAACGAACGCCTCAGACGCCAGTTTGCCTCCCAGGCCAACCTCATCGGGCCCTGGATACAGACAAGAATGGAGGTCTGAGATTGGCCAGGGTTTCCTTTAATTAAAAACTACGTAGAATCCATGTTAAGTCAGTGTCTTAACTCTGTCTTCGGGGTTAAGACTAAGCCGTATCTCTGGTTTCTATTTAAGTATCATGAGGAGGAAATTTAAAACATTGTTCTGGGACACTAATAGATTTCACTACTGATGGTGAATGTGAATAGAAATTGCTTGATTCCTTTTGGCAGGAAATTGGGCATTGTTCTGTTTCGATGAACGGGACCCTTGAGGATCAGATGATTCAGCTGAAGCAGTATGAGGACGTCATTGTCAACTATAAACACAATATCGACCATCTGGAGGGCGACCACCAGCTCATACAAGAATCGCTTATCTTTGATAACAAGCACACCGACTACACTATGGAGGTGCTGCATAGATCTATTAGACATTTCTGAAAACATAAGGACACTTTGAAAGCGAGATTAGTTACATCTGTTCAGAACACTAATTGATCATGAAAGTGTACATAATATGTTTGCAAATGATTTTTAATGATGTTATACTTTCATCTTTTATGTACTGCATATATTTTAGCCCTTAAATATGGAACTGCTCTACGGTATAGTTATAGATTTTGAAAGCTAAACATGTTCAAAGCTTGCAGCTTCATTTGGCAAATTTCCCTGTATGGATGACAGCACATTCGTGTTGGTTGGGAGCTTCTACTTACCACTATTGCCCGGACGATCAATGAAGTCGAAACTCAGATTCTGACCCGGGACGCCAAGGGCATCAGCCAGAAGCAGATGAATGAGTTCCGCTCGTCCTTTAACCACTTTGACAGGGTAATGTACCACTGCTTCTCAGCTATCGCTGGTCCATTTAACTCTCTTGCTACAGTGTTAGCTTTTTCTTTTTAAATTAATGATGATATAAAACGTATGTTATGTAATATGTGTCACTTGGCCAATGTGAATACAAACTTGCCTGTGTATTTAAAACCAAAATTCCAGAATTTCTATTTATGCCAACATTCATGTAAACATAGTTGAGGAATACTTCTTCCTCTAACCTTGGCACACGATTCTCTTTTAACGTCCCTTGAAACCTGCTCTTGATCCTCCTGAAACCTCTCTTCCTGATTCCACTTCTCTCCAATGGCCTGCCAACCCCACAGAAGAAGAAAGGAGCCATGGAAACAGATGACTTCAGAGCATGCTTGATTTCCATGGGCTATGACTTGGTAGGCACACTGTCCTACCAATGCACACCTTTGTAATCTCTTGAAAAGGCTGTAAATAAAAACAGGGATTTACAATATTAAGGAAACTTGGAATGCATGGTGAGCAGCCAGTAGGGCTTGGTATATTCAGTTGTACCAGTAGAAATCAAAAGTATGCATTCAAGTAGGATGAATGACAAATTAGAGGGGATGGATGTTTTCTAAGGGCAAATGGCTTTCGTTATAGAAAAAAGATACAACCCCTAAATATATCAGTGTATGCAGCTTGTGAGATGAAGGTCATGAACAAAATCAGCACGATGATGTAGCATGATGTTATGTGTTTTACATAACGTGACAAGTGTATGCAATACGATTTCATTCTAGCAGATTTTTTGTTTCCACGAACCATTTTCATGAGCAATCATGTAGAAGAGCACAATTTGATTGTCTTTACACTGAGCCTGTTCCATCTATGCAATGCCGAATGCAGGGTGAGGCAGAATTTTCCCGCACCATGACGATGGTGGACCCCAACGGCATCGGGGTGGTGTCTTTCCAGTCCTTCATTGACTTCATGACCAGAGAGACTGCTGAGACAGATACAGCAGAGCAGGTCATTGCTTCATTCAGGATCCTGGCAAGTGATAAGGTGGGCTACACTCCACTCCACTCCACTAGGGGGCAGCACAAGCTAAAAGGGTGACCACCAAACAGAGCTACAATCTAAATCCCACTACTTGGTAATCACCCCACCTTCTACATGCTTTTATGATTTTGAGCAAGAGGACGGTGTGTTAAATGGAATGTAACCTAATACTTTTAAAGATTTTCTAACCAAAGCTTAAAATACATTTGAGGTGAAATTATAAGACTTAAATTGCTCCTTTACTTTTTGTAGATTATGTTGCAGTGATGGTATAAAAGAGTGGCAATGCTATTAAGTTAACACAAGAGCTACTATCTGTAGAACATGTTTCAAATAAGTCAAATATGAATAATTCCTGAATCCAGTTTAAAAATGAGTCTGTGTGCCCTGCACTGGACCTGCAATGCATCTTTTTTTAAGTGTTTTCCACTTGAGCCCTGAACTGCCTACGATATGTCCCAGCACCCTGTCCTTATTCTGGATAAGTAGTTGGAAGATTGGATGGATGGATAGATGGACGGATGGTTACCAAAGACTTATGTAAAACTCTTGTTTGCACAGCCATACATCCTGGAAGAGGAGCTGAGGAGAGAGTTGCCCCCAGACCAGGCAGAATACTGCATGATGAGGATGCCCCCCTATCGCGGGCCGGGGGCAATACAAGGGGCCCTGGACTTCTCCTCCTTCTCCACTGCGCTGTATGGGGAGAGTGATCTTTAAGGTTGCATGCAGGTCCTTAGATCAGATTTCTTATCCACATACATAAATCATACAAGTTATGTTTCCAAAATAAAACAGCTTAGTCATTTATAGTACGGTACAAAAGATATGTAGAACCTATTTGCGGAGTGTGGCATAATTGTTAGTCTTTATGAAAGTAACATGAATTATCTGTTTTGGCTACTTCAAGCAGAATCAATTAAATGACTTTGATCTTCAATGCACTTTTCTCTAATATATATACTAACAGACAAATCTTAATACAATTAACTAAGAAAGGGTTGCACCACATAGAGAGCTGAGGTTTTACAACATGTTTAATGAATTTTAATTACTACATGCTTAATACAAAAAATACTGGTGACCACAGACATTTAAAAACAACACATTGAATAAATTCTTTTGGGTTATTTAGAACAATGGGATTGAAAGAGCCAATAATTTGTTATTCTTAAAAGGCCGAATAAAAATTGTACCTACCAATAATCTGGAAAATCAGAAAATTCAAAAATGCTATGAAAGCAATTTCTTTGTTGGACTCACTTCACCTGGTTACAACTTAATAAAAAATATAATGATGACGGATGTTCCTGGCTTCTCTCGCGCTGAAAGTCTTTCACAGTTCAGTAAGTGCAAATGTTTATATCCACAGTTATTGGGGAAAAACGGTCTACTGCATCTGTTAACTAAAGATCAGTGCCAACTTGGTATTCTGTGTTCGGCATCAAAATCGGAAACATGCTAAAATAATGGAAATTTAATTTGTATTTTTGTTTTAGTAAGCTAGTAGATTTTAAAATGGTCACATTAGCTGTTTTGGGCCATCTTCCAAACACTCTTTCTGCCTAGTCCCTTTGAATTTGTTTAACTTGTGCTTTTTTGAATAAAAATCTAACTTTGCACTAATCCGTTTTGAGATTCTGCCTTTCTGTGAAGTTATTTTTTAAACAGAAATTTCAAATAGACATTAAACCTGCCATGATTTGGCCACCAGGTGCCGCCACTGAACAGATAACGATCTGGCTATAGGTTTACTCGTGGATTACATAATGAATGACAAAATTTTAAACAGTAGAGTGATTGGACAAAATCCATCATAGTATGCTATAGTTGATCTACCTAATGCTTGGTGCTGACAGGGACATAAAAATCTAGCACTTGCCATGAAGGAATGGCAGTTAGGTGATTTCTTCTTCTGACATTTCCATTCGTCCTTTTCAAATGCAAAACCCCTCATCTAGTACAGGGTGAGCCTCTCCCAGGAAACAGAGGGCACATGGCAGCGGAATGCCCTGTAAAGTATGCTGATCCATCACAGTGCACGCATTCACCACATGCAATTTAAAAACAGCCATTCTCCTCACCATGTTTTGTCAGAAATAGAAACCCACATGAATGAGATTTAGGGAACATGCAAGCACACACAAAGCCAGGTCAGGAATTCAGTCAACGAAACTGAAGGCATGTGCAACCCACTGAACCAACGTACCAACAACTTTTAAAATTCCCTATATGGACAAAAGTATTGCGACACCTGGCCATTACACCTACAGGAACTTTTACAACATCCCATTCTAAATCCATAGACATCAGTATGGTTGGTCATAGGCTTTCCACGAGATTTTGGAGTATGTCTGTAGGATAGTTTTCATTTTCATTTGATTGATATGATTATTTGTATGAACGAGAATGTTTTCACTTTTATTTCAGCCTCTGACCCATCATCTAGGTTCTTTCTAAGCAGCAGTATCATTTCATTGACTAGCTTGACGACTAAAAACGTCACAATGTCAAGTGAAATGCTTTCTGGCCAAGGCTGTACTGTAATACTAAAGGTTCTATATAATGGAGCTGTAATAAAAGGATTACATTAAGGGGAAACAGGACACAGTTACAGCTAACATGCAGTCAGTCTATGAGTCCGAGATAATTAACAGTCAGAATGCAATTACACTGAATGGGCAAACAGGCTAGGGGATAGTTTTAATTGCATTATTAAAAATTTAACAGAGTCAATTCAATCAGGTCAACGCCAATTAAAAATAGTAACTGCACCATGCTACAGTTAACTCTGTAGAAGTAGTGGTTTAAAGGTAGGATTTGTTTATTTTTAAAGTTGAACTGTGTTAAAGTTTAATTTAGTGGTCTGGTTATTTGTAGTTATGTGATAATATTTACACAGTTCAGATCACCTTTTAGATTACCACCAATTGATTGCTTAGGTATGCAGACAATTAAAATGCTCTGAGTGTTAGCTAACACACAACCTGTTTAACTTCCATTAGACTTGAAGGTGATTTGTTGTAAAATTGTCAGTTAGAGGCGGTAATACCCAATTATTCCTATAGCTGTATGAGATGGGGAGTGACTTCAAGTGCTTCAAATCCAATTGGGAGATAATTATGTGCTTACAATCTATGCCTTCATTAACTCACAGACAACACAAAGGAAAGTGGGAGATAGTATGAGTACAAACCTGAGGCACGGGAACCTCACACGCTAACCAGCACCAAGATTTTATATTTTATTTCTCAGCCCTTTTTTATACACCATTTGTTTTCTAGGTTGGAGCTCAAGATGAGATTTGGCTCCTTACCTTGTAATTTAGCTGAACCTATGCAGGTTGCCAGGAAATGACTAGGGGGACCCCAATCGTTCCGCCAGACACGCTACCAGATGGTCGTTATCAGAGCCATACGCACCACATCACTAGGGGCTCCTAGGGAATGTGACCTCCTGTCCTTGGCCACATCATTTGTCTCACATCTTATCGTTCTCACATTCAGGCTTCATATGTTCTTTTTATACAGTTAACTCTTATAACTGGGTTAATAAACACCCATAATTATAACTTAATTTCAATATTCTCTTTACAGGTTATGCAAACACAAGATTAATTAATTTATTTACATGATTACTACTGATTAAGTACATAATTTGTACTTTTCACTTTGAAAATCACTTCCACACTAGGCGAGCTGAAAGTGTTTAATGATCCTACTGTGACTCTTGAAGCCTGATTTTCTCCCTCACTACTTATTTTGTCACAGTGTTTTATGATAAAACTGAGGACACAGTTAGATATGTGAGATTATATTGTACAGTAAAGGAGATAATTAATTTACCGTTCCTTGCCTGTCCATCACAGGGCACATACATGTATACAGGCAATTTACACATGGTAGGCACCTTAACTGCATGTCTTTGCACTACAGGAGGAAACCTACATCAGTAAAGGGTTGGCCACACAAAGGCAGGATTCAAATCCCTAACCCTAGAGGTGTGAGGTCACCACTTCTCATTAATACTCATAAAAATAAATTAGTTTCACGCTCATTGCCTAAATTCTCAGGCAGGATGATCATTTACATGCGTGAAGTAATGCCTGAATACCAACAATCTACAAAATGCAATCAGCTGACAACCCAAATTATTACTGCACTAACTGAAGAGTTACACTAACGTACTGGGATTTATTCACTGTAAAATAGTTTTCTCCTCCAGTGGAGACAATCACTTTTAAATGACGAAAGTCAACTACCGACTTCATAGAATATGTAATAGACATTTTTCATATAGGCCTGTGATACAATGTAAGTAGTGCCATTTCAATTGAGCAGTAATCATGTTATCCCACTCTTAAGCTAATGTTACTGTACTATAAAACATGTACATTAAGCTTGAAATGAAAACCTGGGAACTGAAGAGATAATAGTGCTACACTTCAAGCGTGAGACAACAGCATACGACAGACCTCATTGGCTGCTATGTGGTCATGCTCAATCTCATAAGTAGCATTTAAAAGAAACTGGAGAATACAGTGATTTTGTAGTCAGTATGCCTGGAAAAAACTTCAGAGAGAATGCCTTTGGATTCAATCATCAGGCTCATTTCCATGTTATTCATTATGATATAACATCATATTTAATACATCAAAACATTTAAACAAATTTTAATCTGTCATGCTTATTGGGATAGCAACATACAACAACTACTATGTAACAACAATAGTGAGAAACTGAGAGTTAATTTCTGCATTTTTAGAGATGATAATCCAATATGCTTATATTGAACAGTCTCTGTTGACTATTTAAACAGTCTGGATACATAGCTTGGTGTTCGGTCTTGTTGTTTGTAGAGATTTTGGCATATATTTTAATTAAAGTCTCATTTACTTCTGAAAAACAGGGTAAAGTGACATAATCTCTCAGTAAATACTATAATAGGCAGGGAAGGAGAGAAAGCAGCAGTCCTTGTGACACTGGGTCTCCTCAGGTCCAGTGTTTGGATAGTCTGGGATAAAACAGATGCCACAGGGCTTCAGTCTACAATGATTCCTTTTAACATCATATTTTTTTCAGTTTATTATTATTTTTTTTTACTTCATTATAATATTGTAGTTTGTAGTAAAAAAAAAAAAGATGTCCCATACTAAGCTAATATTAGAATTCAGGTCAGGTCAGGCAGAGGAGCAGGCACCGATACAGCATGTTCCTAAACCACCACACGACACACCTCATTTGTTATATATAAATATTTCATATATAATACATATGGTGCTGTACAGTAAGTCTTCATATCTGCCTTATTATTTGATAAATCCGTCTATTTGGTTTAACCCCTCATCTACTCTAATCAATGATGCTCCAAAGCACAGGGTATATGGTCTCAGTAGGTCCATTGCAAGGCAACTGCAAACTATTTTAGGAAATTTAATTTACCTGAGCAGAAGGTATACTGATTGCAGAAGGAAAACCTGATATATACCCACATAAAGAGAGGAAGAACAAAAAAAGTATTAAATCTCAGTTAGAGTCTGGATCGGCAGTATATATTAGGTTAGGGTTCGCCAGTGCTGTAGTGTAACACAGTTAAGGAGATTGCTAAAAACCCGGTAATGTATATGGATACCTTTTCTCCATCCATCCATCCATCCATCCATCCATCCATCCATCCATTTTCTGAAACCACCTATCCTGTTCAGGGTCGCCTGGGGTCCAGAGCCTGTCCAGGAGGCTACAGGCGCAAGGCAGGGAACAACTCAGGATGGGGCGCCAACTCATCGCAGGATACCTTTTTTATTTTCTGTAATGAGGCCATCTTCCTCTGCTGGATAATATAAATATATTTATATCACCGGTGTATATTTATTACAGGATGTTATAAAATTCTTAGGGACAGTGAAAGAAAAAGGTATTTTCAGGGGGTCTGAAAAGTTCTCCTGATATTTGCTAGATTATAACTAGGGATTAGTTTGATTGATGC
Organism: Mormyrops attenuatus; assembly: GCA_026777985.1. NCBI lineage: Eukaryota > Metazoa > Chordata > Actinopteri > Osteoglossiformes > Mormyridae > Mormyrops > Mormyrops attenuatus. The sequence continues at coordinate 10,080,322 of JAODKC010000064.1, forward strand.
CAGAGATGGTCCAGTTAGGTGAAACCATACATTGTCTGTTTTTTCTACAATATATAAATAAATATATAAAAATAAAGTCCATACCCATGTTTCTAGCAGCACTTATATAAAGTTATATATCTTGTAAGGCCGAGATGATAAGTTTAAATTGTTTCCTTCCAATTGAATTTATAGTCAAGTCAGATACACTGTAAGTCAGCTGTTTGCTGTAGTTAGATATACTGTATATACCTTCATCCAACGCTACATTCACATCAGATTTAAGACTAGACCACAGGGAGATTGGAAACAGCATTTCTTAAATCCAACATATTTTTATCCTCACAATATATACAGTACGTGAAGTGTGTGTGTGTGTGTGTGTGTGTGTGTGTGTGTGTGTGGG
>JAODKC010000064.1:10080806-10102048 GCA_026777985.1 Mormyrops attenuatus
CCTCCATCTCCCCCTTCCCCCCACCTCAGCAAAGCTTCACTTAACACACAGCTGGATTAGCACCCCCCCCACTCGCACGTATCGACCCTCTCAGGGATGGCGCTGTTGCCGTGGTGATTAAAAAGGCGTGGTGCCTGAGGGCTGCCAGTCAGCCCCGATGCCGCGTGCATCATGTCAAAAGGTCAGCTGGGGCTCTTTCAGCAGCGTGGTGAGACCTGCCCTCCCCCAGTGAAATGCCGCGCTGGCGTGTTCACGCGCTCACGCACCGGCTCCAAGCCTCCAAAAGGCCCCTGCACTGAACCACATGACCTGCTCCCTCCACGCTGCACGTTTTACATGTTATGTGTGTTTTACATGGTACATGTGTTTTACAGGCTACGTGTGTTTTGCATCATACATGTTGTCCAAGTTATGTGTTTTTTTGAAAATTAAAGTGATACATTTTGACTTAAATTAACCTTTCGTATTTAATTGTATTTAATATTGTTATTTGATTAATGAAGATCATATCGTTTTATTCCCTGCCTGATCCCCAGGGGCGTCAGAAATGGGGGGGGGGGGGGGGGCCGCGCCCCCCGCCCCCCCCGCCGCCCCCCCCCCCCCCACATACATAAATAAAAGGAGGCCATAAGCCAAGGAACTACAAGAAGCTTCTGCAGCATCTTCCCAGTGCAACACACTGGCTTTTACTATGTTTCCATTTACTATGTTCAAGGATGATGCCAGTTACAGCCTAATCTTGTTTTGATACACTTTGCTTATAATTCAGACACAGGACGCTAGTGAAGGCTTGCTCTTTATACTGAACCTAAGCTACTTCAAGGGAATGAAACCACATTATGTTCTGAAGAATATCATGGTTACTCATCTGGTAACAAGGTTACTAAATGAAACAAAGTAGTACATCAGCTACAATCTAAATAGAACATGTATCTATAACAAAACCTACTCTCTGCCCCTTGAGCATATACAAGCATGCCAAAGTGTGATTGCATTTGTAAGCAAAGCAGGATAGTGTAGCTGTGCTGGTATCCCCAAAGCAGATCTGCATACTTTGTTATAAGCAACAACTCATTTTGTTCCTGTTGTTTTAACTTGAAATTTTGTAACCTGATCATTTCACACAGCCTAATCCATGACTATAGATCACTGGTTATTTCACACCAATGAAATAAATATTTTGGCTTAATTTTCATACTATTATAAATATATAGGATACACATATTGTACCAGATAGACTTACCCACCCCATAATGAGTGCATTATCTTAAAAACTACATAGTCTATACTATATTGGATTATGTGCCATTTTGAATTTCTCAAAAAATATGAAGAAGCAAACACTTCTTATAGGCTCATTGTCTACATGAATTGGCATTTGGTTATGGGGTTAAAGATATTTGGTAGGCACGGCACGGCAAAGGAAAGGGACCACAAGGGGTCAAAACCAAGGTAGGGAAGATTAGACTTGAACAGAGGGCTTAACTGAGGTGCACACAGCAACAATAACTGGGGAGCTCAAGGCAGGGAAGCACTATATACATCACTGACGAGGGAGCAGACGAGAGGCACCTGGGGGCTGCAATGAGAGGAGAGATTAAACAAGTCACAGGTGTGGCTCGTTACAGTGGAGAAAACGAGGGGAAAGGAATGCAGGGCATGACACAGTTTTAAATTGAATATTATATTATTGAGAATGTATTGTTTTATGTGTACACCATTTAAACATTCTTCAGCATTTGTTTAAATATATGCACATATCACTGATAAAACATCATTATCTAGTGCAAACATCTTTGGACAACAGCTAAATAAACTGATCGGTTTCTAATGAAAAAGAATGGCGGCAAGCGTAAGGTTTTGTTCTCCTTTAAAAGACATTCTTCCTCTGCATTACAATGCTTGCAACTGCATATTAAAAAAGAATCACACATAATTAGAAGCTTGTGTATTATATCAGGATTGACGTGTAACCCCCCTGCAGTCAAATATTAATCAATATTACGTTAATTAGACTATTATACCGAATGTGTTCTTCTGGCAGTGACTGAGGAGTTGATTTTTTTATGTCAATAAAACTCACTTTTTTGTCAGTTTTTTTGGGAAAAGGCTATAATGTTACAATAATCTAATCGTCTAATCGTCAATAGTCTAATAGTAAGTATGTAGTCCTAACCAGTGTTGTCGTATTCAGTTTTGGTTTTGGTCTCAAGACCACTCTTACTTTGTTTTGTCTCAGAACTGAAAGCATTTCTACTTGGTCTTGAATTGGTCTCAGATTATGGTTTGGACTTGTAATTTTAGAGTGAAACACAAGATAAATTTTGTTTTTTTTTCACCACAGTGTAGGGCTAGGCGATATAAACAATATATTGACTTACAGTCATATAAAATTTATGTAAAATAAATAACATAAATGCAATAAGGAAATGAGAAACTTCAATAAACTGTCAAAGGAACATTGCTGTATTGCACACATTGCACATATCACACAGAAATGAATGCAAGTCCAACCAGTCACAGTGGAGTGTTTTAAGAATGGACAACCTGCAGCAAGATTGAGCTGGCATGTTTTTGTAACATGCACGAATTCTGAGCCAATTCAGGGGCTGCATCCTTCTAAGACTGCATTCAAAGGCTGAATTGGTCACCTGGTAAATGATATATATTTTTGTCCATATAGTTACACGGAGCACCCATATGTGACTCTGTCCTAATAGAATCTGATCTGGTGAAGTCTCATTGTGTTGTCATCCACAAAGTTTTTATCAGTAATGAACTTGTGCCCTCCAAAATAGTGAGGGGGGATGGATCAGACTAGGTTACCAGGGTGATCATAGGAGAGACCACCACCATACCACCTACATCCAAATGTGTGGTGTGAAGCAAGGTGGAAGACCCAAAGCCAGGTGTTCCAGCTGTACTACAGTCTTTGAGCATCACAGAATCTGTAGTCTCTGGAAGCTTTGCTACTACCATGGAGAAGCAGGTGTCGGTCAGGCCATACTATTTTTGATCTACCTGATCTATATCCAAGACTTGGTTGGTGCTACTAGTGAAACACTCAATGAGGAGCAACAACAATGTTTTCTCCAGGTGCTATTAACTTATCAATACCTCATTGCCATGCTGATTGCGACTTGGGTTACCTGTCTGCTGTCATGCACAAGATTGACATGGGATCAGGCAAGCCTGCATGCCAGCCAGTGAGGACACCTCATGAATTCCAAGGTGAACAGGATATGTCTTGTCAAGCCATGCTTAAAGTAGTTGTCATTATACCGTCATCATTGGAGTGGGCCTAGCTGGTCATTTTAATACACAAAATAGGATGGAGGAGTACAATGGTGCATAGATTACCACTGCCTAAACTGTCTTATGGTCAGGGATGCACATCCTTTGCCCAAGACTGAGGAATATCTTGATGTTCTTGGGGGAGCTACTATGTTCTCAACACTTGAACTTCAGTCTGGATATTGGCAGATAGCAGTAAATAACAAAGACCATGAGAAGATAGCATTCATCACTAAATGGGGCCTCTATGAGTACACCTACATGCCATTCGGACTATGCAATGCTCCAAGTATGTTTCAGAGAGTGGTGGAGCTTCAATGGGAAACATTATTGATCTACTTGGATGGTGTCATTGTCCTGGGTAGAGGAGTGAACGAAATCCTGGTCTTCAAGCATTCCCAGAGCTATGGGTTGAAGCTGAAGCCATTTAAATGTCGCTTGCTTCAACAGAAAGTTCGCTTCCTGGGCCAATTTGAGGGTACTGACAGGATCAGCCCAAATCCAGTTCTGATGCGGGATGTACAGCTCTGGGAGCCCCCATCAGCCTGCAAGACTTGCAAGTGTGTAATTACTATCGCAAGAATGTTCCAGCCTATGCAAAACTGGCAAATAAGTTCTGACTCTGTTAGCCACAGGTCTTGCGGTGGTGCAGAATTTTCTACTATTCCCAGGAGGGGGTAGGGGCTCAACACTCAACCTTACTGTTACAAGTTCTAGCTTCCGCACAATGAAAGGTCCTGCGTGCTTGCCCCAAATCTTGCACTCTGGTCATCTTGGAGAAAGAAAAACCCTTGAGCATCTATGCCAGAGCTACCATTGGTATGGGATAGGTGAGGGTGTCCACCTGTTTGTAAAGAGATGTCCGCCTGCAGTGCATGCAAAGATAGACGACCAGTGAAATGTGCCAAGCTGCAAAGCTACTAAGCTGCATCACCTCCGGACTATCTCCATTTAAACATCCTCAGGCCATTTCTAGTATCTAGCTGTGGGAGGAAGTACATCCTGCTCATCATTGATCAGTTTATCCAATGAGTGGATGCCTTTCCTGTTCCTCATCAAGAGGGACAAACAACTGCCTGGAAGCTGTACAACTTTCTTGCTCAGTTTGACCCCTCCTCAAGTTTCACATAGACTATGATGGCAATTTTGAGAATTCTCTGTTTCAGAGTGCATGCAAGCTTCTGCAGATCACAAAGACAAGGGCCACCCCCTACACACCACCTCTAACGGACATGTGGAACATTTCAACAGAAACTTATTCCAGATGATCTGTTGCCATGTAAACCAAAACCAGAACAATTGTGAGAAGCACCTGCCACAACTCACCTCACCTAACAGACTCATGCTTGGCCGAGAGGTGTAGCAACCACAGAATATCCAGTCTGGAGCTGCGGAACTCAAATCTGAGGGCAGCAGATTTCCTGAACCTGATAGAAAGACTTAAGGCGGCAGGCAGAAAATACAGCTAGAAAACCTGTCCGCACTGTATAAGAACATCAGAAAAAGATGTCTGCTGTTCAAGCACAAGATTTCTCACAGTGCTAGCCAGGATTTTTAAAATACCAAGGTCAAAGGTGATAGCCCTTCCAATCCCATAATGGATCGTAGTTATTGGAGTTGTAGAGTAAATACTGAGGACTTGACCTTAGTGTCCTCAGTGGTACAGGAAAAGGCATGAGTGCTAGGTAGTACCGTAACCACAAGTTTCTCTGCATGCATGGAATTACTGAAGGGAAGAGATGAGAATTGGAAAAAGACATGCATCTTGGTGGCATAAGCTTTAAGGAACGCAAGGCTGCAGCACACAAACAATAAACTCGTTTGACGTTATTATGGATGAAACTGCCAATCTGATTTATTTATGTATTTTACTCCTACTGCTTCATTTGTATAATGACAGTCCACGTCAAACAGCACAACCTGATGTTATGAACAGCAATCGCAAAACCCAAAAATATTGAAATGTGATTTTTTTCCCAATATTGTTCAACCCCAAATAGATATACTGAGGATGTGGTGAAGGGGGCTGGGGGGATGCGCCCGCCCCCGCCCAGTCCCATTTATTTCTGGTTCCCATCACTTGTCCCAACTGTTATTTTCACTTTTAATGTATATCACTATTTCCAATATGCTAAAATCATCAATCAGCCAGTACACTTATTATAAGGAACTGACATAGGTCTTCTCCATTAGAGGTTCCATCACTCTTCTCCACCCATCTCCTCTTCTTCAGAGAAGATGCTGCCTTTTGATGTCATCTACTGCTGCCTCTGTTTCTCCAATAGGAATTTCAGCAGAACACACATCCATACTCATAACCCATGAAAAGAATATACTGTATTTAAATGTATGTTTAAGCTGAAATCAATAGTGGCCCTGTTTAATGCATTTTCTCCTATGGAAATGCTGCTTAGCCCTCGGAGCAATCGATAGCCCTCAATATGATCAGCACGATGTAATGAGGTCCTGGACATTGCGAGCGGCACATCCCAGGTGGTGAGAATAGATAGTGACATTTCCACCTCCATAATCCTCAATCCAGGAGCCACCGAGGGACCAGCCCCCTCCTATACTCCCTGTACACCAATGATTGTGTTGCATGCTCTGCATGCTCAGCACCATCATCAGGCTTGGCAATGGCACCATCGTGGTGGGATTCATCACTAACAACAATGAAACTGTCTATAGGGCGGACTGAGAGCCCTGGAATTATGGTGCCAGGACAACAAGCTCATCATCAGTTTTATTTCAAAAGGAGATTATCATGGGCTACAGGAAGAAACGGGGGAGAACAAGCAGCAATCCACATTACTGGAGTTGAACATTGCGGACAGATTGGACTGGCACATCAATACCTTTTCTTTCTGTCTTGTTAAACATTACTACTCCTTTCTGTATACTTTTTTATGAAGTAGTTTTTATTTAGTTTTACATTTACAGTGTAAATGAATGGATGTTTTTTTTTTTCGTTGCATTTGAAGGGGCAGCTGCTTTGAAATTTCGTTATACATGATATTATGGTAATATAAAGCTTCTAATTGTAATTCTCTAAGAGGCTTATGAAATTTGGTGTGGCTTCCTAGCTCCTTACTGCCTTCTATAGATGGATAAATGCATTGCGCAAAGTACGCTGACCGAGTCCAACGGCTGTACCGCTAGCTAGTAATCGACATATCTTATTTCCCATGGAATCAGTACAGATATGCTTAACTTTCTTCACTTGATTAATGCATTTTGACTTACTTTTGTTGAATAAAGAGTGACAATGAAATTCTTGTCTTCTGAGGCTAAGATGTCAGGACCAGATGATTGTTATTTATGCTCTGATATGTAATTGTTATTTATTTATATTATCCACACCCTTATAGCCTATATGTAAACCAAAGAAATGAAACAGGGTGTACTCTTTCACATCTCTGTATATAAATTCCAAACCATAACTTAGTGTGTAATGTTCTATCTGAAACATATATCCCTAACATGAATTATTGTGTTTAGTTTCCAGGTTTGTATTGTTAGATATATGTGTTTGCTATGACTAGCCAGGCTAGACTCTTGTGAGAGATGCTGGCACCTTATCCAATCACGGTGAAGCAGTCAGGGATCCGTCTGCCCGGCGCTTTTGAAAATTCAATTATTTTATGCTATAGAGAGCAGATGTTGACCAGCAGTGCAGGGTGAGAACAGCCACCCAGCGCACAATCTGAGAAAATGAATCAGCTGTGCCTTAGCTTGGACAAAGCTGCGGTACAAAGTGGATCTGACTTTTCACAGAGCAAGTGGATGCTCCTTATTTCTGTATACTGTTTGATTTTTGCAAGGGTAAGTAAGGTTTATTACAAATCTATGTATAATGTATGTGAATATGTGCAAGAGTATTCCTTGGTTGACCAACTAGTATAATGCTGTATTAGAGCATTGATTTTAATTTGTTAATTTGATTTCATTTGATCTGGTTATGTTTACAAATAGCTAATCATTTTCTATGATGATTTGTAATTGGGTGTTTTCATGAAGGCAGTGGTTTAAGTATTAAATCAATTGATATTAATGGTATTTACTGTCCTCATTTTAACTTTCTGTAACACTTTAGGAGAATAAATCATTTTGTCTTTCAAAGTTATATTAACTTTTTGACACTAATAATAAACGTGAAAGTACTGGGGTTATAAACCGGTTACTTGTAGCATGATTCTGGTACACACAGGATAGCAAAACATCTCTGTATGACAGTGTAAACTGTCTTCTGAAAATACAATTTTAAGGACAGTAATTTAAATAAATTGAGTGTATACTGATTTATAGACGGTATATTTTTTACTGATTTATTAGTACTGTATTCAGACAAAGTCTCTTTTTTCATCTTGTATTAATGGTCTCAGGATCAGTGGTGGAGATACTTGGATGAGGAGACAAACTATAAATAAGAGATCAGTCATGTTAGTAGCGAAGCTCTCCTCTTAGATGTAGTAGATAGAGTGTTACTAGAGTTATATAATGGACCTTTATATTGTGTTACAATTCCCACATACTGTACACTTATACAATTATCCATTTAGAAATACCAACAACAAAAAGCTTTGGCTTTTGTACTATCCAGCTCTGTTATACATATATTTTGCTTGTGAGATACTGATATGCTTTATATCCATTGTGTAAATTGATTATGACTTTTACTAGCATTAAACTAGCATTAACTATAACTATAAAAGGCAGGAGGTAATAATCAGCAGGGATTTGTTGGTACTATTGAAAACACGCCCATAACCTATATTAAGTCATTAGAGGAAGAGCCCTAGCTTGGCACGTTCTGGCTGTTTTTAACTTACAGTGTCACAAAGCTTTTTATAAACAAGGATAGCCTATTAACAGGTCTTGTTCCAAGTTCTTGAACACTGACATTGTATATGGAAATTAATTGATCATGCTACTTTCCCCCCACATTTATATAACAAATATAACGTAGGATTATTTTTCCCAGAGGTCTTTTGTAAAGATCAAGAGAACCATTTTTATGATGCTCCCCAGGGTGTTCATCATATAATTTATAAGACATCCAAGATTATCTTCTCTAGAGGCACAAAGCATCACCTAAACCGTGATTCTTACCATCTGCATTGAACACTGGTAATTACAAGTTGCTCTATTAAACCTCATAGCTCTTGGAAAGATACCGAGGAAGCTCACTCTCTGAACTTGTATTCCCATGTTGATTGTTAACTTATTAAATGTCACGGCATTACAAAATGTAATTTATTATGAAATAATCTGTTTAGCAAGCAAGATGTCTCAGTCATTTCCTTCTAGTAATGACTTTGTCATCTTCATTGTTCTGTTTGTCTAGAGAACAGAGCAGCAAACTAATAATAATACTTATAAGAACTCTGATATTATAGAGTAAATTGTAACCAATTTAAAATGAAACTCAGTGAAAAAATAAAAACAAATAAAAAGAAAAGACAGCCATGACAGAAGATTTCAAACAAGATTTTTTTATCTATGCTTTTCTCTTAATACTGTAGTTACAGCACTGATGTTTTCCCATTTTATTTAATTATTCCAAGTACTATGTGAAATTAATATAGAGGCTATTTCCATTACTTTATTTTATAGAGGTCTGTGGTACAATGTAACATTTATTGTAATATTTATTACTTGTATTGAATTTGTCTTTGCATGGAGATAAATGTTTAATATTGCCAACTATTGGATTTCTTTGTATTACTTCATTAAGAAAGTCTCTTTACTTATCTAGGTGTTTTCAAGGAATACGCTTGTTTTTCCATATTCTGTGCTTATGTTATCAATAGTTCCTTTTTGGAAGTCTTCCCTTGACACTTGGTGTTATCTGTCTGGATCACTTTCCTTTTCTCTGGCTCTCAAATCTCATATCTTCAACTAATAAAGAATTCTCGGTGCACTTCTCTTCCTTATTTCCATCTCAATGGAATATTACAGAACATATATATCGATGTGTAAATGATATGATATTCTGCATCTATAAAGATTATTTGGCAACACTTTACTTGAGGGGGCACAAAAACTTAGTAGTAACTCAATTGCTACTGCAATATAAATCATGAGCACATATATTAGCTACTTGTGATAAAAGATGAGTAATGATTCATTAATGATGAAGGAACATGAGATCAGCATGTAACTAAGACTTAGTTAATTAATATATAAGTAATAGTATAATATGACATTATTTGTGCCCCCTCAAGTAAAGTGTTATCGATTCTTCTTTAGTATTTCGAAATCTATATACATTTTAAAAATGTGAACATAGCTCTGAACATAGCTCTTGTTACTGTTAATAATACAAAAACACTGGAAGTTACCTCAGTCGTTGTTTACAATGTTTCTATTTTATTTGTAGAATATGTGACAGCATCATAATGAATGCAAGTCACAACAGCACAGACGTCAGTCTGTATCTGGCCGACAATCTGCAAGGTAAGAAGAGTTTCCTGGACACCGCTGCTATTGCAGGGAATCAGTGGCCTGAACATCAAAGTGAAACTGACCCATTTTTCAGCGAGAATTCCAGCATAAAAGCCTTGACAAATGCTACATTTACAGCCAATTTGGTGTACGATCCCCTGGGGGGGCATCAAATCTGGCAGGTCATCCTCATCATCTTCTTTTCTGGATTGTTATCCTTAGTTACAATCATTGGTAACATTCTTGTACTGGTTTCATTCAAGGTGAACAAGCAGCTGAAGACAGTGAATAATTACTTCCTCCTTAGCCTTGCATTTGCAGATTTAATCATCGGTCTTTGTTCAATGAATCTTTATACTACTTATATAATAATGGACCACTGGGCTTTGGGAAACTGGGCATGCGATTTGTGGCTTGCCATTGATTATGTAGCCAGCAATGCCTCCGTTATGAATCTTTTAGTTATAAGTTTTGATAGATACTTTTCTATAACCAGACCTCTCACTTATAGGGCTAAAAGAACAACAAAAAGAGCTGGGATAATGATTGGATTGGCATGGTTAATCTCTTTTGTGCTTTGGGCCCCTGCCATTTTGTTATGGCAGTACTTTGCAGGAGCACGCACCGTGCCAGTTGATAAATGTCTCATCCCGTTTCTCTCGGAGCCCATCATCACCTTCTGCACAGCGATAGCTGCATTTTATCTGCCAGTCACCATCATGATTGTGCTGTATTGGAGGATCTACAAAGAGACGGAGAATCGCTCGAAAGAGCTGGCGGTTTTGCAGGCCTCAGGCAGCAGGAGAGAAAAGTCTCACTTCATTCACCAGCTTGGCAGTTCCCAGAGTTGCAGCATTTTTGAGATGACACAACTGGCACACACGCGTGTGCCCGATAGAACATTAAGCTGCTTCAGTTTCTGGCCCGATACCGCGGGACAAGGCTGTGAGGGGGAGCAGGACCACAGCAGCAGCGACAGCTGGAACAACATGGGTGTCTCCAGTGAGCAGTCGGTCTCTTCAGATGAGGAGGAGATACCTGAACGCCATTCCATCTTCTCCATCGTTCTCAACCTTCCTGGCTTGAAGGCAGATAGCAGGCTGCAACTTATATCTCCTGAGGCGCTGAATGTTTTGGAGGAGAATACAGAAAGGTCTATGGAGGAATGCAGGGACAGCACCTTGACAAAAGGTGGAAACAAGAAGGAGGTCCATAGCTCCCATCAGCACTTCTCCGAGATATCTGTCCAGTCGATGTCCACCTGTGCAACCGTGAGCACAGGCAGAGTAGCCCTGACTACCAAGTCTCCAATGGCAGCTATTTCCAACAAAGATGCTTCCCTGGCTAAGCAGTTTGCCTTAAAGACAAGGACACAGATCAATAAACGCAGAAGAACAACCCTCATCAAAGAGAAAAAAGCTGCACAAACACTGAGCGCAATCCTATTTGCCTTCATTATTACATGGACGCCCTACAATATCATGGTTCTGGTGAATACTTTCTGTAATGGCTGCATTCCAGAGGCTCTATGGGCTCTGGGCTACTGGCTTTGTTATGTCAATAGCACAGTGAATCCAATGTGTTATGCCTTGTGTAACAAAGCTTTCCGGACCACTTTCAAAATGATCCTGCTATGTGAGAGAGAGAACAGAGAGCAGTTCCGGCAGTTTGAGAAGAAGCAGTCGGCAGTTTTCTGCAGCAGGGTATTTAAAGAACCTAGAGCGTCTGAAGAATCTACTGTACATTTTGATTGGTCTGTGGACCCTTAAAGTCATCCTCTGTTTGTCCAATCACTTTCTCAATGTTAATGTTTGAATTGAAAAGGTGTGCTGTGGGCATTCATTTGATCAAGACAAGTGCCATTATCTTCTGACAAGGCAACTAATACAAACAAGGCATGCCTTGCCTTTCGGTAAATTTACAGAGCTTCTTTGCTATAGCACAATCTACACTTTATGGATGATTAAATTTAATGTTCTAGTGACAGTATTGCATTATTATGTTTCCTTTAATTGAATCTTAGTGTATTTAACTTTTTTTTCCCAACAGTTGTTGATATCTGGTGGTTGTTTAAGAGTTGTTTAAATGGTTATTTCTGACATTACATACGGCATATTTTCCATTTTATGTGATATAATTTGATATAATTTGGCAACTGCAATAGTAGCTGCATATGCTCTATTTACATAGTGTATAGACAAGTGTTCTGATTAATGTTTATAGACTCAAAGTATGTGCTAAAATGAAACATATAGTCATACTGAATAAGGACAGTGCTGAACTGACTCCTTTGTGCAATTGATTATAGCTTGTATAAGTAGAAATGCATGTCTCAACACTTAGATTTTAAAAAAAAGTCAAAACTTGTACTTTATTACCTTGAATTTTCCTAGAGACTAGCCCTGAAAGTGTTTCCCAAGGACATCCATCTCACGTTAGCAGCACAATCCTTTTACAGTGGATGAACACCGCCCCCTATTGTTATCATCTCTTAATGTCAGTAGATGATAATGTTAGACATGGAACTGCATTTTGCCTATGCAGTGTATACCATGTTGTAGGTTTTTGGGAAAACATATTGCATATCTCTTTTTCCTCTCTTAATATTTAAATGAGTTCAAATATTAAATAAATGAAGACTTAGATGTCAAATAATAGAATGAAGTATTTTGTCATGTAGATAAAGGTGACTATTATCTAGTGAATTCGGACTCTACCCCTATCCATGTAAACAATTGTCCCTTTTGTTAAATGGAGCGTAAAAATAATTTTTGTCTATAAAATTCAATATTGTGTGAATTTGTGTGTACTTTGTGATGCCCGAGTGAACATTCCAATGACTATACACATCACAGTGTTTAATATACCATTAAAAAATGAACACTTCTTAATCAAATCTCCTATTTTATGAAAAACTTTACCTTTATAGCATCTCATACAGGGTTACTGTATGCTTTGATTTCTGGCAAAGGCCCTAGGCTCACCATGACCCTGAACTGGGTACGTGCTGGTGGATGGATGGATGGAATTATTAGTTATTCATGTGCATTTGGTAAAATATGCAGCATAACATGTGACAAAACAACATAGTACAAAAAATAGTATGTAATTGAAATGTATCTTTAACATGAAAAATAAATGCAATATCTATGTGTCAGGACCACCGGGCGAGCAGGGAGATTACGGAGCGGGGAATCAGGGTTGAGAAGACTGAGGGTCAGAAATGAGGGGTTTATTACGGAAAACAACACAGCCAGCTACAAAACGGTTGAGACATCAATGACAGGACTGGGGAAACATACTTGAACACAGACTGAAATACACAGGACTCATTGGAAAAGACAGGAAACAGCTGGTAACAATCGGGATTCCACACGAGGTTAATGAGGGGGCGTGGCACACAGGAGGATTGGACGAGCAGGACGTGACACTGAAAGCTTTCCCAGAACATTAGTAGGCACTCTGTCTTTGAAAAATTATTGTTAATTATCATATTCATGGGAGTTTGTGTGTTATATTAGCTACTGTCCTTAAAATAATGGAATTTAATTATTAATGTCTATATGCATTATAAAACAAAAAGTACCATGGCTGTACCAACAAAAGAACAGCAGTTTGTATGACATATTAATTGCTGACTGATTTTATAAAATTGGTTTCTACTTATCGAATATTTGTCTGATTTATGTAATCTAAACTAATAATACAGATTAACCTCACTTAACGACCTACCTGTTTACTGACAGCACGGACTTCAGACCAGCTCTCCGACCAGTCAGTATTGTTCTCTGTACGAGAACTTCAGCTGTGGAAATTGCAGCACGGCGTCTCAGCGTCAAGCAGTTATGCAAATTAAAACGAAATTATGAAGGTGGAGTTTCCTTTAGACCTTTTCTTTATTCAGAATAAATAAAAACAATTACCTGTATTTACAGTATGCAAACCTAAGTAATGTGTATTAGAGCCGATTTCCTCTATTCTGTTCATTACACTATACAGTACAGTACTGTATAGACATTTATAAACAGGATGCACATAACTGGTACGCAGGTAGGCATCCACCCATGGAAAAGAAAAAAGTAATTAAACTCTGTAAGATTTAGATTTTATGATGAGCATTTCTATGATGAACTAGAGAGGAAAACCTACAAGCAAATTTTGGAAGAACAATCCACATACAGCCTTCTAACGCAAGGGGGTTTATGATAGAACCAAAACAGCAAGAAAAGAACCACAAGGGGGCAACCATGAGGAACAACCATCAGGGACAAACTGAAACACAGGGAGCCAACAGGAAGAAGCCTGAGGCCTGTCAAACTGGTGGGGGGGGCACCATTGCCTCCTGTCATACACCTGGAGGCGATGGGACTCTCACAGAACAGTGGGAGGTCCATAACTGATTGCATCATCAAAGTCATCTACCCCCCAGGACACAAGCACCTCAATAATTTGTAAGTTAAATAATTTATTGCATAGCTAATATTTGTTTATTGCATAACTAATATTTGTTCCTCTCCCAATTGGAACACTGACTTCAAACAGCAAACCATCTTTATCTTCCTGCAGTCAGATGGTAACATTACATCTTACATTTTCTGCGCACCACTACACAGAGTAAGGATTGTGTCTGCAGTGAAGTTATTCAATTTCTTCAGCTTAACAAAATGTCATTTTTAGCCCTTCCCTGCCACTTGTAAAGGAGTTATTCAGTGTTCATTAGGAGAAACAAATAAAAAGTTCGATCTCCAGATGGACCACATGAAGCTCCAAATTATAAAGTGCCAACCAGAAATTGAATGATTAAACATCTGTGAAGATTCTCAGTCATCCAGGTGAAACTGTCTGGTGGTTCAGTCATGGCAACTGGACTTCTCTCTTGTAAGGTAGAAACTTTTCACTGCTCATCCAAGCAGCTTCTTCAGTCTGGCAGACTTCAGACTGAAGAAGCTGCTTGGATGAGCAGTGAAACGTTTCTACCTTAAATGATTAAACCTTCAGTTAATGATAGATGGATGCTGTTGCTGCCTCATTTACCGAAAGAGTGGTGATATGAACTTGGCTTCCATTTTTGCAGCTAAAAACATCTTTAAGATGAAAAGACATTTAACCCTTAGCTTCAGCACATATTTTATTTTCTCTATGCGGGCTGGAGAATAATAACAATAATGACTGACAATCTGTATTAATTTATACACACACACACTCCGTGCCACTGTATATCTGCATATGTATGGTATGACAGTAAAGCCCATTTGATTTAACTTGATAATAATAATATTATGCAACACCTTGTACAACAGACTTTCAATATGGTAACTGTTGCAGAGATGAGCACTACAGGGTCATGGTGATGGGGATGACATGTGACGTTAAGCACCCTAATTTCATGTGACTGAGGGCAGAGAGATGAAAAATACAAAATACAGACGCTTGTTTGTTTTCCCTCAGAACTGGAGACCAGAGAGAGGCAAGTAGAGATGCATTTTCTGTGCACTTCCTTTTACAAATGATCTATTTGGCAAATGCTCTTATCTATACAAACTCTTTTATTAATTTGTTTTGCATTTTTGTGTTTTTACTTCTAGTTCTTGCATCCTACCGTTTATTTGTGAAAATTTAGGCAGGTTAGGCAATACAGATTAAACAGGTTAAACAGTTTATGAATATTTATCTTTAAGTCTGTAGCATTGTCTTACTTTCCTGTTTAACCATAACTAGCAGTTATTTTAATTAGCCCTGAATCACCTGCATTTTTCTCTCGTAAAAAATATTTTTTATAATTACCAAATAGGAAAACTTTGATTTTTAGCTTTCATTTAAAATGTGTTTTTTTCCTTGAAGCAACTAAACACGGTTTTTAATAGATTAAATTCCTTGGTATGACAATTTTGGTGTAAGAGTTGTAAAGTAAATTTTGGATATCCCATGTAGGTTATGTATCCCGCTTAGATATGCACAAGAGCTGGAGCAATAACCAAAAGCATTAAGGACAATGGCATACTATAAAATACTATAAATACTATTAAAATAGTATACTTGCTGAGCTAAGCATAACTTCAACTGGCTTAGCATGATTGCAGGAAATACATGATTTCTCCTTATATTATAATAATCTCTCTATTATAATATGCACATACTGTGGAGCTTTATAAGGACTGGACAAAAAATTAGGGGCTGCCACAGTTACGTCTCACAGCCAGCCTTTTGTGAACATTGTGTTTATTTATTCTGGGCTCTGAATTTAGTCTACATCTCTGCCACACCCAAATTTTCCAAGAAATTTCTCTCCCTTTCAATTCCTATTAAAAATAAATAAATAATAATAATATACATGCATCATGCATATTTTTCCATGTCAATATTTAAACAAAGTCACTTTGTAATATTTTTACTATAATAAGATAATGAGTTTATAGTAAGTTTAATTCTTCACAATGTTGGGTAGCTTTATTTTTTTATAACACACAACAGGCATGATTTTTCCTGGCCTGGTCTGAAATACAGCGCTTGTGTATAATCCCCAGGGGAACATGGCAGTCTAACAAAAAGAAGGAGGTGATTACCCTTGGGCTGATTAACCATATTTAGAAACTGTTTTCCTATGTAACGTCACAATTGTATAAATACAAGCAAAGAATGCCTCCTTATCAAAATATCTCCATAAATATGTTCATATATTTTGTATCTGATTCTCTGTTTTTAATGCTTGGATACTTCTTCTTTATTCTGTTTACACATTCTATTGTTAAATATTATTCAAAGTTTCTTATTGATTAAATTATATAAGTTTCAGTACTTTCTAGATATTCCAATGTCTCATTCTGCCTCACTTTCAGCTCCTTTGATAGCTCCATACTCGGATAAAACCTAAGGGCTCAAAATGCACACCATTCAGACCAAAGAAATCCAAATCCCTTTATTGAAAGAGAGCTTTTTCAGAAGCACTTTCAAAGATGGGAGATATTACCGTTTGGCAGGCCCGGGCAATACCCAGCTTCAGTGGGAAGAATCAACCGGGAAGCAGGAAGTCTGCCTGGAGCGTGTCCCAGTACAACGCTCTGCCAGTACCACATTATGCAGTGCGGCCGAGCTGGCAGACAGGGGAGAGCCAGAGGCGGTGTCCACTTCTCTTGCATCAGCAGCTGTCTCATCACCAGAAAGTACCGGAAAGCCTGGGTTGCTGAGCAGGGTTGCGCTCAGAGGCAGAGCACACAGTGCCGTCGAGCAGCATGGCCTCATCGCTAAGGGAGTGCTTCTGCTGAAAAACATGGGGAGCCAGAATGGGAAGTGGAAAAGATCCACAGGAGACACAGATCACAGGACTGATAGCAACGAAAGGGGAGCGGGGGGCAAGGATACAGAAGATGCAAGAAAAGCATCTCAGAGCAGGAAATCACAGAAGAAAAATGAGAGAGCCAAGCCAGATTCTAAGCCCTCAATGTTTTCAAGCGTCCACATAGGTAAGAGTCGGGCCAAGGCTAAAGATTCCTCAGGGGCATCAAAGGAAGATACTCTACATACCCGAGCTGGCAATGATAAAAACCTGACAATCAAGACAGAAACACCTAACATCAGCATTTCTGCAGATGAACTGGGACTGTCAGATGCGAATGAGGAGCACTTTCATTCCACCGCCGAGAGCCACAAGTCAGCTCTGGAGACCCGCGATGAGCAAATAACAAGTTCTGGCTCTGACACTGATATCAGCAGTTTCCACTCAGCTGCTGAACCAGAGAATTTGCTGTCAAACGTCCAGCAGGTGATTCAGTCACAGCAGGGGGACATTAAGTCAGCAACTGAAGACAAACCCATGCACCAAACTGAACTCCAAGTAACTGAGCAGCTGTTAGCGCTGGAAGAGAACTTTAGCCAGAGGGAGTACCCAGCAAAGGATTCCATTCTTTCACTGACCAACACCAGTCAGGAATACAAATCAATTAGCCCTGAAGAAGACCTAAACCAGAAGTTGAACAAATCAGATATTAAACTTTATTCTGGCTCCGGGACAGAGGAACATGGACTATTGTACTGTCGGCTCCCAATGGTGCAGATTGACAGTACAATTACCACAACAGTCAGTGAAAACAATCTCAAAAAGTCTTTTGAAAGTGTGGAAGAGCCATCAGAGAATGATAATGAAATGATTTCAGAATCAATGGAATCTATCAACAATACGGGTCTGGATGATTCAGCAAATAGGAGAGGAAGCAGACAATTTATCTGCAGTGGACCCATGCAGAATTTTCAGAAGAGGTCTTCTTTACCCTTTGTGTCCATCTCATCTATCAAGCCATATCCTCCCATTCACCTGTCCTATGTAAAGACCACTACTAGGCAACTGACCTCATTAAATCAGTCAGCTGCACCTTCTTCATCCTACAGTCCTATGGCTAACCAGCAGGTGGAGCTCTCCCAGCAGTCAGAGAAGCAAAGGGCCAAGAAGCAAAGATCTTGCAGCATAGCTGGGCTAATTGGTTACTCCATAGACTGGACTGAGAAGCTGAACAAGAACCAACCTAGGAAAGCTGACTTAGCTGACTACCCAAGTTATGGAAAATCTGAGGGCAGGCTTCGACAAGGTAGCCAGCTACTTGGAGAAAATTCACCCTGTGTGTACTCCTCCCCCTGTAGTTTTCATAATGTCTTCTCTGGTAAGTAAATTCCTAAAGTTTAAGAAATGTACCCAATAAAATTCCCCATCCCTACAAGTAATATTTTGGTTTCTCAAAAATTTACCAATAAGCTTTATCTGTCTGTCTGTAATATTTGCCTAGCTGTGGAGATCATCTGCAGAGTACTAACAATGGAGCATAATAATAGCGCACGTGATTTTTCCAAGTCTCATTCTTCTTAGGTTACATTGGAACCTAAATGGAACCAAATTAGGGACAGAAAGCTGACAGCAAAGTATCGTAGTACAATTGCCGCACACCTCCAGTTTTAGGTATTATGTGCTAATCTGGGTGTGGGATTTGCTTTTCCAAAGTATTTATCCACATTACTTATCTAGAATAGGGTTATGGTAACTCGGGAGGTAATCCCAGAATGCACAAAGCAAGGGACACCCTTGCTGGTCTGGTACTCCACCACATTGCACACAATAACACACTAAGCGCACACATTCACATCACACTCACATGGTCTTAGACTTTAAGAGTCGAACTAGGGGTGGGAATTAAACCCCTGGAAGTTTGCGTCTATAGTGTTGCTAACTGAGCCACCCCATCACCCTGTCATTGGTGATGTATGAGCTAAATATGAGCTAAATATGATAAATGTATCAGTAACTACAAATTCATACCAAACACTTTTACAGCTGAAGATAAAGAATGATATCTTAATAAGACATTATACGGTCTTTGCTGCTGTAAAATTTATATTTTATAGTCAATATAGTGTTGTTAGATGATTGTGGATTTGCCATGAAATTACACACTGTAGTTCTCTCTGTCCCTTAGGCCACACCCTGCTGGAGAAGTTCTTTAGAGTAAGAGGAGATGATCCAACTGAAGAAGCAGAGGATTTCTGCTCACAGCTCCTAGCTAAGGGACTCCTGCTGCCCTTCACTGACTTCTATAACGAGGATGGAGAAAGCCCCTCCCCCATCAAGCCCAAGCTCAATGTAAGACTGATTCAGATGTAGCTCAGTGCTCAGTGTGAAGCCGTAAAGGCTTGTCAAAGCTGAGACAGAGGAAATAGGTGTAAGCGTCTTGGTACCATGCTACCTTCAGCCAATCTCATTGATTTTAGTGCCTTAGAGGGGATTGATGTAGAATTTTTAGCTAACGTCAGTTATTTGCTTTGGTTTAGAATGGTTACAGTGATAGAATTATGTTTTTTTATTTAGCAGCCATCTGAGAAAGCAGGGCCAGCCGGTCGTTGGAGTTAAAAGCTTTGCTCATGGGCCCAGTGGTGGCATCACGCTACTGACCATAGGATTTGTACTGATGATCTTCTGATCACGGGTGCAGAGCCCTAACCGGCAGTGCCACACATGTTGCGTGCATTTTTTTCATAATGCCATGTGACAGTATTTCTAGAAGAATTTCCTGTAGTTATTTCAAGCCACAAAGTCCAAGTTGCACCTTGGTGGAGCACAGCTTCGCCTCCTTCAATATTAACCTTTTTTCTTAATGTCTCGAAATGTAGTAAGACCTTCCAGAGACCTTCCAATTATAGTCATAGCGGTCTGACCACTGAACCAAAGTATAAAACATTATGAAAACCATAACATGCACTGCCTGAAAAATAAGTAGCCCTGGACAGGGTGACAAGAGCAGCCTGTAACAGCAGCAAGGCTGGCCTATGGCATAAGTGGCTAAGTGACTAAATGACTGCTTAGGACCAGGTGGCCACCAGGGTGCCCCATATCTGATCTGCCTGTCACAATGGGAAGGAAGGTGACAAATGACAACTAGGATAATCAAATTTTGCTTGGGCCATCGAAAAGGGTTGGGCTGGCTTTGCCCGGCACTATGGGGCACAAGGCAGGGGAACACCCTCAACAATTTTCCAGTCCAAAAGAAATACAGTTTAGGTGAACTGGTGATTTCAAATTTCCCTCGATGTGTATTTCCAGCGATACACTGAAATCATGTCCAAGATGTACTATGTATTGTGTAGCCAGGGATTGGCTATAGTCTCTCTGTGACCATGCGGAGGATGAGCAAATGGAAAAATGAATTCATGTTCTATTTTGCGTGGTAGTCTTTATTGAATGGTCAGCTCTTTAAAAATGCATTATGCTGCACTGGTATATTTATGTTGCTTATAAATATTAAAAGATTAGTTCCCCTTTGTTTTATTATAGAAAGATCAGTTGTACAGCTGGGCAGCTGTCAGCCAGCACCCTCTCTGCTTTGAGCCCCCTGAAGGACGCATTCAGGGTCCCTGTTCCCCAACGACAGCAGAAGGACAGAGGAGGGGGCTAGCAGGGAAGCACCCCAAAACAGGTATGTGGGCATCTGTATAGCAAAACATCTGCTGGACACAAAGCAATGTTCTAAAAACAGCCTCCTGACCCATTGTGGCCTGTGCTGTGGAGTTTTAAGTTAACTTTAAATGAAGTGATAACATGTTAATTTACCATTTCCTTAAAAGAAGAAAAAGAAACCTTTTTGATGGACGCATAAGGGATTAAGGTGATTAAAGTTCAATCAGAACGTTAATGCTATTATTCTGCTATCTACTTCAATTACACCCCCCCCCCCCTTTTTTTGGCAACTATTTTTTAGGAAAAACGTTTTTGGAATACCATATCTTCCCTATATAAAGAAAAATAATTTGACAATAACATATAATAAGCTAACCAGCAACCACAGCTTCAAAAGCAACCACAGGCAATCGGATTAAGTGTATTACACAACGGACATAAAAAAAAAATTGTCACTTTTTGGGCGGGGGGGGGGGGGTGGATTATGAATATTAAAAAAACCCAACCCCGACGGGGCGCGCAAGGTTATATAGGCCGCACACATATTGCGGAAAAACACCCATATTAAAAA
>JAODKC010000064.1:10106007-10125668 GCA_026777985.1 Mormyrops attenuatus
ACATTTTAAACTGAATTTGAGAAAACACTTCTTTACACAGCGTGTAGTTAGAGTATGGAATAGTCTTCCTGCTAGTGAAGTGCAAGCTAAAACCCTGGGTTCCATTAAAACTCTGAGCTATTAGTTAAGTTCTCCCTAAACGAGCTTGATGGGCTGAATATCTTCCTCTCATTTGTAAATTTCTTATGTTCTTATGTCATTTCACCATGCTTTCTGGGGTTAATTTTTCTTTAGTACAGTTATAATTACCTTAATCATACAATAATTTATTGCAAATTGCAAATATAATAGGAATTGTACAATTAAATGACAAATGGAGATATTGTATTTGATAATGTATTTAGCTGTTTGAAACAATATTTCTACATGTTTGATATGTACAGTTTTTTTATTAGTACGTTAAACTGGTGCAATAAATGAAATTTAACAATTATCAGTATTTCATCCATTAGCCTATAATTGATTAGTATTATATTTGCATGCAAAATTTTGCATTGATGTTGGGTGTTTATCTTATTATTTTCAAAGAGAATCGAATGGAGCATTGGTGTGGGAAAATATAGAGGAGCCATCAGTGGACTTTGATGAATTTGTCAATCTATTTTCAAAATCTGCTGTGAAAGAAAATAAAATGCCATTGTCAGATACAATCACTAAATCAAAATCTAAACAGGTAAGCCATTGTAATGACCATAGCCTTTTAATCACAGTCTTTCGTTTAACGTACAAAATTATTTTAGCAGTTTTACCATATACAATAACACATTAAAAGATATTAACATGCTGCTGATTGTTGTTTGTGCTTCGTTATTATTAAATTAGCTATAGTGTTATAATTGCGTATGTGTCCTGCGGCTGACTGGCAGGCCATGCAGTGGCCCCTGCATTGTGCCCTGTGCTGCCTGGGATTGGACCTATGCCCCCAGTGACCCTGACCAGATTAAGCGGCTGGAAGATGAAGGAATATATCCAAAAATGTCTTTTAAAATAATTCTATTTTTTTAGAATCAGCAGATGACATATGCTGAATGATATGTAAAAGGAAAATGACAATTACCCGACCTGACAGCAGCATATGGAATGCCTCTGAGGTTTATACAGCTTTCTAATGGAAACTATAAACATTCCAAGCTTGGAAACAATTATGTCTGTTCGATTTTTCTTCAACTGTGCTGAAGTCCCATTCCGCCACTCCAATGGCAGTATACATTGATCATTTTACATTTCCATCCTGACTTTGTTTGCTTCTACCCATCCATTGTGCATCACATAAGGCTGTGATACGCGGAATGAGTTTTAGCCATGTTTCTGCTGGGAGCAATAAAGCGAGGAGTCTCTCATGCAGTGGGTGAACTGTGGTTTGGCATGTGTTCAAGGTGGGAACCATGTGGCTGATGTGGCCTGTAATGACTGAACTGTCAAACTAGTACATCATGCTGTTCTTGTGTATCTTAGGAAGATGGTAGTGATGAAAGGAACGGGGTAACAAACTGTAAGTTAGATATAAACATTCCTAATCTGTGTCAAGTTTTCAAAGTTTTAAGAATACTCTGCGTCTCTGCATTTCAAGGTGCATGGGGCAATATGTTGAGCATCGGACAGCTAATGGTTAGGGGATTACTCATACTATAAATAATACTAATAATACTAATAATAATACTAATACTACAAGTAAATTCTTTACTTTTGTTGCTGCTATTCATTTTAAGATATTTTAAGATTTAACACATTGCACATACTTTTTTCTTAGTAAGTGCACCCTCTTTGTAATCATTTATTAGTTATGTATCGTTTATTTAAGGGGACTGTTTTAGCATCCCCATCCTTATCATTTTATTACTGGGGGTCTACAAGTTAATTCTCATATGTAGGTACTTATGAATCTCATTTATCAGTATAGCGATATTACTGATTTTTATTAATCTAACGTTTTTTTTCTAATCCAACATAAAGAGTGAGTAGTCTAAATTAAGTCTGAAAATGACCCTGACTTGCAAATGTTATGTCGAACTCTATTGCATAGCTAAACAGATGTACCCATTAACACAAAATCTCGTACCCATATATTAACTGTAGTTTGTGGGACTTTGAAAGCCATAAGGAAAACCTTTCACCTTCCAGCGTTCTCTTTTATTTCATTTTTGATCAGTCGCTCTGATTGTTCTGTCTTCTATGTAAATATTTCTGAAACTGCCGTTTCAGGCAAGTGCAAAAACCTTCATCTGGCATTTTCTTTCCTGTAGAAGTCAAACTGAGTACAATTGTATTTATTACCATTCAAAAAAAGATAGTACTGTAGATTCAGCAGATCCTAAGGAGGAATAAAGATTGATCTGGGCACATCCTAAAGTTATTTTCCTAAATGACATTTTTTCACAACATCACAAAAATATGGAAAAACACTGGAAGCATTTTGTAATTGCACCTAAGGGCTTTCTTTGATATTTTCAAGCTACACTTGAAAAGATTTAAAGGTTTATGGGGGTTTTTTAAGCATACCCACTCAAAAAACAAACCTTTTTACTGGGAGCCAGATGTGATTCCAGCTGTGCTATTGGCAACTGGATAGCATGGTTTTCTTCATAACCCAGACTTCCACTGGTAGCCAATGAAGGGTGGCCAAGAGGGATGAGAAAGTGATGTGAAAATGTTTATGTCAAGGAACGGCAGTCTTAGTGGGCTTGGGTGGTCTGGCTATATACAAACTGGAGCTAAGTGTTACAACAAAGCATATTAGAGATACGGGAACCACAAACAAAAATAAGATCAGAGGACCCAGTTTTGAATTCAGTAAGACTACTGTTGCTAGACTTCTGTGGTGAGGAGACACAGTCGTCCCCGGACTGCGAAGCTAGATATCGGCAGTGGTTGTGGAACTTTGTACAACAACATGATCAGATGACTGACAGTTCCAAGAACATTGAGTTAAAATTTAATTATAAGTAAAAAATTAATGTGATGTAAATTTTATGTGGTTATACAAAACATAGACTGTGAATAGCAAGAAATGTTGTATCTCATTGTTACTATATTTCTCAAATAAGAATGTGAGTAGAAGTCTCTCTTCTGCATTTTTTGGGGACATGAGACATCTTGTACACAATAATAATAATAATTATAAGAAGAAGAAGAAGAAGGATAACACTTTCTTACCACTACATTTTAAATGTATTTTATGCCCCTTAGGACAAATAGATCATTCATTTATTTACTTATTAATTTATTTCTTAATTATTTTTTAAAAGACTCAGAATCTAGACATTTTCAGAAGGAAAAACAAATCAAGACTCTTTATTCAAACATGTGAGCCAAAATAAAACATATATTAAATGGGAATTAGAAGATTGTAACCTGATTGTGACTGCTTCCTATTATTTTCCAGGTGGTGAAATTACTGAATAATAAACGTTCTCAAGCAGTGGGGATTCTAATGTCTAGCCTTCACCTGGACATGAAAGACATACGTCACGGTGAGTAATGGGTCTCCCCCAGCATTTATATGGGTGGTGCTCATGAAAAAGATGGCTGTCCTCCCAGTCACGTTTCAGAAGGCCCTGCTGAGGATCCACCTTTTATTTGATCCTAAATTTCACACAGGATCATGCTGGTAGTTTAGTTGAGCCAGTGTAGGGCAAACTGCTGGAGCTGTGCATGGCTACAGTATTAACACTGTTGCTTCTACTCAGCAGACTCTGAAGAAGAAAAAAATCTGATACAGTGCAGCAAAACTGCCCAGAGAGATTCCACCTTTAATAAATAACTAAATATATGATTGCAGTACCCAGCAAGGTATGCATTTCATAACAATAATCTACCAAAGTGTATTTCCCATACACTTTTATGCTGAGTTCATTCATTATTACATGCTATATTTTTGCTTCATTTTCTTTGACCTCACAATATATTATGAAAGAGCCTGTGTTTCTGTGTTAGTTTGCCTGTTTTTGATAATTTTTTAATGAAAATATTACAGTTAGAAAATTCAGCATGAACATATCTATGCTAATCTTCTAATTCCAGGTCAACTAATTTCTTTATGCTAATTTTCTAACATTATTATATGAGAAATGTTGCATTTTAAACCCATTTAGGATATTTATGCAGGTTTCCCTAAGTGAAAAATCATTAACAATTTCAGTTTCAAACTAACAAGTTCAAATATATTTTATTATATTGTTCTTGTAAAGAACAGTTATTTTGGCATAAAACCGGGTTCTTTTTTATTTATTTTATTTTTGTATAGTTTATATAGCTTATTCTGTGTATTAAAATGCAGACCCCAAATGTCTGATGTCGGTAATTTTGTGATAAATGTTTCTGTGGTACCAGTAATGAAATATGTGGGTATAATGCATATTGACACAGTGCAACCAGAACACTGCACACATCTGCTATGGCTTAGGTTTCATTAAATGAATTCCTGAGAAATTTATGATGTTTATATTACAGTTAATATGGTGCTGGCAACATGAATTTTAGGACCTCCTTAGTTGTTTCTATGGGTGTCTGTCTGTCTGTCTGTCTGACTGACCATCTATCTATCTATCTATCTATCTATCTATCTATCTATCTATCTAAACTAGTTATTTATGTTGATCTGGGACTTTTGTGTATAGATTCAAAATTATTTTGAAATTATATGAATCGTCTCAACCGATATCTCACATTTACTTTTTTCTGATTAAAATTAGGGTATTACTGGTGATGATGTCACTGGCAATTTAATTTATCTGGGGATTATTTTCTAAAGAGAATGCTGTAGTTGTGGCATTACATGTATCAATATGTAAATTATGTAAACAGTGCATACCATATTGTTGCTGGGAATAACCACCAACACTGAGAAATAATTTCCACAAATCTATTTACGTACAGTACTACAATGGGGCACATCTGCTGCAAGAAGCTTGGCATGTAAGGCTTAATGACAATAATGCATTGTTCTCAGTAACTTGCAAACAAAAATGATTATGGTTTCATTTTCTTTAATTGCATTTCCATAGTTACTCCGAATGTTGTTTGATTTTAAAAATGGACTCATGCTAAAAAGTATAGAGTTTTTATAAAGCGTTCTCAAACATTCCCAGTTGTAGTTTTAGAGAGAGGCGCCGGTGCTGGCGCCAAGGGGTGATTTTATTATTTTGGAAGCTGGCAGATGGAGGTTAAGTTGTAGACAGAAATCTGAAAACAATGTTATGGTCCTTTCTCTCGGAAGAATGTTTGACTCTGTTTGAGCTAATAATAAGAACCTTGTGCTTGTGGTAGCTGCAGAGTGCAGCTCTATTGAAATACGGCAGTTACCAGCAAGAAGACTAAAGTAAAAAGCAGTCTGGGAAAAAACTATGAGATTGTGTAAATTTTTTATCTAAATAACCCTATTTCCCACACGCCATCTAATTCTTTCATTCTTTTAGGCTATAAACGGTACTGATGTGTCAAAATGGGTGCAAACCTATATACTTATACAGATGGTTAATGAGATGATCCAATTGCATATTACAAGGAACTTCAGGATCTGTAGTTGAAAGTTTCCATAAAAATGTCATAATTTATAGAAGTACACATTGTACTCAGACTGCGACTTTTGAAGTGCTACAGTTCATTACAGTTCAATTCATTAGGTTTTATGGAGGGGATTTTCAGGTCTATTACTTGCTTGAAATAACATTAGGCATGCATAGTTATGACTCTGCTTCACTCCCAAGGTCTGGGATCTAGAGCTTTCCAAGATTAGTGAGCCAGATATGCAAAGCTTTAAGAGCAGCTAACTGGTGTTGCGAGGTAGTGCTGCTAAAAGTATGCAAAGAGCAAAACCCTGCTGAGATATTGGTTGGCCACCAATATTTTTACAGCCTTTTCCAAAGTCAGTCACTGAAGAACACAAAAATCATGTTGTATATGTGTATATGTTGTATATGTTTTTACATAACAGTGGTGTTATAAACTTACCTTTACCTGAAATACTTTGGTAACCCCTGTATGTGTCTTTAACTACTCACATTACAACTGGAAGTCAAATCACTTTTATTATAATGGGTCTTTCATAAGAACGGCATAGTTTAAATTTGGATGCATTTTTTCTTTGTTTTAAATAATTTCTTCCACTTCTGCTTGTAAGTCTGGATGCTTTACTCAATCTGAGTTGTAACTATGCTTTCTAGAACATGAAATGTTTAGCCTCCAGTGTTTGTCTCCTTTGAAGGGTGTGCTATACTTCAAATGGGATAATTGTAACAGAAATATTTCATTAAATAGTTCCAATATATAATGTATGCCCATTTTGGCTTGGACTAGTAGTATCTGTAATACAAACATAGAACATGGCTGAATCCTGATTCCAAGTTTGGGAGGTACACACATAGCAAAGATAAAGATAGGAAGCTGTTAGTGCTCCAGTTACCTTGAGGGACATCAAACACCACATTTATTCGCTTGGGTGTAAGAAAACTAAGTAATAAATCTAATTTAAAGGCGATGATACACAGGGCAACTTCTTGGGCAATGTTACCAGGCAGTTGCCAACCAGGTGAGACAAGGGGCAGCTCCTCTGAATCTAGATGATTGTGAAAAGTTGCTACAACCAAAGTTTTTCAAATAAAAAAATTTGTTTCCCAATATCAATGGGAAAGTGCCACAGCAACATCGCTGGAAAAAGTTGCCCAGTGTATCATCACCCTGAGAGTTGCCCAGTCATCACCCTGAGAGTTGCCCAGTCATCACCCTGAGAGCCAGGACAGGTATATAATTTCAAAGTGTAAGACAGGTCTGTCAACAGGGCTCAATTTGTCATGGGATGCAAATGGTTGCCATCCTACTGGTGGGAAAAATGTCAAAAATCACCCCCTTTGAAAATATACCCCCTCACCATCCCACTAAATTGTCCAGTGCAGTTTCACTCACATAAAAGTAAATCTTCCGATTATATCAGGGTTCCCAACTGACGGACTCCCAGCCACATATCCAAATTATGCAATAAACCCCTCGCTCATGAAATTTTACCACTGGCCCCCCACTTGACAAATTTTATCGTGATTGCCCTCCCCCTGCTGCCATCCCCTTAGATCCCCACCATCTCCCTTGCAATATTTTAACTCACCCACTAGTTGGCAGTCTTTCATGCTGCTCCCCTCTTTGGATTACAGGGACTCCTACCCTTGGCAACCACATGGGGGCAAGCAAAGCGTCCCTGCACTCATATGAAGGTGCAGAAGATGATAATAGTCCCAAGGAAAGTATGCACATACTGTAGACAGGGTCATAGATGTGTTAGTGTAATCTAAACTTGGGAATTAAACAGCAGATCTCTTCACATACAATATTTTATTAAAGCCCGTGGCACTATTTTCTCTATGTACTTGTGAGTATGTAAATTAGGTTATTGATAAAACTCCAAGTCTATTGTGTTCCACATAGTCTAGGCTAAAATCAATTATAAGCATCTATATATTGACATGAAAGGAATTACACTTACTTTCTTTCCCTTTCTTTTGTATTTTTATTTTCTGGTTTACTGAGCTATTTATAAATGCAATGCCCTCTTTTTTGTATCTGTGATGTTTTGTGGAAAAATTCTTTTAGTATTTAATGTGCCATCCTGGGCTATTCTCTGCCTTGTGCATGTAGCTGCTGCGATATTAATTCCCCATGGAGATTAATAAAAACAATTATTATTCTATTTAATAAAATAGGGGGTGTTGCAAGGCTCAGTGGGCTAAGCCTGCGATCAGAAGGTTACTAGTTCCAGCCTGGCCTCAGCAGAACAGTCACAGATCCTTGGGTCCTTCAGCAAGGTCCATAAGGTGGCTGCTCCCTTGCTGTGACCCCCAAGCTGGCTCTCACCTGTATGGAGAACAAGTGCCAAGCAAAGAGAATTTACCCGCAGAGATAAATAAAGTATCACTTTTCTATTCTATAGGCTCCAGATCCCTATGACCCTGCATAGGACAAATGGATAATTGAAAATAGGAAGATGGACAAAATATTTTATAGGGGCAATAAGCAATATTTTAAAAATAATAATGTAGCATTTTTAGGCCAAAATTTTAAAAGAATCTGAATCTCAGAGAACTAATATCTCTTCAGATCCATTAATGCTTATACCACTGAACAAAACACCTGCATTAAATGTTCTGTTCATGTTAGGTCTTTTTGTCCTCAGTTTTGTAGATGTCCCTCCATCTTCTATAACTACTAGTCCAAGTAACTTCAGATTTAGTTTACAGTTTCTTATAACCATGATATATCATATCATGTATCATTCAAAAGTAGAATGAATATACATTTATCCAGTATTTCTTACTGGTATGTCCTCTCACAAGGATTTTTGCTCACAAACTATATTATCCTTCCAACAGCTGTCCTGAATCTGGACAACGCTGTGGTAGACCTGGAAACTCTGCAAGCCCTCTATGAAAATGTGAGTCCTGAAATAGTATCTGCATTTTAGCACATTGCATATTTGAGATTTCATTTGATCTATATTTTATGTGTATGGTCTCCATCACATTACTTGATGTTGATTTTGAAAATATGGTATCCATCTTCAATACTACGTTTCCAGTATAAAGTCATGCTGAGTTTTAATTTGCATCTTTTCTAATGTGGAAATGGTATTCATTAAAAACTTATGAAACTTCATTGCAGTCATGAAAGTGTCATTTTTATCATCATTATTTCAAGATATTTAGGACCAGAGTAAGAGAAAAGAAATATAAATCCAGTACTTTAATCAGGTTTTTGTCACAGTCTTTCTCATTTTTACGTCAGTGAACAAGAAAGACATGATAGTAATTACTAACAATCTCTGTGTAATTAAAGACTGATGTTTAATTTTTGAACAACAAGGTTTTCTCTCAGTGTCATTCTTGGTTTATTGCTGAAACATGTCAAAGATGATAATTAATGAGTTCATTTGTTCAACAGAAAATATTTTGCTGCCCTGAATTAATAACAAAAAGTTCAGACCTTGAAAAGCTGAAACTGTGAAAATTGCCAATATTTTTTAAATTCCTTTTTTTTACTTTTCTCATTTTTTTCTATTATTATTATTATTACTACAGTTGGAATCGCTCAGGAAAGCATTGCTTCATATTCTTTGGGCTATTTGTGTGAACCCCTAGGTGACCAATTACCTCTCAACCAGCCCATTGATTTTTGGAACTAATTTATTACCTGTCTGTGTTTCATCCATCCAGCTATCCATCATTTTTCAAGCTGGGAGCCATTCCCAAGAAACACAAAATACAACAGAATGCTAATCCATTGCAGCACACATATTTGCCAGTTCACAGACATATTCTGCAGCTCATTGAACTATGGGAGGAAACTGGAATTCCCAGTAAACCCACAGAAATTATGAGTCAGGGGAGGAATCGAATCCTCAACCCTAAGGTCACATCAGTACTTGATGAGTCACCCTTCCATCCCCGTGGCCCTCTCCAGGATAAGTGGTTGCAAAATGGATCAATGGATGGATATTATTGCAGGTTAAAAATAATATATCTATATATACATATAAAATAAATATATAATGTATATCATGCATTCATACTAACGATAACATATAGACTTTCATACAACAATAACATATTAATATATGAATGCTAATGTTATTGTTATATGAAAGTCTATATGTTAATGTTAGTTTGAATCATATATATGGAGGTTAGAGGATTTGAATCCTGCCTCTGCTGTGTGTGTGTGTGTGTGTGTGTGTGGTCCAGGTATACACACAATGTGATTAAAAACCTGTTATTTTGACCTTATGGGGACAATTTTTTCGGTTAGTTAAATTTTATGAAAATCTGTGACTGCAATTAAAAAACTAAAAATGCCAAAAGCTTTGTGTTGTTTGGTTACTTATGGTTAATGGCTGTCATTGATAGGATTAGGGTTTTGTCCATAGAAATGAATGGACGGCCCCCTCAAAGATATGAGCACAGGTGTGTGTGTATGTGTTTGTTGTGCATCTAAATTCTCCCTGTGTTTTTTTCTGCAGTTCAGAAATATGCACTGAATTGGTAGCTCTAAATTGTCTTTCTTGTGTTTGGCCTTTAATGGGCTGGTATCCTTTCCTACATGTTCCTCTGTAACATGCTCTGTGTTTCCTGTACTCGATAAGCTAGTGAAACATGGATACCAACCATCCATTTATTTTCTCTACATACTATTCAGGGTCGTGGGGGGGTCCAGAGCCTGGAAGCTGTGGGCAAAGGGCAGGGAATAACCCAAGATGGGGCACCAACCCGTCACAGAGCACATGGACACACACGGACAATTTGTGAATTTCAGTTCACCTTACCGTAGTATGTTTTTGAACTGTGGAGGGAAACTGGAGTAGCCAGAGAAAAACCCATGACAACTCAAGGAAAACATGCAAAATCCAAACACATGGAGGAAAGGCAGCGACTTGAACCCTAGTCCCAAAAGTATAAGGCAGCAGTGCTAACCACTGTGCCTCTGTAATGTGGATACTGTTGCTTTGAATAAATTAATCTGTTATATCATCACCACACAATGTGACTAGTTTCGCTCACTAAATCTTCCAAGAGGAAAACCCTGCATGAAAAAGGATCAAATATATTTTAAAAAGTCAAAAATTTGTGAATCCCACTTGAGACAAAAAGCTTGTTTAATTTATATGCATATTTGTCTTCATGTATGTATTTTGTATGCATTTTCCCTTTCATTGCACTTTTTTCCATTTAAGGATGGATTCTCTATTTTGGTAAAAGTCCTTTGAGCATTATTCTCAGCCCTGACATTCTCTGTAATTTAAGGGGTCCTAAAACCACATTTTCACTTGTATTATAACACATTATATGGAGAAAATGTTTAAGGCAGTGTGGTTATGTCCTCAGTTTTTTGGTACTGGTTTTCCTTAAGGCAGAGTTACAGAAGTGTTTTGTACTGGCCTGTTGTGCAAACAAAATTTAGGTTCTATTCTTGAAAATATCCATTTTGAGCTGTTTCTGATTTCAACAAGAACCCCCTTATTCTTCAACAGTTTTATGTAGATGTTGACTCACAAGATTATTTGTTTCACCCATTTTATTCTGATTGACATTTCAGAAAGCCCAAAAGGAAGAATTAGATACAATTGAAAAACACATTATATCAACAAATGGAGTGGAAAACGCAAAGCCTCTCGATAAACCTGAACAGTAAGAATGTCTTGTTTGTTTTTATTTTTCCTCAGTAAAATATGGGAAGCAAATGTAACAAGGTGTTAAATTACCCATCAATCTTCTGTAACTGCTTATCCAGTAGAGTACAGCTGCAGTAGGCCTGTACTGTATCATGGGAAACACAAGGCCCAAATCAGGGGCTGCCCTGGATGGGATGCCACTGCATCACTGATTCATACACTATGGACAATTTGATTCATATGGGTGTGTGTGTCCCACAATGTAATAAAAATCTGTTTTTTTGACATTGTGGGGACCATTTTTCAGGTCCCCACAAAGATCTTTGAATGCAATAAAAAACTGGAAATGTTTTTTTTTTACTTATGGTTAAGGTTAGGGCAGGGGCAGGGGTGTTGCGATAAGAGTTTTTTCATAATTTGTTTAGATGATGTTAGTGATATGACCAGAAAAGCATTACCACAGAACTGAATTTGCTTTGTAAAAAAAACACGAACATAATTTTAAGCTGAAGTTCTATTCAAAATACATTGTATTTGGACAAAATACATAAAAATGCATATGTAATATTTAGTCAACTTTAATGTGAACAAATATGTGTTAAAAGTTCTCACATTCCAGCAAACATGATGCAATAATAGCCATACTTTGTCTGGTAAAATAATGGTTAATGAATGAATGAATAATGATGTTCAAATGCTTGTTTTCCTTTTTTTAGATTCCTGTTCCAACTTTCACAAATTCCGAACTTCTCTGAAAGGGTATTTTGCATCCTCTTTCAGTCAACTTTTTCAGAATGTATATCCTCTGTCCTCCGTAAGCTTGAAGTTCTACAGAGAGCTTGTATAGTAAGTTTGCAACATGGAAATGTGAATAATGACCTCATAGATATCACCAATTGAACAGATGTCATGGTAGGGAGGGGTACGGAGATTTGGGGCAAAGCCTTTTTGTGCAGTCATAATTCCTATTTATGATATGCAGACGTATGTGCAGAACTTACTGTCCTTTTAAACTGACCATTTCATAGACTCTCAAGAGCAGCGTGGGTATACGTCAAATTTTAAGCTTGGTGTTGGCTTTCGGCAACTTCATGAATGGTGGGAATACGACAAGAGGACAAGCAGATGGCTTTGCCTTGGACATTCTTCCAAAGCTGAAAGATGTGAAGAGTAGTGTAAGTGTGTGAGTTCCTTTCCACGATGGATGAATCAGTGCTGTTGGAAAGAAGTCCTCCTAAGCAATGCTGTGTTACATTTACCTCGGAGGTCAGAAGTCAGAGCTGGGAATGACATCATACCTAAGTTAACCACATTCCAGTACAAGAAGCCGGAAAGCCATTTAACAACACCAGGGACCTGTTTCTAAATCAGGATCTCTTGCTTAGCCAAATAACTTTTTAAGGTATTTAAGATTTAAAGTACTTCAGCTTAAATGGCCTTAATCTTTGTTCACTTACGTTTAGCCCAGACTACCTTAAATCCGTCAAGTTATCTGGCTAATAAGAAATCCTTATTTCTGAAACAGACCCCAGTTCTAGCCAGGTTGACTGTTAGCCATTGTTAGCAGTACTAGTTTATGACAATGCATTACTTGGTATTTGGTGCATACAAACACTGTAGCAATACGTCTATAGATAGCGGTTGCACAGTACTATGTGTACGACTGATTTAATGAGACACAAATAATACGTATGTGCTAATAAACAGTATAAAACTACAGTTTTCACTTCTGTTGATAAAGAGCGCAGCCATCTTGAATTTTGAGGTAGTGGTTGCAGAGGTTCCTCCGACTTTCTGAGTCAGAATTTCAAATTAGAGGGCATTCCAGCTGAAATTTCCAACTAGGAACTCGGAAATTGCAGCTTCCCAGTTCAAATGGAATGCAGCATAATATCAAATTCATGGACATCCATACTATGGCTCAGCAATTTGCTTGGAGTATATGGAACCAAACATGACTTTATTTCTAACACAGGATTACTTTTCATAATTCTCACAATACTAACAAAGAAGAGAACTGATGATGACACTAAACTGGTCATTTACAATAGGTTCCACATTGCACTGATTCTGATAAGGGAGATATGAATGTATGTAAAAAGGCAATGAACATACGATAAATGCCTATTGTTTTCCATAACATCCAGCCAATCTAACTGGACATGCTGCTACAATACTGTTGTAATTCGCCTCTCTGAATCAGTAATAAGCTTCATTTCTTTCAAAAGATAAAAAAAATCACATTTCATTATTAATTCATTTCATAAATATATACCATCTGTATACGATGAATGTAGTTATAAATATATGTAAATCAGATACATACTAACAGCTTGTTTTATTTTTCTCTTTCAGGACAACTCACAGAGTCTTCTGCGTTACATTGTTGCCTATTATTCGAGACATTTTCATGAGGTGTGTCCTTATTCTTTTTTTCCTGGCAAGAGAGAACACAAATATATCTTTTCACTTATTATATTTACTTCACTATGTACCCATTTGGAAACGTTGCTGGTGTTTCATGTTTGTTAAGGCCTGTAGTCAGTTTTGTCTTTGGCTTCAGATGCAAAGGCTGCCTCTTGTAAACAAGTTGATAATCCAGATAATATGATGTCAGAGGAGCCTGCTGCCAGAATCAAGCGAAGTGAAAAAGCCTTCAGCAGAAGACTTCAGAGCTCACCTTCACCTTCAGAAATTGTTATATTGTAGAAAGCTCATTTCTATGGTTATTTTAGTATATCCATTTTAGTATCCATAGAATAAGATTTATATATTGTTTTATAAAAATGTTTTTCCCAAGGACTATTGCAATAAAGGTCAATTCTTGGAAAATATTGTGTTTGACAGTGAATATATTAATCATCAGGTCATCAAAATAAGTCATTGCCAGAAGGTATTTGCCAGAAAATAACATTCCATCCCGGTCCTCAAATTTCATATTTCTAACCCTTCCATAAGTTATTTGGAAGAATTTAATTCAATTTACTATCGAGAGGTATTTCATTCTGTTAGCACATCTAATCTTTGTGGATATTATTTTGCTAACTATGCCCTCTTGTGTTTTGTACCCTTGGATTTCAGGACATAGGACGGGAAACCTCCCTTTACCCTCTCCCAGAACCACAGGACCTTTTCTATGCCTCACAGATGAAGTTTGAAGACTTTCAAACGGATCTGCGAAAGTTAAGGAAAGATCTCAGTGGTGACTAAATCTCCTACTAAATCCTTTAACAAGTCTGGGTTTTGAGAGACATTCTCTTGTCTTTTAAGAGATGCTCAGTTGTTATAGGATATGTAATGTCTGGAGGGCTATGGTGCTAAGGTGATCATATTCATAGATTTATCGGTTGCCTTCACTCTAAGAAGGTTAAGTACTTTTCCTCAGATTAAAAAGATCTATTGCTTTGTCAAACTACGATTGACAAATAAGAAAGGGGCAATACTTGACATTTCTGTTTTTGTTTAGTTAAGTGCATCTGCTAAATGTTACATATTCTGCAATAGTGTTCTAGAAGAAGGGAAAGACCCCAGGATAGTAGAAATGAGAATCAGTAACAATACCACCATAAAATAACAATCCACACGTAATATGCACACATTTGTAAGCTGATTAAAGGCAGCACCATTTAAAATGTACAACGACGTTCTTTTTCAGATTACAATCAAGTCAAAAATATTTGTATAAGTGAATACCTTTAAAATGAATTCTAACACTTGTGCAATTACTTGTCTATAATACACACACCGTGTGTCTACAATAGGTTAAAATTTTGGCTAAAGGAAAGCAGTGAATGTGCCAGTGACTGAATAATCTGTTTTAACTTTTGAAACATGTTTTTATATCTGTCCATATTGTGCATAAATTGCATTTCACCTTGAATTATTCAACTACATCAGTGATGTATCATATTTCCAGTGCAGAGTTACAAAAAGACATTGATTTTTATATATATTTATATAGTACTGCACAAAGAAAATTGTTTAAAGTTATTTATCTTGGCAGTAAGTGCAATTTACTCAGGAAAAAACACAATTCAACATAAGTAATAGAATAAAAACAGCAATAATAATTTACCAAAATGTTGCTGATATCCTGTTGGATGGCTAGATGAACACCACTTCGGTTTCCAAGCCTCTCCTCAGGGGCACCTCAGCCATTCCTTGTATTTGTTCAATTTTACCACTAGCTCACTTAATTTTTTATTGTATTTTATGAGGTACTGAATAGGCAAAGAGGGTGTGCTTGTGACTGATTTCTTAATATGCACGGGTATTTTAAATAATGACTGCAAATATTGGGGTGGTTTTGAAATGTAAAGCTTAGGCATTTTGACAGACACGAAATCATAGATTTACACTAATGTAACTTAAACATAAGGTTAAGGTCTAAGGCTACATATATTGTGGAGGGCACAGGAGTCACAGGTTGAAAACCCAGATGGAGGTTAAGGTCAGCCAAGCAGGGATATATAGATTATCCCAGTCAGGGTTGCAGGGATATGTTTATAGTTAACAAAACCAAATCTGATTCACA
The DNA here is from genome assembly GCA_026777985.1 of Mormyrops attenuatus. Classification (NCBI taxonomy): domain Eukaryota; kingdom Metazoa; phylum Chordata; class Actinopteri; order Osteoglossiformes; family Mormyridae; genus Mormyrops; species Mormyrops attenuatus. The sequence goes on from JAODKC010000064.1 coordinate 10,121,688, forward strand.
ATAGCAGTTTTGTTATTTGATCTATTTTGCACCCTGCCATAAAAGGGATAGCCTTTCCAAGTTGCATATTTTACACTGTTTGCCCTTACTCAAATTATGATTTTCCCCTTTCCTTTTAAAGCGTATCTAACATTTCAATTTAAAATGGAATGGCTTGGACCACCAATCAAATTTAGATATAATTTTTTTAATCGGTATACCACACCGAAGAAACAAGATAACATAATTTAAAAATTAAATTAAAAAATATGTTTTTAATCTGGAAGATAACCTACAGTGCAAATAGTAGTATACACACCTCTGTTAAAATACCAGGATTTTGGGATGTAAAAACATGAGACCACGATAAATCATTTCAAAATTTTCCCACCTTTAATATGACCTATAACCTGTACAATTCAGTTGAAAAACAAAAAAATTTGTCGGGGAAGAAATATAAAAAATAAAAATAAGATGGTTGCATAAATGTGCACACCCTTAAACTAATGCTTTGTTGAAGCACCTTCACAACAACAACAACAAAAAATGTATTTTTGTATAGCGCATTTTCATAACATGACATTGTCTCAAAGCGCTTTACTGCATCCCCACCCAAAACCCCCAAAGAGCAAGCCAGAGGCAACAGTGGCAAGGAAAAACTCCCTAGAAGGAATAAACCTTGGGAGGGACCACACTCAAAGAGGGAGCCCATTCTCCTGGGGCCGGCAGGGAAAGTCAAATCGGGGAGATCGCTAAGTGGAAAGTCACACAGTCATAAAATATGAGTCACAACCGGGGAGCAGGGAGGTGGTGACAAGCCGGTGTTGGCGCTCCTTCAGATCGCCGGGCAACTAGTAGTAAGGCAGCCGGGCATACATGGAGGACGACACAGGCAGAAGGGCGAGCTGGACAGAAGGACATCATGTGTAGTGGAGACGTCGCATGTAGCATAGTGTACAGGATATCTTGATAAATTTGGGGTCTCCAGGCAGCATACCCCACAAGGGGTAGTGGGGGGGAAATAAAAAATGTAATTAGTCAAAGTAGGGGAGACCATAGGCAGTACTAACAGTTAGGTGAGTGCAATATGTAAGTGTAATGTCCGGCAGACATGGCTATGGCAGCATGAGTAGGAGGGAGAGGCAGGTAGGAATACAGGTGTGGGGAGTCCCTGAAATGTCAGCACTCCCAAGACTGCATCTTCAGATTTCTTGGATAGGAGTATAACAATATGCCACATCACGACTTGGCAGTATTTGCCCACTATTTCTTGCACTATTCTTTGCCTTGCACCCATAGCTTCTGGGATAGGGTCTGAGCCGCGCAACCCTGCACAGGACAAGCAGACATAGAAAATGGATGGATGGGTGGATGGATGGATGTTTTTAACCTTTCCAAATGGCTTCACAGTTGCACTAAAAATAGAATATGGTAATCCACATCGCACAAAGCAGTTCAGGAATAATAGCTAGATTCATTTATTTAACTTTAGTTATGTATCTGCCAATCATCATCAGCCTGTCGTCACTATGCAAAATGACGGCCAATCATAGTAATCCGCTGCACTCTCAACCATACAGGAAGTTACACTGGGTCAAGAAACATAAATTATTTTAAGTAAATTTGATGGGTGCCCTTTCCATATCCTGTTTCACTTTACAAAGAGCTGCAGGTACTGTTTGAAGTTAGAATTTGATATAGTTCCAAGGGACTATGCACGGTGAGGACATTGACTTGTCATAACAAGCTGCCTCTCATTCTGTATCGCATTATTTTACTGAGGCTCTTAAGCAGTCTGGATAGTGAGCGTTTCTTCGTCTCATACTTTCTGGTGGTTGCTGGTTGTGTTGTCTGCCTTAGAAAGTGCTCACAGGCATGGATGCTTGCAAGACATATCACTCTTTAGAAACCTCAAAATGTGAAACTCAAATGGGAGCTTACTTTGGATTCTTTTTGAAAAAAACAGTATCACCTTTTTAATTTTCATGTACGTATGTACTTGCAAAAAAGATTACTGCAACTTGTACCAGTGAATAAGAACATAACGAATTTACAAATGAGAGGAGGCCATTCGGCCCATCAAGCTCGTTTGGGGAGAACTTAACTAGTAGCTCAGAGTTGATAAAATCTTATCTAGCTCAGATTTAAAGGACCCCAGGGTTTTAGCTTGCACTACACTAACAGGAAGACTATTCCATACTCACTACACGCTGTGTAAAGAAGTGCTTCCTTTAATTTATTTTAAAATGTTCTCACGCTAATTTCCACTTATTTCCACGAGTTCTATTAAACTAATATTGAAGTAGCCATTTGGCTGAACAGCATCCAGACCTGTTAAAATCTTATATACCTGGATCATGTCTCTTCTCAAATAGTCCATACATCCATCCATTTTCTGTGACCGCTTGTCCTGTTCTGGGTCGTGGGGGGTCCAGAGCCTATCCCAGAGGCTACAGACGCAAGGCAAGGAACAACCCAGGACGGGAGGCCAACCCACCCATCACAGTAGTGAATTGTCATGCTGTTCGGTGACCCAGATTGGAAAAATGTAACCCTCTTCATTTTTACTGCTGGTAGGAGGGTTAATTCAACTCAAATGTCTCAGTTCACAGCCCCAAAACACACGTGAAAACATCATTCCCCTATCTTGGAACTTCAACATTATCCCTAGTGTGAACCCGTCCTGATACACCAGAACATATAACAGGATCAGTAACAAAATCAGAAAATCACTAAATGTAATGATGCTTTGAAGTTGTGAAGATATTTATATTTTATTAGGCAGCGAACAATTGAAGGAATGTTGGGCTAAGAGACCAGCACCCTTGGAGCAGTTAATAGGTTAATGCTACCAGCTACGAGATTCAGACCCAAAAACTTCCAGCCACTGGCACAGATCCCAACCCCCTGAGGTACACCGATATAACATTTTTAGTTTCCATGTCCATTTAAACTGCTCAGATATTTGGATACCCAGTTATAAAGCTGAAGTGTAATTTTGTACACACACTACTACTATGTCATCCAATCATACAATCAAAACATTCATTTGTGTGATTCAAGGGTAATCGTCTTATTGATGATTTCGATGAGTCACTGTTTACAATTTAGTCAGATGTGGAGAATAGATGAGTGTGTCATATTCATCAAATTTATGCTCTTTGTTAATATGTTCTTGGCTGTAAATGAAAAGAAACCTCCGTCTTCATGCAGCCTGTACATCAGAGGTGGAGAAGGTTTGTCGTGAATCCTCTGTGGACCATCTGCAGCCTTTCAAGGAGAAAATGGAAAATTTCCTCAGTCAAGGTGAGCAACCGTAAACATGCGAGTCACCAATCATGTGAAGAACCCGCGGGGGGAGTATACAGCCATTGACACTATGTAACAATATAAACCTCCCGGAATGGCAATAAGCTTTGTTCATTGTAGAGTATGTAACATTTATCAGTCAAGTCCTTAAACAATCATAACCGTAGCTCCTCTTTTCTAAGATCTAGCCTATTTGATTGTTAGCTAAATATTGTTATTTAAGCAATATTCAGATAGGGCTCTATTTTAACAATCGGAAATGCATGGTGATAGTTCATTTAGGGTGTTTCCAAATCCACTTTCGCTAGTTTAATGGCAGAAAAATGGTTGCTGCATTAGGTGCATGGTTCAAAAGGGTTATACCTAGGGTGACCACTGGTATGACTCTAAAAAGGAAGAGTTCTATGTATAAAAAGGAGGACTAAGGGTCAAAAAGGAGTGGGGGGGGGGTAATTGAAACATGACCATTCTCAACATTCATAGTATGTGTGTGCGGGTGGGCAGGAGGAAGGAGAAAACTGGGCAGAGGGTCAAAAGGGAGCAGACCCAACAGCAGTCCAGACAGAGGGCTGGAAAACTGGCCATACCGGTACAGATTCCGATATAGGATATATAAATATATATATATATATATACACTCACCTAAAGGATTATTAGGAACACCTGTTCAATTTCTCATTAATGCAATTATCT
>JAODKC010000064.1:10134352-10155810 GCA_026777985.1 Mormyrops attenuatus
CCCCCCCCCCCCCCCCCCGCCCCCCCCCCCCCCCCCCCCCCCCCCCGCCCCCCCCCCCCCCCCCCCCCCCCCCCCCCGAGATTTGAGTATGCATTCTCCTATGCATTAATTGCCTCACTTGAATAACCCTTGGGCCAAAGGTGTCTACTGAGTAAATGAAAATGTAAACATAGATTGAAATAAGTTTAGATAAGGGTTTGTAAAAAAATTATTTATGTGCATTGAGTGTGCTGTCTGAATGGTTTGTATACTAACATTCCCAAATCATTTATACACTTGCCTTCACCAAATGTTCTTGAGTATATTGGGATAAAATGCTGTCTTAGCATTTCAGTTTTAGTACCATTTTGGAAATTTTACTTCACCTTACATGCCTGGATGTAACTCACAGACAAATATAATGATTCAAAGTACCAGTAATCCCTAGTCATCACAGAAGATGCTAATTTCTATAGCACAAAGCACATCCACTACTTCCTGGTCAGATGATTCACTGATTATTGCACTTGCATCATAATATAGCTTTTAAAACATATATTTCATACTTTTATTGTCATACATTTACATGCCCAAGAAAGGAGACTTTCAAGAAGCTACCTAAAAATTCCACTTGTGCATGTTCATCTCTCCAGCAGCAATCCTTAACTGTAGTCTTTGGGTGTTTTTCATCTTCAAACAGGGAGATTGACTTTATATATTTTGCCATACCATACCATATATAGCAGGTAAATACAGAATAAGTTCTTGATCTTCTTTATCAAGACTCATAAGACATCTCCTTTAAGAAGAAATATTACGTGTGCTGGTTTGGTTGTGCAGCAAAGCCCTCACGGCTTGTGGATTTTTGGGACATCGGTTGAAATGCAGCGACATTGTTTGACCCGATGTATCTTGCGATGGCGGAAGGGGGGCTGCAGGCCGGGGCATTCAAGCTCCACCATGAGGGTGGCAAACTTGTGTGGTCGGCAAAATGCGCATGACTGGAAGGCCTCCTGGCCCTTCCGGATGTGTTGTGGGATATAGAAGGAGTTGCACTGGCCATAGCAGAAGCGGTTCATAACCGTGAAAGTCCGGCAGCCTTCTTCGGCCACCGTTTGCCGCAGTGGTCGAGTCTTGCACCAATCGCTCCGTAGATACTTTCGCTCGGTCACCACCAGAGCCTCCTGGCTGGAGGCCAGCACCTCCGGCTTGCGTGCCTGACTCTCCAACACATTTCCGCTACCTTTGTAGGGTGAGGGAATGGCACTCTGCGGTCGATTCTTTCTGGAATCCGCTGGTATACAGAGGACTCCTGCCAGCAGGACAGATACTGCAAGTTTCCAGTACATTCCTCAAAAAAAGAAGATGCAAATTATAATTAGCAGTTTTGAAATGCAGCCTACATCTTTAGAATTCATATTTGAGAAAAGAAATATAGCATTCCTTTTGCAAACATATTTGGTCTTGGTCTAATATCATTCAAAAGATACTCAAGTACAGCCAAAGCTTTTGTAGCTTTCGCAAGTTGACCCCTCAAATAGCATTCTAATAGCGATTATCCTACATTCGCCTACGGTTACTTGACAGAAAAATTAATTATAATAGTCAAAGAAACAGTACATTTCCCAGTTTCTCACAGTGCTGTTAAAAACAATATTGATGTATTTCTGCACCTTGGCCAAGCACTGGCCCCAGTGTGCTACATCACGACACCAGAAGAGCATTTGGAATGGTTAGTTGACCTTCTCAAAGATAAGGCCTGCTACAGATAACCTCATGTGCAGTTTCAGAACTGCTGCTGTCAGAAGACATACCCCTGAGATACTCATCAATGGGTGAATACCAACAGTTGATCAGAAAGATATGCTGAGAAGAGTATATTTCGTGACCTTATGTGTTCTGATTTGATTTCTCCTTGAAATAAAATCCATGGGAGAATACTTATAGTGATTTTAAAGGCTTTTTTATTTTTTAAATGAAAAAAGAAGTATTGTCAACTATATTTTTGTGATTTGTGTTGTCATTCATTAAAATAAATAGGAACTGAAACTGGAACTGAGATGATTGATTCAATACAGATTAAGTACAATTTGTCATGATTAGAGGTGGGTAATTCAGGTCGAGCGAGTCAAGACCAAGATTTGTTTCAACCAACCAGTTGAGTATAAAGAGTCCTAATCACAGAGTACTTAACTGGTTGGTTGAAAAAACAGTCTTCGTCTGGACTTTTACTCTCTGGATCTTAACTACTCACGTCTGGTCATGATTGGCGCTGATGCTTTTAATTGAATAACAATGCAACCTGTGGTGTCACATTTAAAGATGCTAAATATGAAATGTTTTTTCATCATGTTAACAGATGTTACATTCTAAATACTGCATTATAGACAGATCATTCATGCCCAGGGTATGTTGGGTAATGCAACACCCATATTCCATTTTCACCCATTTGTTAAGAATATGTTCCTATACAGAGCACAACTTTAAGGTCCCCCAGCAAAAAATATACCATGCCAATGTGCACAATAACTGATAGATTCATTGATATGATACAGTATGTGACGGCTGTGAAGATGACACAGTATGTCCACGCTGCTGTGGGCAATAATTTAAGCCAGTGTTTCTTAGCCCAGACAACCAGACAGTCCACGTTTCGCTCCCTCCAAGCACATACTTGTTCCATGTGTTCTATGTGCTTCATTGATTGATTGTTTGTTTCGGGTGCACTGGGAACTGGGAGGAAGCAAAAATATGGACTGTCGGGGGATCCCAGTGGACTGGGTTGAGATATTCATGTAATGTTCTGCTCCTTCTGTTAAGGATCAGGGCGGATTTGGGGCAACAGGAAGGCATGGTGCAGGCAGCAAGGTGGACGACCCACTGGTGACTCACAGGACAGGGGTTTATTAAGCCAAAACAGAAAACACTGGGAAACATAAAATAAATCAGACCACGAGGGGGTTAAAGTAAAACAAAGACTATTACAAATGGGTCAGGGCAACAAGAGAGAGTGAGGGAGGCAACAAATAACACAACAGATACACCTCAATGGCATACAGATCTTCAACAACGTACAAACAATGAACCACTGGGGAACTAAACTGAGGCAGGGACTTTAATACTAAGGGGTAACGAGACTAACACAGGACAGGTGAGATTAATTAACAAGGAGTAGTAAAACAGGCAACAGGTGAAACTAAAACTAAAATATGAAACACAAACTAGGAAACAGAATCTAACAATGGGGATAACAGACCGGTAAAACACAATCAAGGGCACAAGGGCAAAAAACCAAAACTGAATACAAATGAAAACACAGGGACTAGAAAACTGATACAATTGAATCACAAGGGAACAAAACTACAAAAAAAGAGGAGGTGGGATTCGAACATGCAACAAAGGGATTTGCAGGCAAGGGAAAACACAAAGGCTGACAGGAGGGACAGGACGGCCAGCGATGCCTGCTGGCCAAATGGGGAAGGTACATGAAAGACTGGGAACAGGACCTGACCCTGACACCTTGAGTATGGACCCTCAAACTAAATAAATGGGATTATAGTGTAATTTGAAATTTATTAGGTGACCCTACAGCTCCACATTTCAAAATAAAAGTTAATCAAATCTCATTTTACACAGAGATAATGTATGGCAAAACTCTACAAAGGAAAACTTAAGCCTTAAGATTAGGGCTTCAATAAACACTGGTTTTATGTCTTACTGCAATAGCAGGGATTCGATTGTTTGAGATAGTATTCAAACACTAGGAGGTTGTTGGGCCAGGTTTTGGTTCTGCGGGTTAAAACCTATGTGCTGGTGTCTAGAGAGTTGCTGGTTTGAATCCCATGACCATAAGAGTAACCATATCACTGTGGGGCCCTTGAGCAAGGATCTTAACTCCAGGAAATGCTCCAAAGGTGCTAGATAAATGACTGACCTCACACTCTGGGCCCTAGTTGTGTGTCTCTTAGGACAGTAACATATGCAAATGAGGAACTCTTACATAACTGTCGTTGTACAAATAAATATCTTATGTTCCCTGGACAATTAACATGAAATACGATCCCCAACGCAATTTAACTTTTGAATGATTTTTTATGTTAACACAGAGTAGATGAATTAAATGTTATTTTTGGTGAAATGCTTTATCTTTCTTGCCTTATTAGAATTTTAGTAAGCAAGCAGAATGCATAAACACATATGCAAATCCAAACTTATAAAATACATCTATTCATCTTCCATAAACCAATCCTGTTTAGTCTGTTTAGAGGGGGTCTGGAACCTATCAGAGGTAGAATAGGGAAGGAGGTTGGGGTACACCCTGGAGGGGATGCCAGTCCATAACAGGACAAAGGCCACATTCTACGGGCAAATTATAGATTCTAAATTCCGCACTTGCATGTTTTAGGACTGCAGGACGGAAATTTATGCAACACAGAGAGAACTTCATACAAACTTCACATAAACCCCCAGTGTTGAGAGACCCAAATTAGTGCTATGCAAGACATTGGACTACAGGAGGAAACTGGGGTGCCCAAAGGAAGCCCAGGCAAAATGGAGAGAACATGCAACCTCGACACAAACAGAAATAGTGCAGAGGTACTGTAAGATTCCAGCCTGGGAATCGGGGGCTAACAGCGCTGCCCACTAAATCACCTGCTTAAATGGAAATGTTAATTTCTAAAATCGGGTAACTACCCAGACGCATCGCCCACCACCGTATCGAAATCACAAACATCAGTTTTTTAAACCCTTCGCTGTTCTTTAGCGTAGATGTGAGTCAAATAATCAAGCTCAAAAAACAGTATATATTGAAAAAAAAATTACTTTAAAAATCAACTTCAAAATCAAAAACATGTTAAAACTAAACAGCTTTCGAATTGAATTTCAATTTAATTATAATAGTTTAAATAAACAATTATACATATTCTTAAATTTTTAATCAAATTGCATGCATTTTATAGTTTTATGGACAAGTTGTAGTGCTGAAGTTTTTATGTCCATTTCCAAACAAGTCATCATGTACCCTAAGCTATCATTTATTTCTGGAGCAAATGTAAATTATTTATCGGCTAAGTATTATCTCCTACCCTAGTGACATCACTTATTTTTTTTTTTATAAGTCAAGCTACATATTTTAAAAATGATCTAAATTTAATTATAAATGCTTGACTGGTAAAGGTTAAGATGGACAATGACCAAGCAATAACATTTTTAGTTGAGAACAGTTGAGAGGAATTTCTACAAATTCTAATAAAAGCCATATTTCTGGGCCATTGAATCTATTGATATACTATCATACCAGAGAACTTTTACTGTGTGTCAAAAAGGATCATCCCAAGCGTAACATGACAAGTGATCTCAGTGGCACAAAGAGAGGCAAAGCAACTGGATTGAATTTGACCAGGAAGGAGTGTGTGGGACTTTTAGGAATATAAACTAATTGAGAAATAACTGTGCATTCTTTGTAATGCAAACACTGATACCACAAAGCAAAGGGCTTATTAAAATCCAAAGTTTGGGGGACTCTTGATGCTGAACTCAGGAGAATGCCAACACTATAAACTCCAGTACATTACAGCAAAAACGGTCTATAGATTCTTTTTTGCTGAACTAGCTGACCATAGTAGGTAGAGCAATCAGCAAATAGGTGACAACTAACCATTAATCAGGTTAGAAACACACTGAATCCCCATTGACTCTAACCAGACCTATTATTTTTCAGTTCCATCCATATTAAGTTTCAGCTTAAAAGTTATATTGATAAACAGAATAGTGTTTCATTCCACAATGCTAGTAATACTGTATTTTAGACCACAAGAATAATTCAAATTCAACGATTTTTTGAAAGATATCTATATTGCACAAAAAACGTATATTTGTAAGTAAACTTTAAAGGTTTGCTTCCATAAAAAAAGTGTCTTAATATGGCATTAAACTTTTCTTATACAATTACCATGAAAGAAGCAGACTAAGTAAACAAGCTGTGAAATCTGACTTCGGAACAAACAGGTGAGTGACTTACCTATGGTTTACAGAGGGCAAATACTGGAGAATGTGGAGGGTTATTCAGCCTGGTGGCTATCAGGTGCAGCTGTCCAGAGTTTGGGCTCCTGGAGCCAAAGTTGCAGTAAGGCCCATCTGAGCTGTAAGAACAGCAGCTGAGTGGTGCCCGTCTGCCTCTCTGGCGCAGTTCAAGCCCCACATCCAGCCCCACTCCGTCACCAGTGTGTGAATATTATCGCTGCCAGCGCGTTCCTATTGGCTCCGGACACTAAACACTCACTCTCTCCCCGTCTCTTTCTGTCTGGTCATATGTGTGTGTGTGTGTGTGTGTGTGTGTGTGTGTCTGTTCCACAGCCCCCAGCCTGTCTTTCCTCCCACTCTACATCATTGTTACTCAGCTGGTCCTTTGAACACACTGAAGTGAGTTTTTTTCTCTACGGGCTTCCCGCTTAACCTCCTCCATACACCCTCACGCATAAATACACACGCATACCCCTACACCGCCTCTTCCCTCCCCCGGCCTGGTCCTTCAGTACACAGACACAGAGAGGAAGTGCCACAGAAAATAATCATCATTAAACCCAAAGCATCACCTATTCCTCTTTATACAGTTCACTAATGGGTTTTCAGTGGTTTTAATGATTGATCATGGATTCATTTTTAAGCTCTGCACCATTTCTCAACTTGTTAACTTGTTGCTTTGCATGTGCGCACACACTGTACATTGATCTTATTCATCTTTACTATAATGGAAAACCTCTCAGTGTAAAATTTTTGTGAATTTCATACACATAATTTGAAAGGTAAGTTACGTTGAATGACTATCTTCTCTCACAATACAAGGACATGTCAAGTATGATCTGTTATACACCACAAATCTATTTATTGAAAGGTGCCCTTTACATGAATTTTTTATTACCACTTATCCACTACATAGTCATGGTGACCCTAAAGACATTCCCGGGAATCACATGACACAACGCGTGGGACCCCATGGATAGGATTTCAGTGCATCACTGGAGAAATGCACACACAATTATAAGCTACAAGCTGTTTAGAGCCATTTATTTGTCTAATTTCATCTCTTTGGACTGTGAGCAGTAACCAAAGCACCTACTGGGAACACATACAAACCCCATACACACTTGGGCCAGTGGCTGGAATCAAGCCTCTAACCCTGGTAACGTGAAGCAGCAATACTATCCATTGTGCCACTCCACATAACAAATTTCACATACAGAATGACGCATGTTCACTAATGGGGACACAGAGGTGGATACCAAATCCACAAGATCCTCTATATCCTGGGTGGGAAAAGTACCTTTGTGTTTAACTGCACTGTGGTCTTGGGATAGGCCAACTACCACCCTCTACTGGTTCTACCTGGAATTAACTTTTTAAAATTCCTTTTAATACCTTTTACAATGCAACAATATCCTCAGTATTTTATTTAACGAAAATTGTTCTGTTATACAATGCAACATGTCTTACCTACATTTCACAGTTTCGCTTTTATGTACAATTCACATTGTTTAGCCTTTTCATGTAGTGATCATGATTATTGTTTTACTTTTACTTTTACTTTTACTTTACCATACAATTGTTGGTAATTAATTAGTACATTTCATAATATAAAACATTATTAAAATTCATTATTATTAAGAAGTACACCACACATAGATAAGCAAAAAATTTTACAAGCGCAAATTTATTTTAAATGCTTAAATGAATTTATGTGCTTTATATTAGGCCCTAAAAATGACCAAAGTAGGTTTCACAAATACGTTTTTAAAGTGTTTGTCTCCAAATAAGCCTGTTGGCTATAGCAAAAGCACTAATGCAACACAGGGTAAGTGCTACAAATGGGCAATTCATTAAATGGACTGTCCATCATAAATACTTTGAAGCTTTCATAATAAGGTCTTAATTATAAATGTACCATGACATAGCACAAAATGAAATCTATGCAGAAGTACAGCGAATTACATGCACAGATTTTACTTTATCGGATTTTCTGTGACATTGAAATGATCAAAAGTAGGTATAAAATCCAGAGAGCAAAAAAGATACATGGAACATGCGGCAAACAATGGATTACTCAGACAGGTGAAAATTATATCATTAAAAAAACAAAAAGCTCGTAGGAGATAACACAATACAGGATGACATCATACTGTATGTCATGCGTGAAGACCCTGAGCCATCGGCCCAACCTTGTCAGGTTATCAGTTCATCAGCTGATGAAGCCAAGCCTAACCACATACCATATTCCAAGTAAATTTATCACATTTGGTTCTACAGTCCTCTTGCCCAAATTAAATATTGGAACAAAGAAGGGAAACTCAAGAAAAACAGACAACTGAAATGAAGGAACAATAGGCAGCCAGAGAAAACATAATAACAGAAAAAGGAATAAGTAAAAAGTTTTATATAAAAAGAAATGATCAATCATTTCTTTTTCATATTACCCCTGCTCTAAGCTGTGCATTAATTTTGACTGGGACTTTTTTTTACTCTTTTATAATTTTTTAATAGAACACAAATGGCCTATTCTTTTTAAATTATAAGTGAATCAAGTAAATACTTTTATATTCAATTTATATTTAAAACATCAAAAATATGGTTCCAAAAGCGCGCGAGAAAATAAATTTCACAAATGGATACATAAAAATACTAAATATATTACCATATGTCTCAAAACTAATAATACTAATTATAATAGACTAAATGGGATCTGTGTATATTTATTGAAATATAGCACATTGATGAATATAAATAGAAATATCAGTTTTTCAGTGGTCAAGCCCATTGAAGCCAGTGTAATTTATGAATCAGTTCTGTCTGCTTGTGAACTTTGGGTTTATCTTACAATCCTCTTCTTTCAGACTAGTTTGAGGAAGAATCCTGTCTCAGAATCAGCCGTTTACTTTTTTCTTAGTTTGCAGCATCTCCTGGTAGGCACTGGAACGGATGAATCTGCTGTAGGAGTCACTTTTCATCAGTTTGAAAATGTGCTCCTGCAAATGTCAGAAGAACAAGCAAACAGGCATACATCGAGCACCTTGCCCTGTCCAACAAAGAAGTTTACTCAATTGGCTTTATTCTGTCCTTGTTTTCATCCAAGGCCATAGATTTGGGTATGGCTGGTGGGGACATGTCCCTACCAATACTGTGGGAGTACCATGTGTTCAGAGGGAGCAAGGGGTTCGAGGCTGATTTGATCCCTATCAAAGTTGATACCTATCAAACCTACACATTGCTTTAATTACTAACTCTACGTCCATGTTTGCTCAGAAACACAATACAATTAATTCCAATCAGAGTGTCCAAGCCATAAAAGAGCACATGAAGCATAACTACAGGGTATTTAAGCTAAGTTAATTAACTCACTGACACAATGAAACCATTTGTGATACAATGAATTCTGGTGTTTTCTGTACCTCAGCATCCTCAAAGACATAGCGCCCAGGGTCCTTCAAGTTCTGAGTGGTTTTGGCGTAACTCTTTGAGTCAACATTAATTGCACTTTGAGCACCAGCTGCCAGGAATTCGTGCCAGATTTCCCAAACCCGAACTGGGACTTCCCTGATGGGCTTGTTCTTCAGCTCCTGAACAGCCAACCAGAACCTAAAGCGTGTGGCACAGCCAACTAACAATGTCAAAGATTCATTGACAGAATACACAAAAACACAATTATGACTATTATATGATTATTGAGTACAAATATGAATAAAATGTAAATGTTCCCATAGTATTATAATGTCCTAAAATGATTCATATTTTCTTAACTATGCCCACAACCCTGACCAACATGAATGGTTAGAGGATGGATGGATGGATTCTTACGAAGATGCAAACAGCTCAAAAGAGTTTCAAAAGAAGGATTGTAACTGTGAAGGGCTAAACTCAACACAATCTACAGACCCTACATTTGAGCAAGATATTTCATTCAAAATGATTCTTTATATATATATAAATATGCAATCACATCAATGTATATAATTCTGAATAAAGCTAGCTGAATGAAAAATATTTCTGAACATGGGACTGTAATCCATATACAAAATATTATACCTCAGGTTTTCTGAGCTGAATTCTGATTCCAGAAACTTGAAAAACTGCTCCTGACCCACTGGATCTTTTAAGACTTCATGTATCCCAAAGCCCCATCTCTGCACTCTCTTCTGATTTAGATCCTTGCTGCAAAGGTTGTAGCCCAATATGTAAACGGTACACCCCAAGTGCTGGAGCCACTCATTCAAAGTATCATCAACAGCCATATTTAGGTGGTATCTTCAAAAACAATACTTATGAAACTCAAAGGTTATTCAAATCAAGGCTTTAACATATGTTGTATGAGAGTGAGACAAAACAAACTAGACCAAATGTAATGTCAGGAATTCTCTGTCACCATTAATGCTGGGAAATTCGTGCCCATAAAGACATCGTACCCTATATGTGCTGAGAAAAAAACTCTATATTCTTCTGATGGAATTGCCAGTGATGCTAGATCACCAGTTTTGTGTAATTCATTGAATAATGATAAATATTAACACGCTGACTGTGTATGTATAATTAGTCTTGCTGGGAAACTTGCCAGATGAAAGTTTGAAAGACAGGCATGGTTGCACACACACCTGGCTGCTATCTCCCACATCACTGCGTCATCTGAGATCCAAGGGTTGGAGGGATCAGGTGACGTAAGCAATGGGTCATACTCAACGTACCGTTCTGTATACCCTATCAAACTGACGAGAAGTATCGCATGCATGGTGGTTATGAATTGATCTAATAGAAAGACCCAGCTTTGAAACCTAAGAGAAAAGTGAGGATGGGTAAATCTTAACCTATAATCCGTTTAAAAATTCATTTCACCATGCAACAATAACCACATTTCCAGTTACTGCCAAATAATTACATATATACATTATTAATACATACGTGCACACATAATACATGCATAATTAATTTTCCATACATCTTTCAGCCACTTGTGCTGGGTCAGGTTTATTATTATCAAAGATTCCATTTCTAACACATCGTATCTTAACATAACTTATAACCAAGCCATTGAAGTAACAATAAAAGTATTACCATGTTCAATTAAACACTATGAGTTTCATAAGCAGGTCAGGTCTAATGGGAAATTTGGAAGACATACCTTTCTGCAACTTGTGACATTTTCACTCGATGTCTATTTAGCTGAGCTTGGCCAAGTCTTATCTGAAAGGAAAAAATGTCAACATAAAAATTTTGCATTCAATAAAATGGGAAATGAGTAAATCGCTAAGAAATGTGTGTTTTTTACAATGTATAGTAGCTTTCCATCTGTAACTTATGCACTTATGTAACACTTATGTGCAGTCAGTGCTGTGACAGTACTAAGCTGATATTGAACACTTCGTAAATTTATTGCAATGATTTATCTTGCCAATTATGTTCTGAGGGTGATACAGTGGATCAGTGAGTAGCACTGTTGCCAGGTTTAAGTCCTACTATGCATGTAAGGCATTTGCATGAACTCTCTGTGTTGTGTGAAATTTGTCAAGGTACTTGCCATGCTACTACAATCTGAAGAAAAAAAATTTACTTATTGTTGTGTGCGATTTGTGATGGACTGGCATCCTATCCATAGTGATCCCCTGTCTTGGGCCCTATGCTAATCTTGTGTTATTGAATAAGTGAATTGGATGGATGTGCCAACTGAATGATACGCGTGAGCATTTATTTTGAACCACATTTTTCACCAAAAAAAATCAGATTATTGTGTCATTTAACATGTTGTTGCATTGCTTTGGGTTTCTACAGGACCCAAAAGAAAAGCCTTATGCATTTTCTCCAGATCTGCTGAACACCATAAGCCCATTGTTGTCAACTGTTATCCATCTGGTGTGAATCTCACGCTTTAAAACTCTCACACTCGCGCAAGAAATCTTATGGCAGATCTACATTATCCCATCATAAACCCAAAATTAGCGACATCAAAAGTGTTGGGGTACTTTGCAAACCCTGCGGACTATTCACAAGGTAATAAAACCGTTACATACATGAAAGTACATGTGCATGTGTGTGCAGACTTGTCTCGAATTGAAAATCTCACTCCAGCCAGCTGACCAAAGTGGGCAAATATGTAAGCCCCACATCTGCATAAGTTGTCTAGCCGGAAAGTTTGAGAATGTAGGATTGCTGCAAATATGCTGAGCAGACGTTGACCCATGTGACGCCCACCTGGTTGTGAAGATCTTCCTTTGTGAGCTGGTAGGCCTCCGGGTCAGGAGTGAGGTTTGGCCTGTTGTTGTGCGTGTTATTCTGCAACCCACATACCACAGACAAAATTGCCCAAACTTAGTCAGACAATCGGTAAGTCCGCAAAGTCAACCTATACCATCGTTTAGTATTCCTTCTGCTTAACCTAAAATATTATAGAATACATCACCTTTCTTGTTTTACGTGGATTTTTCATTCTTGAGGATTTCTTAATGTCAACTTCCGTTGTGTTTACACAGCCGGGCTACACCACATAAACACAAACATTTTGTGATTCTTTCGTGGTGCTGTGTAGTATTACAAGACACCACAGATTACCACAGACTGACACTTACAATGCTGGTGACACATTTCCAGCCACATTTCAACCATGCTGACCCCTTCCCACTTCCGAAAGCACCTACAATAGGAATGTGAGTACCAGGCATGCACCAGGAAGCACTACTGGGAAGACAGGAAGTCGGCGGAGGCGGTGTGATGCTCTGAGCAATGTTTTGTTGGGAAACCTTGGGTCCTGACATTCTTGTGGGTTAAATTAATGTTATTACTGATTGATACAGTATATACTCTTCACAGTTCAGTGCCAAAAGCCATGCTAAAATTACATTCCTTCTGCTTTACTTCATAATGCATATATAACCTGCAACTATACCTATGGAGCTAGCAATGCAATTACTCAGCTGCATATATGAACTCTAAAAAAATGCATAAGGAGCAAGCCTACAATACCATTTTTCAGAAACCTCAAACTTAGAACGACCAACAATGTTGTGTTCAACAGCATTTTTTTAATGAAGAAATAATACCACAAATAACTGAAATATGTGTTACTCTGAGATAGATGAAAGTAGGCTATTCTTACCACTGGTCTCTGAACATCCCAAAAGGCTCGTTCTTGACTGTCAAGTATTTTCCTCTCAACCTTGTCTCTTTTTCTATTAACTCTGAGGAACATAACGGTATGTATTCAACAACAGTGTTTATAACAGCTTATTAATTTCTAAAGGATTGCTATACCCTTACAATATGTTCTCCTATAACGTGTGCATTGAAAACAGGCTCACACAACAACACCGGTAGTTAACTTCAAAATGAATAAACCGCAAAATTATCAGAACTAATTAGTGTATATATAACTGCCAAATAATATTTATAATAGCTCATTTATTATTCGATTTTAACATTTATTTTCAATTTTATACACA
Source organism: Mormyrops attenuatus (assembly GCA_026777985.1). Lineage (NCBI taxonomy): Eukaryota > Metazoa > Chordata > Actinopteri > Osteoglossiformes > Mormyridae > Mormyrops > Mormyrops attenuatus. The sequence continues at coordinate 10,147,807 of JAODKC010000064.1, forward strand.
TTGTCGAATGTTCGAATATCCAACAATGCTGACTCATCCCTACATTGTAGGAGAACATACCATATTTAGCTTTCCGAACTTGGATATATAACTGTTAGTGCCTGTGATTACAATGGGAAAAAATAAAGTGTTCAGGAAAGCGAAGTTAACCATTTATAGAAGTACGATCCACTTACTTTGCTTGTGCTTCTGCTTGCATAAATATAAACTCCCATTTTCGGGCAAAATCTCGTTGTAGTCTGGCTAAGCTTTCCTAGAACCAAGAACAGAGTCAGGGATGGGTCTGTACTTTATGTACTAATGCATACTAATAAATAACAAAGCATGACCCGACTTTCCTTCCATCTTCCATTTGTTTACCCTGGTGAGCCTCCTGGATGAACCTGGGGTTCAGCATTAGATACAAGGCAAGGACACACACCCGCACAGGGTATGTGTGTGTGTGTGTGTGTGTGTGTGAGCAGGTATACCTATCCTTATGGGGACACAATGTCCCCATAACGTGATAAATATCCGTTTTTTTTAAAACTCTATTTTATAAAAATTGGTGACTGCTATGAAAAAACTAAAAATGCAAAAACTCTAGTATTTTCCTTGGTTACTCATGGTTATGGTTAGGGTAGGGTGGGGGTTAAGGTTGTCATAGTTAGCGTTAGCATTTTTCCCATAGAAGTGAATGAGTGGGCCCCATAAGGATAGGTATACCCGACATGTGTGTATGTGTGTGTGCGTGTGTGTGTGTGTGTGTGTCTTCCGCTGGCCTTCTCTCGTTCCCCAGCTTCCCTCATCCATCAGTACGTGGGGTGCACCCACACAGCAGACTGGTGACACAAAGTCATGACAAGGGTAACACAAGGGGCAGAAGTGACTCTGTCTAGTAAGCTGTCACCCTTTGTGCCCCCCTCCTCGGGAAAACAAGCTATTTTTAGCCAAAGGTATTAAAATATCATCCAGCAAAGTCAGGCCTCAAAGACTCATGTGGGGGGTGTATGGTCCGTAAGGGGAGGGCCACCACTACAGGTCACAGGTATAGCACAAAACTCCCCAGGCTGTCCCTCGTCTCCAGGGATGAGGTCTGCAGAGGAGATCCAGTCCTTCATGTGGCAGGGTGGTCAAGGTGGGTCCACTATCTGCATTTAAAAAAAAACAAAAATCCAGTAACAATCTTTTCCTTTTCCTGTGCACTCTTTCCTAACAACTTTTATACAGCCTTCTTAGCGGTAATTTGATCTTGACAGCTGTTGATTTTACGTCTAGCTTATTGAATTGAATTGAAGAACAGTCATAGACTACTAAGCACTGTACTTTCTACTGTAAGTCGCTCTGGAAAAGAGCATCTGCTAAATGCGGTAAATGTAAATGTAAATGTGCTACTGTCCCTCATCACAACCTGCATAAGGAAGAACCCCCCCCCCCCGCCATGGGTAACCAGGGCCCAGCAGGATGTATCCCCCTTATTGGCTTTGTGGGCAAGTCATGGGGACTTAGGGGATTAGGGTTGCATCTCTGGGATGACTGGCCAGTGGGCTGCTCAGAGCTGGCTGGGCATACCACCACCATTCTACCATGCTGCCGGGCACAAGATCACGATTCTGCCAAGTTGCTGGGCACAACATCACGATTCTGCCAAGTTGCTGGGCACAACATCACGATTCTGCCAAGCTGCCGGGCACACCAGTGAGATTCTGCCAAGCTGGCAGACATAATATCGTGATTCAACCAAGATGCCGGGCACAATGCTGTAATTCTGCCACGCTGGTGGACACAACACTGTGACATAAGGCCACAATTCTGTCACACTGTCGGACACAGCACAGCGATTTTGTGAAGCTGCCAAGCACACCACTGTGATACTGCCAAGCCGTCTAGTACAATGCCACCATTCTGCCAAGCTGGCGGGCAGAACACCACAATCCTGGGACGTTGGTGGACATAACTCCACAATTCTGCCACGTTGGTGGACATAACTCCAAAAATCCACAATGCCATGATTCTGCCAAGCTGCTGGGCACACTAGCATGATTCCGCCAAGCTGGTAGACATAACATCGTGATTCTGCCAAACTACTGGGCACAATGCCATCATTCTGCCATGCTAGTGGACATAATGCCATGATTCTGCCACACTGTCGGGCATAACACCATGATTCTCTCAAGCTGGCGGGCACAATGGCGTGATTCTGCCTATCTGGTTGGTAACAATGCTATGATTCTGCCACGCTATCAAGCATAAAATCAAGATTCTGCCAAGCTGCTGGGCACAATGCCACCATTCTGCCAAGCACGATTCTGCCACATTGATGGACATAACACCACAATTCCGCCAAGCTGCCACGCTGGCGAGCACAACGTTACAAATCTGCCTCGTTTGTGATCACGATATCACAATTCTGCCAAGCTGGTGGGCACAATGCCATAATTCTGCCAAACTGCCAGCCACAGCGACGCAATTCTTCCAAGCTGACGGACATAATTTCACGATTCAGCCAAACTGTCAGGTACAACGTTACAAATCTGCCTTCCTGGTGAACACAACGTCACGATTCTGTCAAGCTGCTGGGTACAATGCCACGATTCTGCCATGCTGTCTGGCATAAAATCAAGATTCTGCCAAGCTGCTGGGCACAACAACATGATTCTGCCATGCTGGTGGGCACAATGCCACAATTCTGCTACATTAGTAGACATAATGCCACGATTTTGCCACACTGCCTGGCACAACGCCATGATTCTGTTAAGCTACTGGGCATAATGCCACGATTCTACCACGCTGGTGGATGTAATGCCACAATTGTGCCAAACTGCCGCCCACAACACCCCGATTCTGCCAAGCTGTCAAGCACACCCTCACCATTCTACCAAGCTATCAGGTACAATGCTGCGATTCTGCCTTGCTGCCAGGCATAAAAGCGTGATTCTGCCAAGCTGTCAGGCAGAATACCACCATTTTGCCAAGCTGGTGGGCAGAATACCATCATTCTGCCAAGCTGGCGGGCAGAATACCACCATTCTGCCAAGCTGGCGGGCCCACGTTATGATTCTGCCACATTGGTGGACATAATTCCATGATTCTGGCAAGCTGCCAGGTACAATGCCACAATTCTACCTAGCTGCCAGGCACAATGCTGTGAATCTGCCAAGCTACGTGGCATACTGGCGAGACTTTGGCAAGCTGGTAGACATAGCATCACGATTCTGCCGAGCTACCGGGCACAATGGCATGATTCTTCCATGCTGGCAGACACAACACTGTGATTCTGCCAAGCTGGCGGACATAACTCCATGATTCTGCCAAACTGCCGGGTACACTGGCACAATTCTGCCTAGCTGCCGGGCACAATGCCACAATTCTGCCACATTGGCGGACACAACATTGCCATTCTGCCAAGCTGCCAGGCACAGTGGCGTCATTCTGCCAGGCTGCTGGGCATAAAAGCACGACTCTGCCAAGCTGCTGGGCACAATGCCGCTATTTTGCCAAGCTGCATGGCACACCAGCGAGATTCTAGGCAAGCTGGTGGACATAATCCTGCAATTTTTCCAAGGTTCCAGGCACAATGCCATGATTCTGCCATTTGGCAGCCACAACACCGCAATTCTGCCAAGCTGCCAGGTACAACACAACAATTGTACCAGGCTGGCAGACATAACGCTGTGATGCTGCCAAGCTGCTGAGTATAACACCACATTTCTGCCATGCTGGTGGGTGCAACATCACGATTCTGTCACAACGCCATGATTCTGCCAAGCTGCCAGGCACAGCTCCATGATTCTGCCCGGCCAGACATAACACCAGAACTCTGTCAGGCTGGCAGACATAATGCCACAATTGTGCCCTACTGATGGGCACACTGGCACCATTCTGTTACACTGGTGGGCATAATGCCACAATTTTGCCACACCGCCATGCACAACGCTGGGTTTCGGCCACGCTGGTAGATACAGCAGCATGATTCTGCCACACTGGTACTGGTGGGCACGGCCTTTATCACACAGCAGAGGGGCTGGGGCTTTGGATTACCTGCTGATCTAAGTTGATCTTCTGCTTTCTCTGTGTCACATCTCCCCCACGCCTGGCCTCCTCACTGTTTATATCTACATCACCCTCAATTCCCTTTCCTTCTGCTTGCAAGCCTCAGTGCCCCGTTGCCACTGATTCACTTTGGGGCCTGAGATCAGCTTAAGACACACTGCGACTCCTTAGAGCAGATGGCCAATGCATGTTTGCCACAGATGTTGTTCATGTGAAGCTTCGCATGTTCCAGCATTATATGCAAGTTCTGGGAAGGGTTAAACGGGTCCATCCTTGGACTGGAGCAACAACAATTGGTCAGATTTACAGCTATCGCAACAGACACTTTACTTACCATATAAACTGATGAAGTGAAAATTATTAACCCACATTATCAACCTCTTAACTGGAGAAGGTGAGACTGGTGTCCATCCTAAAGGTTGGTTCATACTTCTCTGCACAAGCAACACTCACATATCCACTCTACATATGCATACACAGAAATGTTCATAATGCTCTGGTCAAGCACACACACACGCATATCTATCTATTTCCTGAAACCACTCAACCCCAACTGGGGTTGTGGGGGGGACTAGAGCCTATCCTGGGAACACTGGGCACAGGCAGGAACCAACCCTGGGTAGTCACCAACACACCACAGGGCACACACACTCATACAACTACAGGGCCAAATTAGACTCATCAATCAACCTATCCTGCATGCTTTTGGACTGTGGAAGGAAACTGGATCCCCCAGGGAAAACGTGCAAACTCCACCGAAAAAGAACCTGGGACCAAACCCAGGACCTTCTTGCTCTGAGGCCGCAGTGCTATCCACTGCACCACCACACATGCACGTAATGTGTTGCATTTGTATTTTTATTATTAATAATAATATAAATAATGATTCTGATATTCCCTGCACATGTACCACAGCAGGTTTGTGCCTGTTTCTTTGTTTTACAAATTCAGAGAGCCAGCTTGAAGTGTTGCCAACTTTGGTCAGCTGGCTGGCTTGAGATTTTCAATTCGAGACAAGTCTGCAGTCATATACACACTGATTTACATGTATGTAACAGTTCTATTACCTTGTAAAGGTAGGGTTACCTTGTAGGGTTTGCAAACTATGCCAACGCTCATCAAAAACATCCATGTTGGCATTTAAAGTGGACGCTAGCGAATCGATCATGCGCAGTGTGTCCAGAGCTGCGCGTACACCGCTCCACGGTCACAAATTTAGAGTGCAACAGGCGTTTGTCCTTGGAGGCGCACAATGACGTCAAACATTTGAGCAGACACGTCCGCTGGTACGTGTGAGGGGCAGTATGAACTACCCTTGAGAAGGGCAGGGTACACACAGCATGGCATGACAGGCCAACCCAGGGGACACAAACTACATTCAGGCAGTTTAGAGACAGCATTATTACTTACGTGAGTGTTTATCGAATGGATCACCAAAATGTCACATGCGGTCGGTTACCTTTGGTTAAGTGACATCTTTTGACTTCCTGTCACACATACCCCTCACTTCAGGCCAGAGGACAGTGAAATGTGAGGGTGCCTGCCAGGCCTCACATAGAGCAGCCATGAGTCAGAAAGCATGCCAGCTAACCAAAAGCCCAAAGTTCTACTGATAACAAAAAGGCACTGGGCTTATGGAGGGAGACAAAAAAGATTAACAAAAATGAAACTCGTCTATCAACAGGTGAGAAAGGGTCATTGTATTTATAGCCTCGTATGACAGGGACCCAGAGATGACAAGTGCAGCCAAGTCCCCAGTGCTGCCTGCGTTACCTCTAACTTGTGCAGAAGTTTTTTAGCTCATAGGTCAGATCTCAAAACTGCCCAGATGGGCTACGTCAGCGTGAACCTGCTGCAGGTGATATAAGGATCGGTGCTGCTATGAGATGACTAACAGGCCCACCATGTATGCATCAGCGGTGACCATTCTCCAAAGGTGCAGCCTGACCATTAGGAACAGCACCACTCTGTCAGGGAAGGAGCAGCTCAGTCTGACTCAGTGGTCGTGCTTTACAGTTGCAGTCAGAGAAACCCCTCCCTACAGGAATGGGATTCTCAATGCTCAATGCTGCCCCCTGCAGGAAGTAACTCAGTCTTATTACCTTTATAATTTCTGCTTTGTAGAATATTCACTTTATAGAGGTTTGACGGCACAGACTGATGTGCTGCAAATCCACTATTTATTTGGCCCCCTTGCTAATCAGTTTCTAAGCCCTCTAACCACAATGTGCACTGTGCTGTGTGTAACTACAATCTTCTCTGTGCCCTGCAAGCAGTCTGCACTGTGCTGTGTGTAACTGCAGTCTGCTGTGTGTAACCACAGTCTCCTCTGTGCCCTGTAAGCACAGTCTGCAATGTGTCATGTGTAAACACAAGTCTCCTCGTCCACCGTAAGCACAGTCTGCACTGTGCCATGTGTAACCACATTCTGCAATGTACTGTGTGTAAACACAGTTTCCTCATCCACTGCAAGCACAGTCTGCATTGTGCCGTGTGTAACCACAGTCTGCACTGTGCCATGTGTACCTGCAGTTTCTACTGTGCCGTGTGTAAGCACAGTCCATGTGTTGTGCTCTGTGCAGACGATGTGCTGGCCAGGGACGCTGGTGAGTGTGTGATTTGCCTGGAGGAGCTCCAGCAGGGAGACACCATCGCCAGACTGCCGTGCCTCTGCATCTACCACAAAAGGTAAATGGCCGCCTCCCAAAGTCTTCAGAATTACCAGAAGAGGAATATGTGAGAATTAAGCTTCCCCAAAGCTCACAGCTGGCTGATGGGCTAAGGGAATTGGCTCTACCCACACTATACACTAAAAGGTGTCTAACCAGATATCCACATAGGGGTAATCATTAAAGAATGGATTGCCCCCCCTCCAAATTTGACCATGAGTAGGCAGAACGTGGGTGAGAGCAATTTCATTTGGCATGTTATCCCTGGGGGAGGAAACACCCACAGGAAACTGAACACTGCCACACTGAGCACCAGATCACACAATACTGCAGCACGCTAAATATAGTAATGTCTGGAACTGAAAAGAACAGTTCAAATTGTGCATCCATCTTCTACGTTCTTATGCTGGTTGGGGGTGTGGAAGGCCCTGGAGCTTGCACCAGGCAGCACAGGGCACAAGGCTGGGGTGCATCCTGGATGGGACGCTAGAAGATATATGTGCTGCATATTATTTGTGAATAATATATGCCATTGAGAGCACTGAGAGCACAAATAGATAGTGTTTTCAAATCTTCAGATTTGCATTTAAAGTTAGCCTCTCTGCAGCTGTATAGATTCCTGGTTTGAGATCAACCGGTCCTGCCCTGAACATCCATCAGACTGAGCCCCACGTTATACACCTGTCACAGGTAAGGTAGCACACATCAACAGGGATGTACAAGCACACATACACACATCAACAGGGATGTACAAGCACACACACACACATCAACAGGGATGTACAAGCACACCGACACACACTCCCATATCAGCAAGAATGCACAAGCGCACATACACATATCAGCAAGGATGCACAAGCGCACATACACACATCAACAGGGATGCACAAGCACACACACATCAGCAGGGATGCACAAGCATATACACACCAACAAGGATGCACAAGCGCACACATGCACACACACACACACATCAACAGGGATGCATGAGCACACACACATCAGCAGGGATGCACAAGCGCACACATGCACACACAAATTCATCAACGGGGCTGCACAAGGGCACACACACACACATCAACAGGGATGCACAAGGGCACACACACACATTCATCAACAGGGATGCACAAGCGCGCGCACACAAACACATCATGTTCTACTCTCGCCAGTGTAGGGAAGCAATAAAAAAGGCGAATAGGATGTTGGGTTACATCTCTAGGTGTGTAGAGTTTAAGTCAAGGGAGGTGATGCTACGATTATATAACTCCTTGGTAAGACCCCACCTAGAATATTGTGTGCAGGT
>JAODKC010000064.1:10171626-10184492 GCA_026777985.1 Mormyrops attenuatus
CCCCCCCCCCCCCCCGAAATAAAACAACTAATGCAATGCTTGCCTGTACAGGCAAAATCTCAAATCCCACCCCCAAGAGACCTCACACTTTTATTCAATAAAAATACTGTTTTAAGATGTCAGCAACCTAACGCTTATCTTACAGTAAAAGATTTTCTATGAAAACCCAACTAGTATTTCCTTTTCCTTTTTTTCTGTCAGCACTTTCTTATCAAACAGATTCTTTAAGTAGTCCATTGTAGATTTCAATAAAGGATGTGCAAAAACTACCAGTACAGTATTTCACAATCAAAACCATTTTGACAGAATAGAAAAATGGAATATTAAACAAAAAAGCACGTATATGAAGACATACACGTATATATTTCGAAATACTGTTCCGGTTTATTTTCTAGCAGAACATTTACATAGCAAATATTCATAGCAAGTATTATACAATTGTTGACTTCATAGGTGATAGTGTGAGTGAACTTGTAGCTGTTGAACCCATGCGAATGGCAAAAAAGCATGGACTGAATTTTACGGAAAAACTATGCAATGCTTTATGTATGTAAATCAGCTCACACATGTTAACATATTATGCATGTTTATTAGGAGCACTTATAGAATTTGTATATAGAATTTCCACCTGGGATCAATAAGGTAGATCTTATCTAACCTTTTATGATTTTCATGTACTATAGTCTCTTGAGTTAACAGAGAAAAGGCATTCAGGCAAAGGCAGGTCTGTTTTTGTAAACATTTTGTCAATTAGTTCACAGGCAAAGAAAACAGTACAGTAATGGTGTGCAGAAAGACAACTGCACAATGGATAGATCCCCAAAGCAGCTCTGGAGACAAGAGGGGTGATATCTGGTGCTACGCAGCAATGCCTAAAAAAGTGGCATCTGATTGTATATGTCATTGTGTATATATGTTTGGATGAAAACAACATTCTGATACCTACTTATGCACCTGGAAAATGATTAACATAATGGTAATGAAATACTTACATGATTAAAATAGTGTTAAATGATTTCTGAGGGAAAGAAATTACTTATCTTAACTGATGTTGATTATACAAGATATAGCTCTGTAATGGATAATCAGTTTGATAGATAGATAGATAGATAGATAGATAGATAGATATATTTTATGGCAACAACAGTGCCAGCATTACCTGTGTGTTTTCCTTGTATTTATTTAAGGTGATATGTTGGTGACAGGTGTCATTTTACCGATTAGATGTTCTTGAAATTCCTGCTCGTCTTGATAGTACTTCAATACTTGTTTATTTGCTATGCTGTAAGTTTCAAAGCAGGAGTTGCATGAAAATCCTGGGACATATTAGAAAAGGCCTTTGCTGTCTGGGCCTGCAGATGAGTGATCCTTTGCAAATCGGGCCCCCTGCTCCCCCTGAGGAAGTGGAATGTTGCCTGTTAGGTTGACCCCTTTGTCTCTCAAGAAAGGGATGCTGGGTTGTTTTGCTCCATTCTATAACCTTCTATCTTTCTTTGGTTGCCAGTTGCTGAATTTAGCCGACGCAGCATTAATTTTAGGCATTTAATAAGCAATTGTCTGCAGGGTTCCCCTTTATCTCACAATGCAGTTACTCAACAACGCGGTCAGCTCATTGGTAGGCATGCCTGGTCTGATGAAGACAGTATTATTGTTGCCTTTCAAGACAGAAAGTTCGACAGCATTTATCTTTTTGAAAACGTCTGTTGTTTCACATCCGAGGAGGAGGAAAGCTGTGTCATCTACACTTCAACTATTCCTTAACCTGCTGTAAATAATATGCTGTTTCATGCAACAGTGTTGAAGAATTTTTTTTTTAAACTTTTTGAAATTTCCAGGGAAAAAACGTTTTTTTTTCCTTTGTAAATATTACCATAATATTAATACTAATAGTAACATAGTAACATTAAGTAGTCCTAACTCCATTTGAAGAGAAACCAGGGAAACTTATAGTTTAATTGCACATATGATTGTGCTTTTCTACCCTCATCTACTATAAAACACATCAAATGAATTGCATGTAAGTCCACGGATCAGAAAACAACCAGTGTGATATAAGTTGTGTTCCAAAGTGGGTTTAGAGTAAAACTAAAGTACTATTGGAGTTAATTTTAATTAACATTCCACTGAATTCTACATGTAGATCAATTTAACAAACAAAAGAATTTCTGATCTGAAAAAAATTCTCTCATTTGTGTAAATTGCAGAGCTGCTCAGATTCTAAGATAATGAGAAGGCAGCCAAAACAACGATACTAGATGTTGTCTTTATGTACAAATGAAATAGTACTGTAATAATATGCTTGGGTGGGAGAAATCATGAGAATGAAAAACCTGATTAAACTTCAGAGAACTAAACATATAATGCAATTATACCGTGAAAAGACATCACACCACAATCAAACTGAGAAATTAACTATTAGTTGTTACCTCTTAGGGTCACAACTAATGTTGTTAACTGTAATCTTCCAAATATCCTTCTCGTCTCAGTGTTGCACAAAAGCTACTTTGTATCTCTGTGTTCTATAAAGTACTGCTGACTGGATCATGTATACCCCGACTCTGGAACTCCCTACTACAAGATATTAGAAATATCGACTCCTTTTCTCTTTTTAAATCAAAACTCAACACACATCTGTTTAAAAGTGCCTACTCACTGTAATTTGTTTTAGTTTTATACGGTTTTAGCTTTCTAATTTTTATTTTGATTGTTCTTATTGTTATGTAATTCTGTGCGGTGTCCTTGTGTGCTTTGAAAGGCGCCTTTAAATAAAATGAATTATTATTACTATTATTATTAAGGATTTCAGCAAGTTAGCAGGTTCTCATTATTTCCAGCTTCTTTCTTTGTTCTGTGCAAGACGTTGATCCCTTTGTCTTCCACATGATGGCTGACTTAGGCTGTACTGGTCATTGATGAAACGAGCCAAAACAGAAAGCAGATGCTTTCTTTGCGTACTTATTGAGCTTCCCCCTTTGAATCACAGCTATGTACCTTCAGACGGCAGAGTTCAGCATACCTTCATGCTGGGTTTGCAGCGCACTCTGCCCCTGTCTTTCTTCAGGCTTGCCCCTTAATCCCATCACTTAATACCCTGGGTGAAGAATAAACTCAGCGAAAGCGCTATCATATTCTCTTGGTCCAGAGCCCCTCCTGTGTGTCCACACACCCCCTCAGCTCCCTGTGACCCCAGGTCTAGGGAACGGGGTCCCCTCGGGATTCCCTTTGGAAAAGCTACTTCTTGCTGAAATTACATGATGCATCTGATTGCATTGGTTTGGTTAAAAGAATTCACAATTACCTCTTTAATTGTGTCTATATGTACACATTTTACTCCAGATTATTGATTAAACACAGTGGCCAGGAATGCTGGAAAGAAATACAGGCAGTTTATGTCTGAGATCCATTCCCTTAGTCTGTCTTTCCCTAAGATCCATTCCCTAAGTAAGTCAAATTTGTAGGTAAGTTTTAAAATGAATAATACAGTACTTAATAACTATATATAGTAATTATGCAGTAATAATAAAATTAACTACATACAGTACTGTACTGAACCACGAGCTGACCAACCTCTGACACCATGCAATGTTTTTACAAGCGTCACAAAGTAATGTGTGTGTATATTCATCATTTAACTCAAATTCTTATTATAATAGACTTTATGATAGTCCGTTCGTAAATACAAGTATCCGTAAGTCGGATATTCTTAACCCAGGGACTGCCTGTACCACAAGGAAAGAAGAGAGTGTAAACAGCAGCTAATGAAAATAATTAAAAAGTTCTCACCATTCACTCATTTTGGATTTTTTTCCATGACACTGAGGTTATTAGGCAAGCCTGGGCCAATTGTCTTTAGCTCCCTTTCCACAGATGAAAGTAAAACCTGTGTACCAAATGGTGAAAGATATGTTTGGCCTAGGTTGTAAATAGATAATCATTACATAAAGGATATTCAAATAACAATGAAGCAGACCGGCACCAATGTGGTCAATGGGCACCTTTGTACAAAAGAAAATGAATGAGTTTTTTCATAAAGCAAAATGTGTTTCTTTTTTCCCATGATCTAATGAGTCCTTTAATTTGCAGAAACATCTGAGGTAATGCTGTTATTGCACCTGTGTTTGTATTCTACAATAGTTTTTAATTACCAGAAAATACAATTATACACAAAGAATGGCGCATAGACCTCAGTGGTCAATTGGGTCATCGATTTGAATTGTTTGACAGACCCAGAGGAATAAGGAAAGTTCGAAAATCCCAAGTAAAATTGAGAAGTTTGTCACAGAAACTGCTAGAAAGAGATGTCATATGTGATTACAGTGTATGAAAGGCTCCTGCAATCAAAAGTTCAAGTTCCCGCTGCAGATTAAATCTGAATTTTAATCTCTTTGTTTTTGACTCTTCATGAATCATGATCTGATTACAAGGGTGAGCAGTCACGATAGGGAATGGTGTGCTTATGTGTCTCACAAAAGTTACACACAATGCTGGGAAAGGCAAATACAGCTGGCTTCAATGTTGCCCATCTACTGTGAGCATAATCTTCAATGTACTGAACATACTGAAACTACTGCTCATTAATTCCAGTGGTTTACACTTTTTGACCTTTCTAATGTAAGCAGACAGCTAAAATAGGCTTGGTCATTCGTAGCACAAATGTGCCGTCGGCACTGCTTAGAAGCATTGTCTTTGTAATATATTTCATCTATGTTTGTCTTTTTTTTTCACTAATTTTTTTTGAAAATGCACATTGCTTCAAGATGTTGAATGACATGCTCAAACCATATACACTGAAATACACAAAGGAAATAATTAATAACAACTTTCTAATAAATGTATATGTTGAAGATAGTAGTGTATTCCAATGCAGAATGTATCAATTTTCATTATGTGTATGTGTACATCTTTTTGAAGTTTTTATTCTCAGTAACAATTTATCTATTTATTTGTTTGCTTGTTTCAGATTCTTAAGTGGTTTTACAGGATATCATAATTAATACAGGGTCTCATGGAGCCTATCACAGGAAGCCCAAAGTGAGTCCTACCCTGGATGACACATAATGGCACATTTATGAACTGCAACAATAGGTGGTAGGGCTATGGATACAATGAAGGTAACAATCCTGGATGGGGCACCAACCCATTGCAGGGTACACTCACACATGCACAGCTATGGGCAATTTGGTAACTCCAATTCACCTAGGTATATTTTTGAACTCTGGGGGGGGCTGGAGTACTTGGAAAAAACCCCACAATGACATGGGGAGGACATGCAAACTCCACACACAAGGAGTCATGGTGGCTATTTCAAGTCTGATTTCAGAAGTGTGAGGCAACAGTGCTAACCACTGCACCACCGTGCTGCACCCACCTTTAGCCATGTACGTTTTTTTTCTTTATTTTTTTGTTTTCCTATGTATTTTTTCTTCTTTGCAAAAGTTTTAAGCAGAACATAATGAAGTAATGAAGTGGCACATGCAAAAATATAGCAGTCTGATGTCAGTGTCTCATATATGAAGTGCATTATATGGCTGAGCTGTGCAAAGCCTTCAGCTTTGTGAAGGTAATCGAGGGATTTATCTGTCTGGACAGAAAGGGCGGGACTGCCCTCCACTTAATGTGCCGCTGCATGGTTGCTGCCTGATGTTTTACGTTTAGCGTCGTCACATCGTTAATTCTGGTTACTTCTTCGTGGCATATACATCTCTCAGTTTTCATTGTAGTATCATGCAGATACTATACATAAATATAATTGTTATTATGTGCTGTCAAATCACTGTCAACTCCTGGCAACCATAGAGACAGCATTCCACCAGAATTCTCTGTCTTCTATCCAAGTCGTCAAGTTTCCCAAAGGCATGTTCATTGTTGTGATGAGTTCATCCACCTTGTTGCTCATCATCCTCTCCCTACTTTACCATCTTACATTGTGCTTTCTACATCTTTTGCTTAAAATGTTTAACATATTACATTTTTAAGTGACAGATTATGGGTGCATTACAGTAACTGACCTTAAGTGATCATTAGTCTGTCCCTTAAACTTTAGTCTCAACCATTTACTGCAAAAAAAATAAATGAACCAGAGATTATTGTTTATCACATATGTATGTTTATATAATGATTATTCCATGTTTATTTATTTTGAAAATAACAGTATTACCTGGAATGCTATATTTTGCATGCAAAAAATAGGTGCATTATTTTGTATTTTATTCTGTTTGTGAAAAATTGTGAGAAATAGCCTCCATAGTTATTTCCAGTGTTAAAATTAAAGTTTTTTTTAATTCATTTTGATTGTTGCCTGTATAACTTTGAAGAAAGCATTAGCATTTCATAAAAGGAAATGGAAAAGTATAATACGAGTAACAATACAAGATGAATAATATACCTGATATTTCCCCTCCCAGTCAAAATGACTGATTAGATTTTTTATCTTTCATTAAAACTGTAATTTTGCTTTATCGGGAGTCCCTTACAAAGCTAAGAATCACTGTTTTCTGTAATTAAGAAAATTCCAGAACGTTGGGGCAAGAAGGAACTCAAGTTGCTTCTCTTATTTACATGTGACATCTTTTGAGGTGGAATTAGGAATGGGATCTCAAGCATAAGTAGTTTGAAAAATTGAATTTGTTCTGATTCTTTACAAGTGAACGTATCTTGTCTCTCGTGTGAGCATAGTTTCAGCAGGTCTCAGCAGGTTTGCACTGGGGCCCCAACAGTAATGTGACCATGATGGTAGTATCAGTTCATTTTGTATATCGATTCTGAAAGAAATATGCTCCTGTTATTTGATATCACCCTTCTGTTGCACATTTTGATCATGTGTGCAAAAGTATAACTTACATTTTGGGTTTGCAGTTATTTAATTGCTAAGTTTAACTGGGATGATTATTTTTTTTACAAATACAAATTTGGTTTGAATACATATTTCTCCACATTTTATTTTGACTCCTCTTCCATGAAAATGCTATTCATCACTCAGGTCTACATCAGGTCGTCTTTCTGCTCTTTCTCTAAACCACTCTGTACTTTCTGGGTTTGGTTCTTAATTATGAACTGGATACACAATAGCTTCTACTACATACAGCATATGTTTGAGAAACAGTGCTCTGTAACATTGTCTGCTAGAAACCTAAACTTAAATAGTAATTTACTGCTTGTAAGGTTGTCAGGTTATGTGAGCGTTGCCTGCTAACTGTTATGGTATGCATAATAATCCTGATAATATTGTGTAACACTGAATTAGAACAAGCTAGGCAGTTTGTTAAGCCTAGTACTTGATGTGAATTGTTCCACTGTTCTTAAAAAATGCAGTTACCTCATCGTCAGATGGGTTTCACCCAGTCACAACCTCTTGAAAACAAAACCTCTTGTAATAAAAATTGTACAAAGTGTCTGGATTGATCTGAAGTGTAAACTGTGCAATTCTCCATGCCCAGAGAATGAGGAAGAACAGAGCTACAAAGAAGGTGTTCCCATGAGTACATCAGCTCTCGAGAGCTCAGTGAGGCAATCTGTACTACCACACATTAAGCTAGCATTCAGTCCCAGGAAGTGTCAAATGCACATTCTTTTAAAAAAGATTTTTGGTTTGAGTGTGTTGATATATGTGTGTATTATTACCATTTTAAAATGTACTGGCACCTCAGAATCATGGGAAATCAGGTGACCAGCAGAGTTAACCTCATTCAGCTGTCCCGTCTATGGCCTTCCCACTTTCATTCAGCCTTGTATCTATAATCATTGCCCAACACACCTTATTTGTAGTATTATTTTGTTGTTCCTCCCTGTCACACTAAATAGCTTCCATTTTATTTGTTTCCCCTGCTGTTTTTAAAGACCCTTT
Source organism: Mormyrops attenuatus (assembly GCA_026777985.1). Taxonomy (NCBI): domain Eukaryota; kingdom Metazoa; phylum Chordata; class Actinopteri; order Osteoglossiformes; family Mormyridae; genus Mormyrops; species Mormyrops attenuatus. Next base: position 10,179,470 of record JAODKC010000064.1, read on the forward strand.
TTTGACCATGTGCTTAAGATCTACTATTTGTCTCACTTGTACATTCATTTGGATAAAAGTGTCTACTAATAAATAAATCTAAATATCCCAAAATGCCTGTTACATTTCCATGCATGTGTTATATGGATTGTTTGCATTTCCTGGCCAGAGAAATACTTATATTTATGGTTTTTACATATTTGCATTTTTAAACTTAAACCTCTGCACAAAATAAAAAGTTTCAAATTAAGCAATGAAATAACTTACCTTACATGACCTGTTCTGTCGGCCTTTGAGTGGAATACCGTATCTCTTAATACCGTATCTCTTAATACCATATCTCTTTCTTTGTCAAGTTTCTGTGGATTAAAAACTTTCATTGTGATGTTGAGAGATTTTTAAATTTGTCAAGATTATTAAACGTTTTAACTGAAAAGTGTGATATTAGATCAAACCTGGCACAGATTTAATTGACTGTACTGTTGGGTTAACTTTATTTATCTATCCTATCATATACCTTCCAACCATTCATTCGGGAGACGGCCGTGTGGAAGAGTTAGCTCAAACCGTTGTGATCTCCGGCCTCCAGAGTATTCTTGGATCTTGTGCATCTTTACCCACTGAGTTCTTGTGATACCGTTTTAGATCAAATTATGTAATTTATAAAAAAAGGTAATATGCAACATCAACTTAACATCATCTTAATATTACTTCACTCACTGTAATTAGGCATCACGGTATTTCAGGGCAGACAGGATTATTCCGCCAGGCTGCTTGCTGAAGGGGGTTCATGTCAGGATTTCCCCAATGGTTTGGGATAGTATCTTTAGGTTTCCGAGCGGATGGGAATCTGCGGGGTTTTAAGTTACAGGCACATTTGACATATGTCAACTCCTGACCCTTTGCACCAAGTTTCCCAGATTTTTGTCACTCTCTAACTGCAGCAGATTAACACACTCACTTCCAAGGCAAATGCAACAAGGAAGCTAGTCCGCCACGAAGACTGAAGATTTAGAATTATACTACTATAAACACTGGGAAAAAAGGATTGTTTTTTTTTCTCATTTCTCGTTTGTAGGAGGGCTGCTTAAAATTTTGATATGTAAAAAAACAAGCAAGCAGTCCCAGTACACAGTGGTACATCAGGTCTCAATTCTGATCTTTCCATTGGCTATGAATTAGTAATGCTACTGTTTGTGTGCGTTTTTCCTCACTCTAATATGAGCACTGCTTTACACATCTGGGGCTTTTATTACCACAGGGAATAAGTTATCCCTGTACACGCAGTTCCCCAGGTTAAAAATGTCCGACTTACAGACAACTGACACTTACGAACAGACTGCCATATATTATGTTTTCTTAAAAATACGAGTTAAATACAGTGGTTCATAATAATGAATGTAGGCACTACTTTGTGATGCTCATGAAAACATTGCATTGTCTTCAGTGGTTTGTTGGTTCATGGTACAGAACAGTATAGTATGTAGTTACTTTTGTTATTACTGTATAATTATTATGTACTGTATTATTATTTTTCTAAGTAACCTACAAATTTGACTTAAAAACATATTTAGGGAACAGATTGTATTTGTAACCTGGGGACTGCCTGTATAAACTCTAACAATCCTGTTTTTTTTTCTAAATGAACCACTAGAAAGGTTTGCTTTTTTCACTGTCTCTATAAAAGAGCATGAGAAGAACACACCATCTTCAAGAAACAGGTGCACTTTCTTTGCAATGCAAACAAAGAATCATAGATTTGTGTTTAGCAAAAAGCATCAACAGAAAAATTCTCGGAGGTACACAGTTTATTAGACAAACAATTAAATGTCAACTTCAATAGGCTAAGCAAGGCTTTGACATATTCAGTAATTTTATTCCTCCTATGTAACGAATAGAGACTTGGGGACCCAAATGCAGGCCACGGGATTTACTAGAAAACAAATGCAGACAGATGTGGAATCAGTGAGTGGTGTCACGCCCTCAGGGGCTGGACAACACAGCGGCGGACAATCGCCAACCAATTAGGGGGATTATTTAAGACGATCGCAACCTCCCCAGGGTTGCGAAGTATTGTTGCCATTTCCGGATGTGTACCTTACTGAGCGTTTATTCTTGTTTGCTGTCTCCCCCGCTTGTCCTGCCTTCCATGTCCTGCCCTGCTCCTCGCCCTGCTACTGGCCCTCGCCCTGCTCCTGGCCCTGCTCCTCGCCCTCGCCCTGCTCCTCGCCCTGCTCTTCGCCCTCGCCCTGCTCCTCGCCCTCGCCCTGCCCTTGGCCCTGCTCCTGGCCCTGCTCCTCGCCCTCGCCCTGCTCCTCGCCCTCGCCCTGCTCCTTCTCCCTCGTCGCTTCCCCGGTCCGTCCGTCTGTGTAGGACTGACTCCCTCGGTGATCGACCTCCACCCGCCCCACGTCTATTCTTCTGGATCTCCCTATTGGCTTTGTTAGTACCCGGCAATTCTAATAAAACCGTCTCCTGCATTACGGGGTTCGCCTGTTCTGTCACGACCAAGTCTGACAAGTGGGTTATCGTGGCTGGAGTCACGGAGCAGAAGAAGTCATTAGCCAGGGAAATCAGTCCTAGGAACATGCAAGGAATGAAAGGTAAGCACACCAGGGAAGTCTGAGGGTAGCAGGGGCTTGGCAGGACTGGATCGGAGAAGGATGGGCAGGGGAGCACTAGAGACAAGAAAGGCCAGGGACTTGGCGGGGTTGTCGCAGTGTAAGGCAGCTACCACTGAGGACGTTCATGGCGGGAACCCAGGTTTGTCCTCTCGGTGGAGGTCCAGAGGCATTCACAGATGGATGGGCAACACTGTAGTGGACAGGCTTGGTTTTAAAACAATTGAAGCAGGTTTTCAAGCCACTGAAGGCTACCTTATCTTCTGGGGTCCAGCAAAGGGAAAATTTGCCAGTGCGCAGGAGGGACATCAAAGAAGCAGCTACTGAGTTAAAGCCATGGATGAACCGACGATACAGGTTGGAAAATCCAAGGAAGTACTGTGTCCTGGCACTCCAGGGACACAATCGTGGGATGAGGGGAGCACCCGCTGTTGATTCTCCTCATGGTGGATGGCTCCTGCTTGTAGTGAGAGAGGAATGGTCCATTGTGTGATTGTCCCCGACGTGTGCTGTCACCTATCCACTTCTTGTACATCAAACGGGGCAACACCAGCTCCACGGGAATAGCATGAACAAATTTGATATTAACAAAGTGAGCTGCAGCTCCTGAGTCATCGCTTACAACATAGGACAACATGAAAGGCACTATAAACTGCTTCTGAGTGATGTTAAGAAAAGAGGACACACCTATCTAGATGTGGCATGCAATCTCAGCTTGCAATTCTGGCCTGAGAGCCCATCAGTAAAGCACCCGGAGACAGAAGGAAGGCCAACAAGTGCTGTGCCCAGGGTACAGAACAAGGAAAGGTCTGTCGTGAATCGATTGCCTTGGCAGAGTTTGCGCAATCAATCTCCTCTGCTTCCGCCCACCACAGGATGACTGAAGACCGCACTGAAGGCACTCTGAAGGATGACAGAGCAACTTAGGACTGGGCTCTTTTCGCTCATTCGCAAGCCCTGCCTGTGAGAAGGGAGATGACAAAGTGCACGTAGTCCACTTCTCTCAGGAAGATCTCGGGATGGTGATCGACATAGACACTGCATTGCATTAAGAATGACTGGGAGTGATCGGGGTTGTTATCATGTTCTTTGGAAGAGGGATCGGAACGCCAGAGGTTGGCGGAGACTGGTCAAGAGGGGAAACAGCAGCAAGCCCATGCTGCAGCTGTCCTACCAGGGTATTGAGCTGAATAATTTGAGACAGGGTATCTTGGAGTCAGCAATGACTGTCCGCTGGGTCCATCTTCCTTCAGAATGAGGTATTCTGCAATGAATAGAGACTTGGGGACACAAATTCAGGGGCAATTTTTAGTGACTGTACGATTTTTTTACATGTTAAACCCATTAACCCAGACGGCCAAACTTCATCAGCAACATAAACCTACTGCATCCACTGGCTGAACTGATCGCACAATCTGGATTGAATTGTATTTTGGCCCGGATTCAGAGCAGAGTCAAGCAGTTGATAACCACTACCATAAGGGATATAGAGGAGGGAAGTGAAGCCGAAGTGCTGAGCTACTGCTGTCTGTCACTGCCGGTTTTCACCCATTCAGCTGGGTGATTAATGCTCTCGCAGATCTCCTCTCTGACAGGCTGGGAGAGGTCACAGAGACCGCACTGGGTCCCTGCATCAATGTTTAACCAGAGAAACATGAGGGCTAGTGAGCTGAAAATTCATCCTGGACCACCTAAGCATAAAGAAGATGTTAATTGCTGCAGTTCTAGTACAGCTCCAGGAGGCAGGTATGAAACATGGAGTATTTGTTAGTCACTATACTTGGAATTTAATTGGAGGGATAAAACACTGTAAGCAGTGCCTGGTCATGAAATTATCTGCGGTTAAAAGGTGCAATACAGAAGTATGTGTCTTAGTGGCCAACATGCATACCGGATGGAAGTACCCTAAATAATATTGTAATCATAATAATCGGCACTGCGCTCGCCTCCTTATTCGTGTGGGTGGGTGGTCCTGCGTCGGAGTGTGAGAGGTTATAAGAACGCTATGCAGAGACCTTTCTCTGAGCCTGTCTATCATCACTGCTAAGGCTGGATAACCATTACCTTCCAGTCCTTCAGCAATTATCTTCAAAAGCCTTCAAAAGATATATTACAAAAATGTTGAGAGAAGTCTATGCTCTGCATACATATTCCATTGTTTTAAACATGGTGATATTGCTATTATATCTCAGTCATTTTAACAGTGACTTTTAACAGCTTTCTGTTTTTTGCTTTAAATGCATAATATTCAAGCAACAATGCAAAATATAAAAAGAAAAACACGTTCTTTATCCAATGAATAAAAAATCATATCACTTTAAATTAATAGTTTCTCCTGTCCATGATCATGGGAGAACATTTTAAAATGAACTTGAGGAAGCACTTCTTCACACAGCGTGTAGTTGGAGTATGGAATAGTCTTC
>JAODKC010000064.1:10200014-10210661 GCA_026777985.1 Mormyrops attenuatus
GGTGGGTGAGGGGAGGGGAGATGGGGACTGGAGCATTTCCCAAGCAGGATGTGGCACGAGACTATAGAATACCCTGTTTGAGAGCCTTTTGTCACGCGCTATGAGAAGTTTACCGGAGCCAACTCTGCAAGCGGCATGTTTTTGGGCTACAGGAGGAGAAACCTGCAAAATACAAGACGAACATGCAAACTCAGCATGCAGAGGGCAGTAGCTGGATCCAAATCCATAGCTTTGGTGGCACAAGATGACAGTGCAGCCATCTGTACTGACATGTTACCCACACAAGAATAAAAAAATGAATGAATGAATGAATGAATGGATAAATGAATGAATGAAATTGTGATCATTTCTCTTAGAATAAAAATCACTATTCTATGGGTTACCTACAGGTCAGATGGGGTTTATCACTTGTCTCTTTGGTGAATGAATTGTCTATATAATTAATCTTGTTCTCCGGGCATTACACTTTTTCTGGAATATGTGGCAGACGTGTTATGTATTGATCTGATTTTAACATTGTGTGCGTGTAATAAAATTGCTGCTCAGACTTCAGTATAAATTCTGATTTGAACGGATATAAAAATTGTTACAAACTGGAGCATTTTTAAATGTCAGGTCATTTTGATGGTTTCCCGCATATATTGAATTTATTTCTTCCTATAAGGTTTATAATAAGCTTATTTATTTATGTTCATCAAGTTGTCATTTGACAAATTACCTTAAATTAATCGATGACTCTTAGTTTTGTTTTAGAAATAACTAAATACGACGTTAATGTTTGTTCCAGAAAATATTGCAAGAGACCCTCATCGAAAACGTCCTGTTTCGCACCAACAGGTGTTTTTTGTGAGCTCTAAACGGAAAGGAATGCATAACACTTGGGCAAATGATGAAAAATAGGCAATAATACTGCTCTATGGACAATATCCTCTTTAACTATTATGCACAAATGAAATACACACACGCACATACACGAATACAAACATATTAATTCAAAAGTTAACGGATATAAAATACTATCCATACAAGAAAAGAAAAGTTGTACATTTTAAGGATATTAGGAAATCATAACAGTAGTTTTAAAGTGTTACGCGTATTATTCTTGTTCAGAAAGAAATGATTCGGTAGCCAGTTTTTCATGGTTGTTCTTTCGAGCTGCTCACGGGAAACACGCATATCGTTGTACAACCTACAGATCTATTATGCACCAACGCTTTAGTATTTTTAGATAAAAAATCTCTTTAGATGTTTCTGTTTTAACATTTAAGCAGCTGGGTGCATTCGTGAGATAACTTAAATTAAGGACAGACGTAATTAAAGTTGATCAATTTTGAAAGACCTGTTTTTATTCATCTCAAATTGTTCAAACTGATACGTGTGGATAATATGTTTATTTCTGTCAAGAAACAACTAGCTAGATAAAAAATCAAACAATTTTGTGATGCCCAAAGATCGACTATCACCAGCTTAAAGTTCAGCCAATCCGTGGGTTCCTTACCATTGGATACCTGTGTCCCCTGTGCCCAGTCATTCGAACTTCACCGCAACTAATAGTTTCCCTCTCATTCTTTCAATCTTTGAACGTGGTCGCTGGTCACAGACCTGACTGCAATGCTCGTAGATTTATGAACCCCCCAAATTAAATATTCAAAAACATAGTACGTCACCCACGAAGGTGGATCGTACATTGCGCCAATATCTATAAAGTTCCGTGAAAACAGAAAGCAGAAGATTGCACTTTGGAAAGAGTTTCAGTGGAGAAATCGTTCAGAGAGCGGCGTACATCCGAAGTTTATACGAAGTAAGTGCAATACCTTTTTTGTTATTAGCTGCTTCCGTTATAGATCTCCAGAACATGCATTAAAATGCACCGAAATAATTCCGGACTCCGTTAAAATGTAAAGTAACTTTTATCAACCAATTTTTTTACTATACTGAGGTATTCAGTGTAGCTGTTGTCTAATGTACAATATATGATAAAATATTGGAAGTTTTGCGCCTCTTACGTAATATGCGTACATATATAAAATCAGAAACAATCAATATGAGAAACTATTTCAGTAGGCCTAGTCTAAATGTTGTCCGTCCCATAAAATCCATCGGTAAGTATTGATGCGATTTTCAAAAATAAAATAAACAAATCAACATATAAACCATTAAATAAACAAGCAAGCAAAATAAATAAGTCTTATCGGTATTACTTTGCCATTTGCCAAGTACAAATAAAATGTCGATAATCGTATATTAATTTTTACTTTTCCTCGTTTGATTCAGATATTTGAAGACCCCACACAACGCTCCACTAAAACCACTTCCTTTTTCTCTTGGACTATACTCCGAATAAAACGCAGAATTTTTGAAGCACATTTTTTCTAATTGCGGTTGTGAGATGCTTCTGTTGGACTTAAATCACGTCTCAGTGATAGCTACTGCCATCACATCAGTGCTATCTGCGCTGCTGTTGCTCGTTATCTCACGGCACTTATGGACCTATCGATGGACTATCACACGGGATAAGGAATGTAAGTTACCACTTCCCAAGGGCTCAATGGGCTGGCCACTCGTAGGGGAAACCTTTCACTGGTTCTTTCAGGTATGTGAAAAAAATATATACTTTGCGTGGACACATAAAAAAACTTAACTGAAATATACTTTGTATTTTGTCTGATGTTAGTTCTACTTTCATTTCCTCTCGGTCGTATTATGTATTATCTGCTTCAAACTAAATGAACTTTTGGGCATTTTCAACTCTACTGTAAGTCTGACACTGCAAGTGCGGGCTTGTTTCTAATGTAATGGGTAACTCGCCCGTTTAGTTAACGTAGGAGTCAGCTTCAAATCAGCTGCATGGCCGAAGCATGCATTCTCACCTAGGAATGTGTCATATTCTTGCGCGTGGCGTATCATAGGGAGAATTAAGGAAAGGGAACTTAATTATAGTTATGCGCGCTTGAGATTACCACCTCATTTTCTGAATTCCGTCTTTGGCAGGGTTCAAGTTTTCATATTTCGAGGAGGGAGCGGTATGGAAACGTATTTAAAACTCACCTTTTAGGCAAACCTGTTATCCGAGTAACAGGTGCAGAAAATATACGCAAAATTCTCCTCGGAGAGCACAATTTGGTGTCTACTCAGTGGCCTCAGAGCACTCGGATCATCTTGGGACCCAATACGTTGGTGAATTGTATTGGGGAGCTGCACAGACAAAAAAGAAAAGTAAGGAATGCCTGTACCGCGCCGAGGAACAATGTTTAGATCAGACAAGGTTTCATAGGCTATATAGTATTATATTAAATACATCAGACTGTTTATTAAAGACGTGTACACGGGATAGCTTGTGCTGTTCATTATCTTATTGTTGTTATAACCTCTTTACATGTGGCGATACTGAGTGATAAATGCTACTGCAAAACGGACTGACCAAACAGTATTGCATCCTTATTGGATATTTCAAGTGTGAAATATGCTTTGGCTAATTTGGCAAGTGCATAGCAACACTCATCTGACATAAAGTTGATGTAATAAATCATTTAATCTGCTGTCATAAGAGCATTTAAAAACGTTGTATAAATATTAAAAACAAGAGTATTCTGTTGGACTACACGTTTTGTGCCATCTGGTATATTTATTGTTCTCTTCTTTCTTTAAAGATCTTGGCCAAAGTGTTCAGCCGCGGGGCCTTGGAAACGTACATGCCCCGCTTGCAAGGTGTTGTCAAGTCTGAAATTGCCAAATGGTGCTCGGCGCCCAGCTCTGTGAACGTGTATAACGCCGCCAAATCTCTTACATTTCGCATTGCAATCCAGGTCCTGTTGGGACTGAACATAGAAGAGAGCCGTATGAACCACCTTTCCAAAATATTTGAACAACTTATGAATAACCTCTTCTCGCTCCCGTTTGATGTGCCGTTGAGCGGCCTACGGAGAGTGAGTATTTCTTAAATAAATGTTGAAATTTGGTCTACATTGCTGTGCCATGTTCTGCTAAATCTTTATTCACATTATTCATTATGTGGACATTATTAAGCTGTTAAAAATGTTACGAATCCAGTAAAGGATCACCAAACTCGAATCAGATATGTAGCCTAGTAAACATTAGCTTGCTATATTAGCCAGTTTTCCAAATGTTTTACTGCACAGTTTAGACAAATTTATTAGCCTATCTATTAAATTAGACTACATGAACATTATGTAACTTGTATCATTTTTATGACAAATTTTTATATAATCTATCTGTATTTTCATCAGGGTATTAAAGCTCGTGAAATTCTTCACACATCCATGGAGAAAATTATCGAGGAGAAGCTCCAAACTTATCAGACTGAAGGTTACATGGATGCGTTTGATTACATGTTGAGTAGTGCGAAGGAAAACGGCCATGAGTTAAACGTTCAAGAATTGAAGGTAGCCTATCAGACAACGATATGTAGCACTAAAGAATTAAGTGGTTATGGAAATATTTGCAGTTTATTTATTGTTTTTAATTAATAAAGTTATCACACGCATAGGTCCATGTATTGTTCTATAAAACGTGTGTCAGTATCGCTTATCATATGATTGCAGTATAGAAAGTGTAGATAATGTAACAAATATTACATTGCTAATGACGAAGACTTGTCATGCCGTGTCTTCGAATTGCAGGAGTGTGCGGTGGAGTTAATATTTGCTGCCCATTCAACTACGGCAAGCGCGTCTACTTCGCTCATTCTCCTGCTTCTGAGACATCCGATGGTGGCTGAGAAAGCCAAATTGGAGTTGACTAAACATGGGCTTGCACCCTGTGATCAGTGTCTGCTAAATAAAGGAGACGGATTAGTTGGGGAAACCAATCACTCCCACAGCCGGACAGGAAAGAAGAATCACGAAAATCACACCAAAAGAGTTGGTTCCGAAATTTGTCCGCCAGAAACAGTTTACTGTGATCCAGTGATGGATCCCATTAAAGAAACATCAAATTGGGGTTCTTGTCACCCTCATTTAACTTTGGAAAAATTAAGTCAGCTCCGTTACATGAACTGTGTTGTCAAGGAAGTGCTCAGATTTCTCCCACCTGTGTCTGGCGGATACAGGACTGCACTGCAAACCTTTGAATTGGACGTAAGTCTTATCAGAGATATGACATAATAAGTATAAGTATATGCTGTTCTGTAAAGCGCGCCCCACAATCGTAAAAGGTGTGAATGACGTTTACTGTTGCGCGTTATAAGAAACCATAACAGCATAATAAATGTATGGAGTGTGGTTATTTAAACGTATTTTAAACTTGGTTGAATTTATTATTTGCCCTTATAGGAGTTTCTGCCTTAATTAAAATGAACACATCAATGAAGTGGGCGTATAGATTCCGAATATTCCAATCAAAACGGAATTGTAGCCTATAATATGTCTGTTCCTTATTATTTTTTCTTTCTTTGGATAGATCGTTTAATATCACTACGTAATAGGCCTACAATAGATTAACAGGAAGAGTAGCGTACTAACACTTATTGTGTTGTGTTTAAAGGGCTATCAGATTCCGAAAGGATGGAGTGTCATGTACAGCATTAGGGATACCCACGAAACAGCTGCGGTTTTTCAAAGTCCCGAACTCTTCGACCCGGAGCGCTTTGGAGTTGACCGGGATGAAAGTAAGAGAGGACGCTTCAATTACGTCCCATTCGGTGGTGGTACCAGAAGCTGCATCGGAAAGGAACTGGCGCAAATCATACTAAAAACACTGACGGTGGAGCTGCTTTCTGCAACGGAATTTAAATTAGCCACCGAAACTTTTCCTCATATGCAAACTGTGCCGGTTGTCCATCCTGTGAATGGACTGTATGTTTATTTCAAATACACAAGCCTTATCAACAACCAAGTCTAGACACATTAATTATAGTAAGTTTGTTGCTTGAGTTTTAAATTATTATATTTGTGATTGCGTATTTTGTGTTATGTATTGTTGTTATGAACATACAACTTTAAGTAAGAGAAATATAGGGAATTGTGTTTTAAAGCCAAAATTAAGACTGGAGTACTTTTTATTGAATCGCATCTTGATCTCTCTTCCCTTTGTTTCACAAGCTTTGTTTTGCAGAAAATTGCTCAAGAATCATTTTCTGAATGGTTAGGATGCTCATAATTGCGAGAATATAATAAGTGTTAAATGTTTTGTCCTCATATGCAGATTTTTTATTAAAGAAGTGAAGGGAAACTTTAGTAATATACGTAAACTTATGGACCTAGAATAAGTAGTTCATGTGTTTTATAGGTAGCACATAAAATGTCCAGATATAATTATCCCGCGTAGTATTGCAATTATACGGTGAAATAAACAAAGTTGTTGAAAGCATAGATAACTATCTGTAATCGTTGTTTAGCGTAATGTCGCGCCTTAATATAGTTTAGGTAGAGCTAGGGTACTTACTATGCCTCTTATAAGGCACATGCATATAAAATGTGAAACTTGTTCAAAATGCTGTGATATCACTAACTTGGTTATCACGAGTATGGGTAAATGGAAGGATCAACATAACTAATGGCACTTTTCTTTCTATATAAACAGTATGTTTGAAATCGATTATGATGTGCTTGTTTTGTTGGCGGTGGGATCATAAAAATGACTATCAATTGTATCAGGTCTTTTACTATTTATATATAATTATGATATTTTTTTACTCTGTGTGGAAATGTGAAATGCCAATGTGATTACGATGACGATTTATGAGTTTACCTGCCTACTTCTGAATAAAAAATTGTTTCACTAGCTTTAGAAACAGTTGCACCTTATGTTGTAGGCTGTAATAACTATGTAAAACATTTTAGGTTAGAAGGATGTCACGAATTTCATGTATCTTTTTACATTTATAACTGAACAACAGTGTAAATATGGTTAAATACACATCGGTTCACAACTGACACCGATTGGATAAAAGTAAAAGCAAATTAAACTACTAATCCAGTCCTACCTAATAAAAAACAAGTATAGAGCAAGAAACAAGTGTCTGAAATAATGAATCCATTTGTGTTAGGCTATAAGTAGCCTAATAAGAATTTTCTGGATTGGCATTTAACGAGACGCTATATCGCATTGTCTTCGGGTTATTTGTAAAATTAACCATACCATTCTTTAAATCCAATATGAATTTCCATGTATGAGCAGTTAAATATTGAAAATATATATTCAACACCATGTGTTTTTTTAGTCAATGCTCTGAATAGTCATGCTTTTTATATGTATTTATACCATGGCTGACGCCAGGTCTAGAAAACGGGCAATAAAAGGATGTGGTAAAAGCGTGTTTGACACAAATACTATGCCTACAATACTAACAGTAATAGCCTACCTGATATTGATGTAGGCTAATGCAATCCTTCAGTTGTCATATTATCCAAATGACCTCACAGAGATCACTGAACCACCTATTTAAGTCCATTTTACCGGCTCTATCGAGATGACGGTTTTGTTAGCTTGTGTAACTGTCAACTGCCTTAACAAGGCATCCTATAATTTATGACAGGGGCCTACATGTGCAATTTTAAGCACTGGATAAATTGAGATGAGATGACAATATCGCACAGGAGAATCACCGAAAACAACCTGAAACGAAAGTGAGGAGAAAGTAATTTATAGGACAAGAGCGGGTGGCAGCACCGCTGGCGAGCTAGGTGTGGCCGACGGCGGAACCCCCCCCCGCACCCCCACACGCACACACACACACAATTTCGGCTCTTGTTGCTCATGATTTTAGGATTCAACCTCGTATTTGCTCCTAAATCGATAAATCGCATTTAATAATTCCACTCATGTAATCGAAAACACAAGTCGATTACTCGTACCTGGGATACCTGTAGCGTATAGCCTACAGAATTTTACGACATTGTGAAAAAAAATTGTGAAAGTTTTCGGGAATATCTCGTTTCTACAGTTCCTGCCAATACTCTAAATCCTTTCCAGGCAGGCTGAAGGGCTGCTCATCTGTTGTCCCAAATGCAATTACCTTAAGTAGCTTTAATTATTTTCTGATTGACATTAAAAGAATTAATGACTCTCTATATAATAGAGCTTCCCAGTGTATTTTTTGGTTCTTAGTACCCAGTATCCAGTTATTTTATGTACGTTGAACTTGGGAAGGTTTTCACTAGGGTTCAAACGGATGTCACGGTTCGTGTTGAAGGTCGCCAGCAGGTCAGCGCCTGGGACAAGCAGAGACCTCTGGGGCATCACACGTCACTCGAGCGTAAATCACAGATGATTGTGAAGGATGAACCTAACACACGAAAAAGCGCACACCCAACGACAAGTTAAAGCCCGAGTGTTCTTACCCAAGTCACCGCTTGAGCTGTGATTATAAAATGTATTTTGTATATATTTCTGTCTAAGTACTATACACTTTACACACAATGCAATGACAGTGTCTACCATGCAGGGGCGCAGATGGTGGGGGGGACGGGAGGAAGACGTTCCCCCCCACCCCACTTATATAGGTATCCGGGATCCGACCGTCCCACATGCCCCCCACTTTTGAGGGAAAAAAAAATAACAAAACATCGATAAGTAGCATTCTTAAATAGGGAATAGGGCAGCAAATTATACAATATTGTTCACTGTTAGAAGTTATGGATCGCTGTGCAGAGAGACCCTGTTAACTGTGCATACCATTATTGCTAACAGTTACAACTTTATAACAGCAATTCTCCATATATAACTGATCAGCATTATAGAAATTATAGCTACTGTCTGTGTCTGAAATTTTGGATTACCTGTAATATATATAATTAGGTCTGCAGTTAAAGCATATCGGTAAATAATACCAAAGTGGTGTCGCTCTATGCAAGCGGTGTTGCTGCTCATACTTGCAGACACAGTTTCAATCTGGAGGATTAAAAATTTTGTCCACCAGGGGGCAATGCGAGAAACCATTTTTGTCGGCTCAGCTGCTTTATTTTCGATCTGGCTTGTTTGAGGTTGTGGCATGAAATGTTTTACACTCGCTGCATCCACACCGAGTTTATGATTCTGTGATATTGCTTCAGTATACTCTATATTCTTCCCACTGCTCCACTTAATATTGGTACTTTGCTCAACTACATATAATTTTACTACCTCATGTTCAATGTTGCATTATGTTGTTGGATTTCGAAGTAGTTAGTATTTCATACTTAGTATTAAGGCTGCACGATTTACTACAAAAAAGGGATTTAAAACAAATCTTCACAAACCGTCTATGAGTGATTTACAGGCCTACGGCAAGGATAAAAATGTCCATGATTGACTCGGAAAGCACATGCATAGCTGGTGCGAAAGGAGCGGCCGCAAACTTTCATTTTAAACATGTACTAGATAATCTTGAAAAGGACCGATCATTAGGAGAGAGAGTCGCGTCAACGCCGTTCACTCCGATGGACCATTTTTTTTACAGCAATAGCGGATCGTGGAACCTGAATAGCTGAATAATACACAGAAGTTAGCATCAAATACTAATCTGGTTGTATATTAATTATCAGCCCTTTAGTATGAAATTAATGTCGGCATTAAACCATTGTAGCGGATTATCACCCACTAAATTTCTAGATTTAGGGAACGTTAAGATATACGGCTAAAGTACTGGACAAAATCAGTGACACGTAACATTAACCACGAACACCCTATTAATTGTGAATTCCGTTCTCTTAAACAAGTCCAGGACCTACAAATCCAGAACAAGATTTTGTTTCTGCCAACCAGGGTGGCTTTCCCGAAAGCTTCGTGACGCTTTGTAGTTCGTTATCTATCACTTAAGATCGATCGTTAATTAGTGCGCGTTTCCTGAAACCCTTCGTAACTCAAGTAGTTCGTTCGTCTCTTTCGTAGATTTACGAGTGTTCCGACCCACTCCATCGTTATTTTCTACGTTGTTCTGTTTTTGAACTTGTGCCTGCTGTCCTGTCACAGACACCAAGATCAGCCAAAATAGATGACAAAAAACAAACTAACGGTCTTTTTTAGGCAGTGTACTATTGATGATAAAATAGGTCAATATTGCAATTTAACAGGGAAAACTACACCACAGGGAATGACTATAACTACACAGGGTAACAGCCAAGCAGAGATTCAGCCACACTAAAACAAAGAACAAAACAAAAGCAGGCACTTAAAATACACAACTAAACATGACATTTCAGGTGAAACCCATAACTCAATTAACATGGCAAAAGGACTCTGGGCAACAAAGAACAGGTGGGGTGGTTTACAATTAACCACCACTAGAGACTAGGGAATAAGAAAAACTGAGGGCTAACTATACTAGGAAAGACTAGGAACACAAGAACCACAGATCATAATCAAACAAGGCACAGGCACATTAGAACAAATACAGAGATACAACACAAAGACATAAACAAACAATACCAGACAACAGGGGAAAATAAACCAATGAATTAAAAGATGACGCTAGACTCAAGCTTACAATAAAAGACACCACTGCTGGCCAAATGGGTAAAAGGCACAAGGGACAGTGCCAGACAGGTGTCATGGACCGGGGTGGACTTGGTGCGCAGACGAGAGCGAGACATGGTGCAGGCAGAAAGAGTGGACGACCCACTTGCGGCTCACAGAAAAGGGTTTATTAGAAAAAACAGAAAACACTACAAACAAAAAGGACCACGCGGGGTCAAAAGGAAAAGGGACTAA
>JAODKC010000064.1:10216367-10228413 GCA_026777985.1 Mormyrops attenuatus
CCCCCCCCCCCCCCCCCCCCCCCCCCCCCCCCCCCCCCCCCGCCCCCCCCCCCCCCCCCCCCCCCCCCCCCCCCCGCACGAATGAAGCAAATGAGAATTATGTGATTCAGCAGAAAAAAATTCATTAAATGCATAGTGACTATAAGTGCAACATGAATGTATCATAATTATCCAACCACTGATCCAGTATATTTCCATACATCACCAACATCTTCAAAGGTGGTGGTAACTGTCAGTTGAAGAAAAAAAAAAGATGAACCTACAAAAAAGCAGAAAACATTGAAATTTGATCTTTAGTCAGCTCAATAGACTAGCAATAGGTTGGGGACGAACAGCACTTAGAAAATAGCCAGGAGCAAAACTGGTTTTCCAGTCGATCAGGTTTACATCTATCACTGTGTTGTAGCTGATGCGTTGCAACCACAGTTAGGAAGGCGCTGGCGCTACAGCTGCACTGACAGGAAGCAATTTACAGGGTGTAATTATGATCAGAAGCTACAATAGGTGTGAAAACAGCCCACCAAATTAGGTCATATAGCGTTCAGGAGTTCAGCAGAAGCCACGAGGTTGAACTGTAGCTGGATAATAGCTCTGTTATAGCCCTGGTCTTAGACATCACTAATCCACCTAAATCACAGTGCCAGAACATATTTACTTTTTTGTCCATCTATCATGCAGCAGGTACTCAGTTGCTGCTATGAACTGCAATATCCACAGCTGTGAGAACATTTCCTGGGTGAGGGAAATACATGTTTTAATTCTGCAATATAACAGCAAACACTGTAGTTCCCTGACATGTGGAAGTAATAATGAAGAGTGCTCACCTATTTGCACTCCGTCTTAATGGTGCAGTACTCAACATTACATACGCTTAGAATCAGGTTTTCCCTCATACAGGACCACCCTCACACCTCCGTCTGATGCAACTTGGTGTATAAATTCACCTGCAGCCAACAACACAGATGCTACTCCCTCCATGGGGGTTGATATGTATCAGGAGCATCCCTGATATTTCCAGCTACTCATAGAATATCTTATGGTCTTCAAGGACCCACAACTATTTTAGACACAGGAATGGTTAGAAAAACTAGCATATTAAAATGTAGACCACTGGTTATATATTTTTTTGTTGTCTGTTTTGGACACCATCCCTAGTGAATTGTTCTACTGTAATTTCCATGATTAATTCTTTCCTCTGTAGTCCTGCACTGTTATCCTAGTGCATGTTAAGGAGCTTAAGATAACTGAAAATGTTCAGGATTCCAAACAAGAAATACTTGGTAAGGTCTGGTGATACTCCTTATGAAACAATTGATTGATTTATCTAAAACATCCATGAAAACTGTTCTGAATCATGAACTTCAAGGATTGATTAAGTCAGGGGTACTCAAATAGTAGAAACACAATGTAATTTGAACCATGCCATTCCCAGGTTGGCAAAATCTACGGAGGGGGACCCTCGCCCCAGTCAGTGAAATTTACCCTGCCCCCCACGGACCTTGGCAAAGTGTGGCTGATGAATTTTAGACCTCGGGGAAAAATTATGAAATACTACTGCTGATTTAAACACAAACTTTTCACTTTGTTGTGGGTACACACTAGTACAATCATTCTAGGAATGTGTAACTGATTCTTCCGTATTTTAGCTAAAGTGTGGTATAGAGTTACCATGTCCATAATTTCAGACTTTCATTTCTTATAGGTTGTTTTCTATTGGTATTATATACATGTTCAGACCTGAACTCTGTCTTGCAGTGATCAATTATCTATTTAATACTGTCAACAGAAAGACGAATCCTGACCCACTTCTTAAGTCTACCATGACTTTTTATACTTCTGAAAAGGGGGGTGAGACAAAGTAGGTTTTAAATACAAAAAATTTGCTTAAACTTACTATCAGAGAATGTTTTTTTTCTCCTTATATTTGTTCAGAGAAACATATCTAAAGTTTATCATTATTTAATTTGCTACCTCTTGTTCAAGATTCATTTTAAATGCATTATTTTGCTATGCAAGGTCACACCTAGGTTAACAACGTTTGTTGCCAATTGTTTAGTTTGCGAAACAGAATCCTGTGATGGGAACTGCACTAAGAAACAGGATATAATCACAACATCTGCAGTTATACCTTTTAAACTTGATAGTTATACCTGCTCAACCAGCTGCATTAGCCAACTTTGCCACAGGGTATCATTATTTCGTGTGAGAAAAGAAGAAAAACATTATGTGGTTTTTGTTCTTTGAAATTGTAGATACTGAATCTACAATTGTACTGCTGCATTAAACTACTCATGTTAACCTTTAAACAGCAAATGTGAACAACATCGACATCTAGTGGAAGGTTGCTATTTTTCTCATAAACATAATGAATTTGAATTTCAGTGATTAATTGTCATTGTTGACATGGCACACAATGAAATGTGTCCTCTGCATTTAACCCACATGTGACATAGCAGGGGGCAGCTAATTCAACACCCAAGGAGCAATACCTTGGTCAGTATACCTCAGTGGTGCCTTGCTGGTCAGGGATTTGAACCTGCAATCTTTTAATTACAAGTGCACATCCCTAACCATTAAGCCACCACTGCCCAATAACAGCTACAGGATGGATAGTCATGCTAACAAACATACATATTCAGGAATAGCAGATAACGTCATCTATAGAAGAAAGTCTTTTTTTAGTTCTAGACATTCGAATAAGTCAAAATATTCAGTTCTGCGCCTTAAACATAAAACAAAAGGAAATTTTAAGAAATCTGCAATAGTGTGGATTTATTTATAAATGCTGCATGGCTTCTTACTCTGCCAGGAAATTAAAAGAAATAAAGCATCTAGGCTTTTATTTACTGCTATTCATTTTGCCTTAGATACCCACTAATGTAATATAACGAATTGTCATTTTGTTTCATAAACAAAAGCAAAATGGATTAGAGAATCACAGCGAAATCTTTCATGCAAGGAAGTAGCATCAGGTGTGGTTTTATAAAAATGTACCAATATATTGGGATTAAATTCATTGCAAATTATCAAAAAAATTTTGCTATGGGAAATGTTTGGATATTTTTGGGAATAAAGCACAACATCAATATATCAAAACAAAAAATTTATTATAAAAAAAAAGTACTGAAATATACGATGACAAAAATCACACTTCTGTAAATATTTTTACACATATGCACACACACATTTGTATTCAAATCTTTATGACTGTCCATTCATTTCTATGGGCAAAACCCTAATCCCAATGAGCAGTGACCAAATAAAATACAGAATATTTGACATTTTTAGTTTTTTGATTACACTCACCGTTTTTTATAAAATTCCCCTTGTGAGTTTCCCCATGTGCTGATGGTCCCCATAACGTCAAAATATAGTCCACACACACACACACTTGTACTCATATCTTTTTTGGGGACCATCCATTCATTTCTATGGAGAAAAACCCTAATCCCAACAATGAATACCTAACAGTATTGTAGAGTCAAAGTCGTCACACAATGTTCTGCTTTAATTCTGACATACAGATGTTCTGATGACTAGACAACATGTATACTCAAAATGGTCTTAATAAACACCGACCCAGCACACTGCTAAGCTAATAGCTTTGACTTCCATTTATATCTTCCACACAACATAAGTTTAAATCTTTTTAATGAGCAGCATAAGACCTGACCAGCAGATCAAGAGGGAAACATTGCAACGTATAATGTAACAGCAAGTGTTAAAAACAGTTGCAAAACAAAATTTATTTTTTATGAACTTTGGTAGCAATGATAGCATGGTCCATTTTAGCAACAGATAACCATAACTGTGGTCATAATATACCTTAAACTTGTGATATTTACAGGTGAAACAACATTTTCAAAAGGCACAATGTGAGCATAAGATTAATTTGTTTTCGATCTGCAGATCAAGAACATCCACAGTCATTCGGTTCACTATGCAGAGGCAGCATTAGTAAGTAGGGCAAAGGCTCCGAAGATGGGGGCTCCTGTATCCATATATTGTTTAACAGAGATATTTCCAAATAGAATAATTTGCTGTAGTTGCCTTGAGACAAAGCTGCCTTTCTTTGGAATGTCATCTTTGTTGAATTACCTGGGGCCATTTCTTTCAGAAGCCTTTTACTCTGGTACTTTACGTTTTGAGGGGTCCTCTTCAAATAAGCAAACCTGTTGAAGACAAAAGCATCAAAACTGCTAATATATACCAGACTCAGATATAGATGTATTGCATGGTATCAAGAGGAGCTGGACTATACAAAGACAGAACCGACAAATAACACAGCAATGAACATCAAACGCTTCACATTTTGATTGCTGTCAAAGCTATGTGACAAGTGCCACACATTACCATCAATCTGGAAGTTTAACCAGTCTAGATAAACATAAAACAGATAAAATACACATTCTATTCTCTTTATTGAAGCTTCACTGCAGAAAATAAACAAGACTGACAGTAACAGAACATACATGCTCAAGAAAAGTAGCAAATGACAGAAGAATCATGCATTTCAAAAATCAAATTTATTTATTTTTTTTATAAAAAAAAAACAGGAACACTAATTTGTACCAAAATGGATGGAAATGAAATGTTCTCATTATAGAGCAATTCTAAATGCACATATGCACCTCCTTTTCCAGAATACGCTGGTAAGGAGAGTTCTGCAGTTCCTCCAGTGTCTCTGCAATGGGTCTGTTCAGAGTCTCTGGGAGAATCAGGCCCAGGCATCCCGCAGAAATGCCGGTGAGGGCAAATGCCATGAAGGGCATGGATTGATGAACACCTCTCTGCCAAGGCACAGGAATCAATAGGGCACGATAAACAGTACACACCAAAGCATGGTTATCAACAGGTGAAGGACAGGCTGCTAGATACATACAAGTATAGCGCAGAATCTTTGTGAACCATTCTCTATTGCTATGTTATTTTGACCCCACAGATTATCATCTATATCCCAATAACAATTTGCACACTGTTATACAAACTGAGTAAGGTCGAATTCATGGAATCGCTGATTAAAATGTCTCAATTAGCAGAAGTAATTATCAGAATTACTTATTTATCAGAGTTTGCACATTTCTCTAAGACCATAAAGCTCAATCAAAGCGTTTATTAAGGTAATGAGAAAAAAAAACAGAATTGTATCTGTGTGTTTAATTATCATTACAGATTATTCAGATGTAGATGAAAACCAGGTGAAGTCAAAATAATACATAAAAGAATCTAAATAGTTTATTAATTTGTCTCAGCACATGGAACTGCAAGAAACTACAGCCCTCACAACTCATTTCACCTACAAACTTCTGAAGAACATTTTAGTTACCTTTAGGTCATTAGTTTTAATAGCTGTTACAGCCCATGCTCCGCAGTTATCTTGTATAATTATTTATTACACATACTGGTTTTAAAATGTGATATTATTGTTATTGTTATTATTATTATTTTGCTTCACATACCAGAGAAGGCACAAATGGTGCTAAAATTCCCCCCAATCGACAGGACATTGAACAGATTCCAAGTCCGGCATTTCTACACATTGTAGAAAAAATGCAAAT
Source organism: Mormyrops attenuatus (assembly GCA_026777985.1). Lineage (NCBI taxonomy): Eukaryota > Metazoa > Chordata > Actinopteri > Osteoglossiformes > Mormyridae > Mormyrops > Mormyrops attenuatus. The sequence goes on from JAODKC010000064.1 coordinate 10,221,926, forward strand.
AATTTAAATCAAATTCCATCCATCATGTAGAGAAAACAAAATTCTGCATGAAAAGCCAGACAATACCAAAGTAAGCCACTACACACAAGTGTATATTTATCATATAGGTTATGCTGGTAAAAAGCACTGCAAGCTGCACATAAAAATGCACCCACCTAACCTATAAAATACCTAAATACATTTAACTGGAGAACCATGAGAGACAGAACACATGGTGAAATGCATCCCCACCCTCAAATCATACTAACATTACATTCAAATTTCATGAAGTAAAGAGCAATAAATGAGTAAAGATTACCTGATAATCGTTGGATAGAGTTCTGATGTATAAACATAGACAATGTTGAAAGCAGCACTGACCATAAGCTTTCCTATTAAGGCTAAAGAGGTAGCATCAAACCAAGACCCTGAAAAGAAGGTAAATTGCTTAATTCACTTGGGAATGGGACATCATTTAACAATTTAAAATCATTTCACAAAAAGGATGTACCTTCTTGGATTGGTATCCATGTTGTGAATAAACAGGAAACTCCTGCAAAGACTAGAAAACTTGCAACTGATTTCCGTCTTCCAGCCCTTAAAAACAAGAATAATTGTTAATGCATCTTCAAGAATTTACTTAAAATCTTTTATTTCAAAATACATGCCTAAACTGACACGTCAAGTTTGTGAGGAGAGATGCTGCAGCCGACTGAAATAATAAAATATGCATGTTTAGACAATTTTCTACTGTACATACCAACGAGTTAAACGGAAATTTCCAAATATTACATAGCAAATGGAAATAAGAATTAAGGATTAAGAATTGAGAACGTACCACTGTTTATTAATGAAGTACATACAAAGAGGGTATGCAGGCAGCTCCACCAATCCAAACATTGCTACACGAAAGTAGCGGTTCCCAGTACTTTCACTACCGTTCATTGTCAACCCATAATACACCAGACTGCAGGCATACCTCGAACACAAAAACAAAATGCCCCATTAAAAACCAAATGACAAATATTTAAACAAGTCATGACAGTAAACGTTACAGATTCTCAGAATCTGTCCAAGTATTTCAGTTTCATGCTAAGCACACTGCAAAGCTGATTCACTTTCTAGAAGGTGAAATGTTATAACAACTATAATATTGCATACCCATGGACCTAGATGAGGGCCTATACCATATTTTGCAGTAAATTAAGTTGTGAATAAACCAGGTGGAACTCTGTAGTATATCTAATAATGCGTTTTTCTTTTCCAGTTTTGCACACAATCAAAAGAATCATCACACAACTCAGCTTAGTCTCTAAGCCACATAAGGACACTGACAGCAGTGTTATATTATTTTCACTATGCTTTTCAGGAGAAAATATTAACATTAATAAATACCATAGCTTGTCTTTAAATTTTTAACTGACCACCTTTAATTGCATGACTTTTTGTGTATCGTTCAAAGGGGAGGAAAATTTGTTAAATTTATAGAAACTTTCCATGGGACGTAGGGGTGCAATGGGGCAGAGACTTTCTGGAAACTTTCCAGAGACTTTCCATGAGAATTTCATTTTAGGAATTTTGGAAATATTGAATTTGTGGAACTCCACGCAAGATGCCAGATACAGCAAAGCTGTATGAATAATACAACATGTAGTATGACTGTGAGCAGTGCATTTTGATTCAGATTCTTATTTTCTGGTGTTTTTAGGCACATGTAACCATATTATAGGCAAACCTACAATTTTGCAAATTTTCAGTTTATTCCTATTAATTCCCCTAAATTACCATTAATTCCCACGGAAATTTTCCAACATAGAAAATTCCTAGAAGTTTGCAATGGGCTAAGGTGCTGAAAATACTGCCAGTGTTTGAGGTTTACCGAGTATGTGCACCAGCACAACAAAAGCAGCTTTCATGTACTGAAAGACTGGTCCACAGCAGACAATCCTATCACAGAGGCACTTACCACACATACATTAGTACCACCGTTCTCCACCGGAGTATGGAGTGGGTCACCAGAGCCAAAACTCCAGGGCCAGTGAAAACTGGCCCACCTGGATCCATGCACCTCTTGAGCTTCACCACCACCCTATCCTTCCCATTCCGGGAGGCCATGTCCTGTAGCACCTGCTCAGCCTGCTCTGTGAGCCCCTGGGAATACAGCCAGCGTGGAGACTCAGGAAAGGTCCTATTCAAAGACAGCAGTGAAATTCAGTCAGGTTCACATGAAAAAATAAGAATGAAGCCACCCCTTCTTTAAGTTAATTAATAATAATAAAAATAATAATCATCATAAGAACAAATACATTATTATTGTTGCAAATCTTATAATACCGATTTAAAAAAAAAAAAACACAAACTACTATCAAATATTTGTTTAAAACTATATATAATCACAGTTATTTTTAAATCCCACATACAATGGACTATGGCTAATTTACCCATCTTTTCCCCCCATTATTTCTGATACATTTGAGCCGTTAAAGTCAGTTGGACAGGGCTTGAGTGAACACTTAAGTGAACTGGTGTCTCCAAACTGCATAAATCGTGTGACTGTGTGTGACCTGTGATGAAATTGCATTCCACCCACTGTCCCTACATAGCTCTGCTCATGATATAACGGTAAGAATTATATAAATCATGGGAACAAATTAATAAAGTGCGGCTTTCATTTACCTAATACAAGGGAACAAATTAGTAAAACATGGCCACGATTAAACTAAAACGAGTGAAGGAATTAATAAAACATGGATATGATTTAACTAAAACAAAAGGAACAATTTCGTAAAACATGCTCACAGCTTAATAAATCCTATGAACGAATTAATGAAAGCCACGAAATATATAATTTATATCTATACATTATGAGCTTTGCGGTCCCCTACCTTTTCTCTAGGCTTCCTGATATAGGCTTCAGAGGCTGCTACAACCCAGTAATAGAAAAGTGATCTAATTCAGATTTAATGCAACTATGTATTAAATCTGCTGTTGATGATGGAAATACCATCTGTTTGAAATATTTTCTCAAATTCGGGAAAAAATAACATTCATAAGTATATGATCTGCTGATTTGTATTTAATCCAGAATTGCCGACTCTCACGCATCTGGCATAACACTCACGCTTTCACACTCTCAGACTCACACAAGAAATCTTGCGGCAAATCTATATTATTCCATTACAAACAAAACTAAAATTAGCTACATCAAAATTGCTGGGGTAGTTTGCGAGCCCTACAGACTATATAAGGTTATAAAGCTTACATACATGTAAATGGACGTGCATACTTGTCTCAAATTGAAAATCTTACTTGGCCTAGCTGACCGAGGTTGGCAAACCGGTTAACCTCATTCCACTTTCAAAAGCCTATGTTTTCGTATAGTTAATTTTGCATTCAGTGGAATATCCAGTACATTTAGACAGGTAAACTGAAGTGGGAACAGAAACTGTATAGTACCAGTCAAACGTTTGGACACACATACCCATAGAATGGTTAATTTGTACTATTCTCTACATTTTAGAATAATTATAATGGCATCAAAATTATAAAATCACATATATGGAATTATGCACCTAAATCCAGAATTGGTAGCCGAGGCCCGTGCCGTTGACTGCCACCCAATCTACACTGCACCCGACCCTAATGGCCCCTCCTGCGGGTGGTGGGCCCACAGAAGGGCAGACCAGCTCTGTGGGATGGGACTCAGAAGGTTGATGGTTCAAATCCCGTGGTCAGCAGAATGATCCCACTACACTGGACCCTTGAGCAAGGCCCTTAACCCCAACTGCTCCAGGGACTCCTCCAAAACCATTTCTACTGTGTTCAAGTCAGGTGGCCAGATCATGTGAGGTGACATTGTATCAATTCCTTTGTAGGCGGCTTGATGTGTCCAAACTTTTGACTGGTACTGTACTTTAACAAAAGGTGTATACTGCAAAGGAAATTACACCTCTGAAGTAGTGTCCTTGTTCAAAAATGTCAATTTTCAAGAGTCCGATTGCAGTGATGTTGCAATATCAATAAAAGTTAGACAGGAAAAAAACACTTCTGCCACTGACAGAAGTAATTAATGGTGCAATAGTTGCACTTAAGATTCATTCTCGGGAAAATTTATTTACTGTATTAGAATGATCTGGAATATAGTTTGTGGCAACTATGCTAGCAAAAGGTAGCAGCTACAAACAGCACTACAGATTGTACAGAAACTGCCAAAAAAAAGCAGTCTTTCACATTTTGACAACCACAGGTATCACAACAAAGCTTATGACAACAAAAAACTTGGATAAACAGCTTTTCCTCCCAGAACTTACACACATAAAAGGAAGAAAAGCACTCCAGGAGAATTGGCTGCTGTTGCAAGACTACGCCATGGTCTTACATAATACCCAAGGGCAGCAAAGAGAGCTATTCCCACAGCAAACGTCATATTGGTGAAGGTTCCTGGAAAAAATTAAAAACAAATACTGCTTGTTACATTACTTATGTCATGTCAATTTTGTTGTAAGCTATAATACTATTTACAGGGATCCAGGAGGAAAGAAACACTTGGTGTTCAAGGTAATTCAATATTATCTTCAGGTGTGAAAAAAATTATTTCACACCTTGTCAGTCAACAGATTATGCGTATATATGCTTAACTTCAGTGCTAGCTGTTAGTACAAATCTTTTACAAAAATAGCATGGTGCAGGAAATTCCTGAATACTGCTGGATAATAGCAGTTAATGGATTAAAAAGTCATTTTTAAAACCCTGGCTCTCCACCAAACTACAATTCAGAGCTATATCAAGTTTAGGAGAGAAGTTACACTATATAGACAAAAGTATTATGACACCTCTTAATCATTGAATTCAGGTGTTTCATTCAGACTCATTGCCACAGGTACATATTTGTGAAACAATGGGTTGTTTGGAAGAGCTCAGTGAATTCAAGCTTGGTATTGTCATAGGATGCCACCTTTGCAATAAGTCATTTTGTGAAATTTCTTCCCTGCTAGATATTCCACAGTTAACTGTAAGTGGTATTATTGCAAAGTGGAAGCATTTAGGAGCAACAGAAACTTGGCCACAAAGTGACAGACTACATAAAGTAACAGAGGTGAGTGCTGAGGTGTGTAGTTTGTAAATGGCACAGGGTTGTTTTTCAGGAATTGGGCTAGGCCCCTTAGTTCCAGTAAAGGGAACTCTTAATGCTTCAGCATACTATGATATTTTAGGCAATTCTATGCTTCCGACTTTGTGGAAACAGTTTGGGGAAAGTCCTTTTCTGTTCCAGCATGACTGTGTCCCTGTGCACAAAGCAAGGCCCAAAAAGATATAATTGGGTGAGTGTGGTGGGGAAGACTGGCCCGCACCTCAATCCCAACACCTTTGGGATGAAGTACAATGTAGATTGTGAGCCAGGCCTTCACAATACTCACTAATACTCCTCTGGGCAATAATTCCCACAAACACACTCCAAATCCTTGTGGCAAACCTTCCTAGAAGACTGGCAGCTGTTATAGCTGCAATGGGGCGGACCAACTTCATACTGATGCCTATATATTTAGAATGGGATATCATAAAAGTTCCTGTAGGTGTATCGGCCAGGTGTCCCAATACTTTTGTCCATATAGTGTATACAAAAATGTAGAACATCTAGGAAATCACATATTTAACTGTCCCTATAATTCACTCCATCATCTTATTTTCATCTTGAAATACACAAATAGGCTAATTTTATTAAATATTTACACAGTAATTTTCACATTAATTAGAAAACTGCTTAAATATAATACAATGCCTTTATTGTCATTGTAAATATATGTACAATGAAATCTATGCATGCAACTCACTAAACAGACATTTAAAAAAGTGCCAAGAAATAAAACTGACATCAAGGAGGTCAAGGTCACAGACTGTTACATTTTACCTGTCAATGCCCAGTACGACTTTCCCACATACTCCTGGGTCAGCACAAAACACACCAAGCCCATGCCACCATTCATTATGCCCACCAGAAGGCGCGATACTGCAAACACTTCATAACTGGGTGCGAATGCAGTGACATAACCAAACAGCACCTCAAAAAACAAACCTAAGACAAGGACATAACCACATATCAATGCTGGCTTCAGTCAAGAGCATATTCATTAGTTTGCTTTATGCCATGCATGAATTTTCACACACTTTCTGAAGACTATTGAAATTTTAATTAATCATCAGGCAGTTAATCTGAGTGCTTTGCACAGATTATAAATCATTCGATTTTTAAATCGGTGCATTTTTGCGGATTACAACCCACGTACCACTAAATTAGCTCATGAGACTTTTTCATAAATCATCTTTTAACTTACCTCAATGCAAGGACTATCTCTACAGTGAAACAAGTAAGCTGGGTAAACACAAGCTAACATTTATTTGTTCAGTGTATATCCTCCTGAGACCCAAGGAAAGAAAGTGTCTTTCAATTTCAGGTTATTTGTGATTTTCTATGTCTTTGGAGGAAATAAAACATCTTACAATTTAGATTT
>JAODKC010000064.1:10232646-10243930 GCA_026777985.1 Mormyrops attenuatus
TATAGAGAGAGAGAGAGAGAGGGAACTTATATATTTTATATATATATATATATCCCTACATATCTGATAATTAAGCTAAATGACTGGAAATTTGGACGAATATGTAACAAAATGTCTTGTTTGAAATAACACAATTTTAAAATATCACCAAGATTCATGTTTGACACTGGTCACATTCACAACTCAAATGCTTATATTGCAAAGTGAGACCACAAAAGTAAAGCACCATTTACGATCCAAAACAAACTGATTCTGATGAGGCATCCAGCATATCCAAAGGTGGAGCACATGTAACTCAGCAGACTGAAACTGCTTTCCTGCTACTGCCATCACCCAGCTTATGTCTTTGAGGGGCTATAAACATCTAACAGTCTTCCAGCCAACATATCACTATGTTTCTGCAAATCTGCTATAAACACTCTGCATTTAATAGCACAACACAACATAAAATCAGATACTGCATATAGATGAAACTTCTCTGGATACAAACGTTTTGGAGTCAGACACCAATGTTTAATTTGCAGAGATTGCTAAATGCTATTTCCTCACCTTGAGTGTAAGGAATTGACGCAAGTTGTGAAGTGTTCCTAGGGGGTAGTATTTTATTTCAGAAATGAATGGAAAAAGAAAGCAACATAATTAAGAACAACAGAAAATGAGGAAAAAAGGCGGCTTCCTCCTGATAAGTGAAATACTTTTGAAAAAGATATGATTCCTTCCATTTCCTGCTTCGTCATGTAACAAAAATTTTGTGTCAAAAGAGCAATTGCTACATATCCTTAAATATCAAACTACATTTTGAAGTTTACATTAAGAAATAAGAATTAATGAATATGAAATAATGGAACCTGTAAGACGTGCATATCATAAAAGTTTACATGAAACGCACTCTGAAATACCAATGTGCTGAAAGACAGAAAACACAGGGAAAAAATGTACCATATCCTATCGTGTAACGGTAGTATGACTGCACGTCATACAGCGACAAAAACAATACCGTAAGAACTTGCCTTGACAGCTGCCGAGATTGCCGCTGTTGCCGCTATAGTAAGGCCTTGCTTGCCAAAGTTCACCATGGTTTCATAGCTCCGTTCTTTTGCTTGAACAAGGTAATCATCAATTTCCTAAGTGATAAATTAAAGTGCACAATAAATGTTACCGATACCAACTTTGCCATGCACTTTTCCGAACTGGTTACAGTGAGAAGCATAAATGTTGGGACAATGAAGCAAATTTTATTGTGATATATTCATAAACTTTGTATTTCAGAAGATGGAAATTAGTACATCATGTCAGCTTTCCTGTGTAAGGTTTTTATACATCCTACACCGTGCATGGACAATGGCATTTGTCGTTTGGACCTCTTGGTTTCAGCTGACCATTAGTATTGGGACAAAATAATTAACAGATTTTAATTTGTTTGTAACCCACCGACATCACCAGCCCTGACTTCTTACTTTGAGATATTCTAATACACATTAATGGTAGCTTTTTCAGTAGTTGCTTGTTCTGGAGGTGGTCTAACTACAATTTCCTCTTCATCAAGTGAAACACGCGCTCAGCCGGATTTGAACCAGGAGGCTGACTTTTCATCTTTCGATGAACCCCCTGGTTAACTGTGTAGTACGCTTTGGGCTGCTGCCTTTGTTGCATTTTGAAGTTTAACCCAGTGATCTGAGTTATTTGAGGATGAGATGACACAATCCAAAGGCAAACTCCAATGACTACTGCCTTGCCTTCAAACTCCCAGCTGTTTTATGTAGGCACAGGAACACTTGTGCAGTTAGAAATATCTGTCACCCTTTTGTCCCAATGCTTCTGCTGAGCAGGTTGAAGACGGTTGACACAAATTATACTGTTCTAGCATACTTCAGGATGTATGAAAAACATTAACTTGATCTTCGATACAAAATGTCATGAATATGCAAGAATTTTCTTTACTTAACTGCCACAGTATTTATCCTTCCCACTGTAACTGTATTTGCTAAAGTGCAGTCATACCCTTTCTCTTGAAGACAAAAGAGGATGCAAAAACTTCCTGTAGATAAGATTTGCACCTTTTGTGTATGGGGAGAGCAACCAAATCACGAAGGCAATTTTTATTTCATAATAGAGGGGGAACCTGCAAAAAAACACAATAATAACATAACCATCATTGAAGTTAATTAATAAAGCGAAAAATGTGCACAAGTAGGTTAGATCACAACCTAGTCTTACCAAGATAAGGAGAAATCTGCTGCAGTTTCAACTACTGTATAAAGTGCAAAGACAATCCAGTACATCATCCAACGAACCTAAGGACATGGAAACAGGGCCAGGGCATCAGCAAGAGGAGGAAATCATTGTTAACTAATCAGCAGACTCAAATATTGTCTCTCCAAACAATTCATATTGTTTGAAAAAGTAAGGTTAATTTGCCAGTAGAATTAACATAAATTCTAATACTTTAAATTTCAGTAAACAACAGAAAAGTATTCAACAATGGCAAAAAAATGACTTTATTCTTCCAGGTTGACTAGATATTAATAATCTGGAGGTCTGTATTTTATTAAATGCTTAAAAGATACTTTGGCATAAGTCTTGAATATATATAGCCACATATTCTGGTTAGTTTGAAAGTGAATTTTCTACCAAGACAGAAATTTAGTCAACACTATTGCTAGCCAGGGGTTTCCGATCCACATCATTTTATACTAGTTATAATGTATCCATGTTCCACCCACCTATTTAGAACACAGTTCGGTGGAGTAATATTTTTCTTAATAGATAAATTACTTCATCGTATCATTTATACTTACATATTCTTTCACATTCTTGGTTTTGACTGCTTTATAGGAGTAGTATGCAGGGTACAAGGTCCCAAAGACAAGCCTATGATTAAGAGGAGAGAACACACAATGTGAACTTGAAAACAAATGAAGAAATCAAAGCAGTATCAAATATTGCAGAACAGTGGAAGTAGGAACACAAAATACAGATAAATCAGGTTTTACACTCATAGTCAGCATTTTTTAATTTCATCAGTATAACAGCAGGAGGGTTACAGGTCACCACCGCCATCTTCCCTGCCCCCTCTTAATTGTGTCTCATCTTACTTTTTCTGTAGTAAAGCAAATTTTGGAAGTAAAGCGTCTGTTAATGTGCTGTTAATAATTGTATTTCCAGAACAGTGCATCGTGGCACAGTCCTCCCTCAATATCTATCATCATTACACCAGCCTATATTTACAGTACATGCACAACGTAATTACTACGATTTTATAAAGACATTGAAATACATTAAAAGACACACACTTAATAAAGTAGGTAATATATAGAAGAAAAAATAAAATCTATGGATATTACAATAATCATTTTCCAAGAAGCTTTCCTCATTCATTTTCTTAGAGAAAGTGTGAATGGGTTGAATGGGTAGCTGTTTTGGGGACAATGGATAGCCATTAAAGACAGTTGATGACACCATGCATTGTCCCATCTGCACAATGATAGATTCTTTTCTGTGTTTGCCCCACAAAGGATCTTTTTTTTTGTAAAATCAGCCTGTAAAGCAAATGTCAGGTGGTACATAACAATGTACTCTTCAGATTCTGACCAGATAAATTCTAAAAACTACTGCAAACAAACATCCCTCCATCCCTATCACATTTCTATGGCAACTAATAATAAGCCTTAAATACAGCACTCATGTCCATTACTCAGTCATACTCTAAAAACAAGATAAATATTCTACTCTTAACCCTCAAACTGTCAACATAATATCAACTGGCATGTTGTATCAATCGCTGATGTATTGCAAGTGATGTCAGATGTTCTTAAAGTAGCATCACCAAATATCATGCTTGTCTGCTGCATATGCAACTAGTTTACAAATAAAAAGCCAGGAAATTAGGTTCCATTATGTGGAGACATTCTCCCTCTTCATTTGCATTAATAGAAATGTTACATAGTTTAACATCCTATTGTCAACTTGCTAAATTAATACACAAAAAGAACAATAGATTTGGCCATTAAGAACAGAACTTAAGCAACCATCGCCAAACAGAATAGACATTTTCCTGGTATCTGTTTTTTAATTGATCTATACCTTCATAAAATCGAAAAAGCCGAAGAAGCCAAAAACAATTTCAAAGTATTTAGCACAAATAATTGACAAATTATTTGCTTTTGACCTATTATAAGTCAACGTGTAAAATGCATTACACATCTGTGCTGCCAGAACTTCCTGCGTTCATGACATGCACTTATACACATATTAAATACGTAGGTATATAAACACAACTAGGACACAGTATGTCAGATATAGGTGAAATATAAACAACTGCCCGAAGATTAAACACAGGAATCTTAGCAAAGCAGAACACTTGATAATTAGGTTTACGTTGACTAGTATTACAGGGTCTACGATACCATAATGTCAAACCAGCCTTGGCTATAGCACCTGTGTAATTGCTGATGGAAAGTTGTACAATTTTAAAACAGATAACACTACTTACAGTTTTAAGTACATCTCACCGAAGTACCAGCATACGTCAGTGATTCTCTCAGTGCATCTCAGTATCATTCTATATGCAACTTAATAACGGTTAGGCGCATGACTGTTATACAATGTTTCTACAACGTTTTCGAGTACCAGCAACGCGTACTTAGAATATGTTAGAAATGCTCTATTTAAAGAACACTGAAACAGTTCTATAACCCTGTTATTTTATACCATAGGGAAAATGTATGCCAGGTATGGAAAATGATCATCGTCTCGACAGGAAAAGGTCTGGAATCATAGTAAAAAGTAAAAGACTCAGCTTTATATACAGGTAGACCAGACCAGGCTGAACACAAGAAATCCCGTCGGGGCAGTAACCGAACAGAGATTACACAATGGAAAAACTGATAGTTTGGGTAAGACACCTAGGTAGTTATGCATCAAGACCGCCGTATTTTTCAGGCAATTAACAACCGGGTTACGACACACTAATTCCCTAATGCTTTTTTTCTTATTTGGAAGATAAATGGTTGGTTACAGCTATTACAAGTTGTTTAGTTACACATCGAGAATTTAGTTACGATGAAGACAATTGTAAAAGTAAGTCACCTACTTACTTTTACTATGTAAGCCTCGCGTTAATGTAACATTATTAAAATAGTTCACTTACACAACAGCTCTAGAGAGGATCCAGGAGACCATCTCTTAAAAAAAATCAGGCCCACAACGCGAAAAAAGACAAAAAAATTACAGGAAAACAACTTCTCCCCGCCGGCTGGCCATTTATATCGCTGCTTACGCTACTTTAAAAAGGAAAAACAAATCTAAAGCAGCTGTCTTTATACTTGTATATTTTTTAAAGTATGTCTGACCACTCTGTTTTGCGTATTTACCACTTCTTTTGCCATTCCCAGGTTTCCTCTCATTCACACTCCTCTATACTGCCACCTTTCGTTTTGTAATACAATCTCCCGGAACGTCAAATTGTCTCTGAAAAGACACCGGGAAACACAGAAGTGGCCCGTTCTTTCGGACACGCTGCACGCTTGTTTAATGCAATTTGCCCTAGAATACCATTTTTAACTGAGTAGATAGAATGTAATGTATCTTTTTCCCCCAATAATGAGTTGTACTTGAAGGTATTTGGTATTTGTGTGCAATTATCTGTTCCATCTGTCGTAGCATTATCTATTACTAATCATCTAAAACATTTTTGTTAGATATCACACTACCAAATTAAGTCATGAAGTGAATGATGCCATTCCCTGTGCCGACTGTTGTAAAAAGTTCATGCATGTGTGGGAAGTGAGAGGAAAAAATGTTACATTGAAGCAGAGATTTATTGGGTTTTGTGTTTATGTCGGCATTAACGGGTATGCGTTGCATTGTTGGATTTTACCTCTCTGCATTCTCCAGATTTTCAGTGATACAATTACTGCACAGTTCACCCAAAGTAAGTGTCCACAAGCATTACATTAAAGCTGACAGTCTGCATTATAAACATAATTCAAAACCATTGTGATGTCAAAATGATAAAGGTTGTTGTGTGTGTATGTGTGTAACTGAATTTATAGCATTTGCACAAGTATCCTGTTATTAGAACTGTCATTGGAGAGATTTTATTTCTGATTTGTGCGTTTTGTGTGAGATCCTGCTACACAGAGGCAAATCTGGAGTACCAAATTTGGCATTGGTTAACCTGGATGACTATACATCTGACAGTGCTGAACTGGAGATGTAAACTTCTGCCTGATGACAGCAATATGACACTTGACCTAAACCACAGAACCCTCAGATTACTGTGCTGCTACATCCAACAGTACCCATGCATCAACGAGCTGATAAACGAATGCTACTTCCAAGACACAGAGGTAGTAAAATACAAAAGTATTCATATTCAAAATTCATTTTTCCAACAATACAAACCAGCACAAAATGCTGATTTGAAACTCTTTACTGAAAAAAACTCAGCAAGGCAAAAAAGGGCATTTATACAACTTTAAATGACTACAATTCTTGTAATAATAGCATTACAATGAAGGACATTTTATACAAATAAGGAGGAATTGCAAGAAAGAAAGATTACCTAGGATGACAAATACGTTAATTATAAAACAAAGAAACTGATGCTCATGCATGTATAAACCTAATTACATAAGCATATTCACATTGTGCTTCCTTCACGCAACACAATCACAGCCCCTATACTTGTATACTAATTTTTAATCACAGCTCTGAAATGTGCCCATGACCAAAATAAAATTATTGCAAGACATAAAAGACAGAATTGTTATCATTTCTGTCAACACTAAATTGCAAGATCATGGCTAAATATATAAACAATTTACATTACACACATATATACATACATATGCACACTGCACTTCAAATGCAACATGCTAGTTATACTAGATTATACATCACCTCAGGTTTACTGAAGTAAATACTTGGATAATCTGAAAAATACCCAATAAATGATGTGAAATCCTATTGCATACACACACATACAAAAATCAGAGCCAAGACAATTTGTCGCAATTCTGAAAAAAAAAAAAAGAGGCCTGATTTGGGTTTTTCGACAAAGACATTGACTAAAGCCTTCATTCACATTCTTTGCAAGTTTCAACTAGAACATGTGCAGTTTATGTCATTGCTTTAATTTTATTTTTTACTTAAGGCACACCTTCCCAACGTAATAGATTCTTTGCAAGTGACAAAGGTTCTCTTAACACAAGAATTACAGCATACTTCGTTTCATGTAAATACTGTGGAGGAAAAAAAATTACCTTAAAATTCCATTGTGCGAAAAATCACAACCATTTTTCCCCAATTGGATAAACAATCCAACAGGACACATTGCGAAAAAATGGTTAGCCTGGCACAAGTCAGAATGCCTTGCAAAATGTTTCAGCACAAATCAAACAGGTTGCATAAAAACCTTAAAATAGTTATTTTAATAAATATTTAACTAAATGAAGACTGACAAAAGTTCTGGATGCCACCCAATAAATCACAAATTTGATATTAACACAAGCATCTGCAAAACAATTTAGAACTTGTTTTGATTTTTCTGAGAAATCCAAATTATTTAATTCCAAAAACATTCAGTTCTCAGAATAGCCAGAAAAAAATATTACTTGATGTACATTAATCATTTTTACAAATAAATTAGTACAGCAGGGTTATATTTCAAACCTTTTTAGAGAAAATCCATAAAATCAGATTCCACAAGTTAACAAGGCATGCCTAAGTATGGCAAAGATCAATCATGACTGAAGTAGATAAAGTAAATTATGAAAAAAATGCAGGCAGATAAAGCTGAAACTCACGAGTTAAGATAGGTGCACAGAAAGAAATATGTAAAACATTTTATTTATTAGCAATGGATTATCCTGAGTGTCCCTCTGTAGTTCCAGTAGACATACTGATTAACGATTCACTTCCATGAAATCTACTTCAAAGCGAAACCTGTAGGCCAGGGTAAGGTTCACCACCACACCAGAAATCTGTAGGCTGTGGAATCTCAAGCAGCCAGAGTTCTTTGGGTTCCTGGGACTCCGGCTTTTTGACAGCAGTGTCAGACACGGGCTGGACAATTTTGTAATAGTGGCAGTCCCTTCCATCATCTGGATCATACGGGGGTGCCAGAATATCGAGAAAGGCAGTTGGTCCATCCACAGCATCGACCTGGTGGAGGTTGTCTTTAAGGGGAGCCAGGACGCATGCTTCACTTTCTTCAGTGTATTCTCCAACTGACCGAAGCACTGCTCTCTTCAAGGAGTCCTTCTGAAAGGGTAACACCGGTGGACTGGGCTGCGTGCTGCATGCAGCATCAACGGGACTGTCCAATTTATCGAAACAAGTAATTCTGACCTTGCCGTAAATTACTTTGAGAATACCGTTCATTCCGGGGTGGTCGTGCAGCGGGATAGATGCCCCGGTCTTCAGCAGAAACACCCCCATGCTGAATACGTCGGTCTCACATATATGCATATAAGTCACCGGTGGGTTATGTGGTGCAGACACTGCAGAACTTTCAGCCTTTCTTGGTATGATTTTCAAATCCGTCGCTCTGACTTCACTCATGAGACCGTAAAGCTTACCATGGTTTTCCAAAAATGACTTGTTACCGTCCCCGACGGATGGTGGATTTTTGAATGTCACAAGAGCTTGCCTGGCAATCCTTTGTACAAGCGAAGTCATGTTGTCCCGTGGCATACTGTGGCAATTTAGCTTAATACGAAGCAGTTACTTACATGCACCGATGCAAGTTCTCACAAGCAAATCCTTATAAGTAGGAGGCTTACGATTTTTTTTACCTCGTGATACTCACTTCAATACCCTCTCAAACGTTTTACAAAATTACAATTACTAAACTCTGCAACGATCTGCGTCCTCCGCTACACACAAGCTATCGACTTACACGTCCAGTCATCCCCCTACCCCATTCATGGACATCTGATTCACACGTACGCACCCATACCGCTTACGTACGTTACACTTTGCATTATGGGATATGAATTTTATTGAACTGTCTTTATCAATAAATGAAGAAAGGTAATTAATAAACTGTCATCCTTTAATGAAAAATATAATGGGAAAATAATTCTTAACAGGTATATTCAAAAATGGTTGCATATATTAACCGTTTACTGTCTCCCTTCATGTGCTTTAAATGCTAAGCAACTACAATACCCAAGTGTATCTAAATAAATGCAAATAGCGAAGAAACCGTTTGGTGATTGACATTTTCTTCTTCTTCACGTGGAGGTTTGTCTGTTTATTATTGCCGCAGGGAAATGCTGTCTTTAATATCTTAAAAAACGTACATTTCTATAACCTTATGAATATAAACTTCTAAACTATATAAATAAGCTTATTTAAAGATATGCCATGGTCAAATGTTGGTCAAATGTATGTGTATATTTACCATGCACATTAAAACATTACCTGAAATCACACGTCAAAGAACTACTTAATTGAAAACACAAGATTTGCCGAGGACACAAGAACATTTGTATAGGCCTCAACAGAGAACATAAATTAATATAAATTCACAATAAAATGTTACAATGAAATAATGGATTAAAGCATTAAAAACAATATATACTGCAAATAAAATTTAATTTGCCATGTTATGATCAGTCGTGAAAATGCAATTGTGTTTAATCTTCTATTTAAATAAAAATATATTATAGCATGAATGACACCAAGTGGTGATTTTGAAGTATTGAATATTTAACTTTATGTCCACTGATTTAAAACAAGAAAATAAAAATTTCATGACCATATTTATAATTTATGATGTTTAGCGGTATTCTATAAGCTTATTTTATTTCATGCGAACTTTTGAATTAAGGAAATAATTGACACACAACCCCTTGTAACTCATATAAAATTAACTACAGTATATAGTATATACTGATATACAGTATATATCATAAATTATAAATATGGTCATGAAATTTTTCTTTTCTTTTTTTAAATTAAAAACTTAAACCTGTTTAACACAGTTCCCACAAAAGAATCATATAGTGATTTTCCATAATAAGATCAGTGAAGACCTAGCATTTGAGCCCAGGCCTTTGTGTATTTATGACATGATACAAGTGTCACGGTTCAGTATTATGTCATTGCATCTGCTGCTTTTTAAGACTCAGTATTTCATAGATTTACTGGATGTTCCAACACACACACTGCAATGATGCAATGATGCTCCACAATGATTTTATGTACAAAATTAGAACATTATTCATCCGTTAAGTGGTTACATCATACTTTAAGTGGTTGTACACATAGCCTCAAAGGGTTTAATATATATAGTTTTACTGCAGGGCAGGCTGATTGGTGTGTCTAAATTGGCCCTGTAGTTGTGTGGATGTGAGTGTGTGTGCCTTGTGGTGTGTTGGCACCCACCCCTGTTCCCATTGCTCCCGGGATAGGCTCTGGGCCCCCCGCGACCCCAGTGGGGATTAAGAGGTTACAATAATGGATGGATGGATATATATACACACAGGTTGGACAATGAATCTGAAACACCTTGTTTTAAACCAAAATGATTTATTAGTATGGTGATGGCCTCCTTTTGTGGCCAATACAGCATTAATTCATCTTGGAAATGACAGGTAGAAGTCCTGCACAGTGGCCAGAGGGATTTTCAGCCGTTCCTCTTGCAGAACAGTGGCCAGGTTGCTGTGTAATGCTGGTGGAGGTTTGGCTGTGCCAGCTTGACAATGAATATTGACCCTGTGGAGCTCCCAATGGGTAGTTTTGGTGGAAGCTGGAGAGTCTGCAGTGAGTTGGGAGCTGTTGTTGGGAGCCCTCTTACTCTGTCCTGTGTCTGTGTTAATTTGCCCATTTCTGCCTTTTCTTTTTATTTACAGCTTTTTCTTTGCAATTCTGCCTAGAAGGCCAGCATCCCGGAGTAGCCTTTTCACTGTTGATGTTGAGACTGGTCTTTTACGGGTACTAATGAAGCTGCCATTTGAAGACATATGAGGCATCTGTTTCTAAAACTACACACTTTAATATATTTATCCTCTTGCTCAGTTGTGCACTGGAGCCTCCCTCTCCTCATACTATTGTGGTTAGAGCCAATTTGCGCTGCTCTGTGAAGGGAGTAGTACACAGCATTGTACTTGAAAGGAGTAGTACACAGCATTGTACATGAAGGGAGTAGTACACAGCATTGTACGTGAAGGGAGTAGTACACAGCATTGTACGTGAAAGGAGTAGTACACAGCATTGTACGTGAAGGGAGTAGTACACAGCATTGTACGTGAAGGGAGTAGTACACAGCATTGTA